>JABFEB020000124.1:5419083-5475453 GCA_019775895.2 Stomatorhinus ivindoensis | reverse complement strand
GGGGGGTGTGGCCACGCATCCTGCCATACCTGCTGAGATACTAGTCTGCCCTTACTTTGTGTATAAATGAAGCACGTGTTTGTGGGTAATAGAGCGGCCCAGTGGGTCGCACCGATGTTTCTGGCTACTCCACCTTCCAGCCAGAGACACGCAGTTCGGGTAATTGGTGCCTGTAACTCAGCCATAGTGTATGACTGCATGCGCATGTAAGTGTTCTGCCATTGACTGGTGAATCCTCCAGGTTGTACCCCAGCCTTGTGCCCTGTGCTGCCTGGGATAAGCCACCTTACAACCATGGGTATATACAGGGGTGGGGCTGCTGTAGTACTGGCCTCAGCTGAAATCTGATTGGCTCCCAGAGTACCCTTTCCCCTTTTACACATATCATTGGCTAGTGATCAGGTTGGCCCCTCTGTATGAATTATTGCCTCTCCAAGATAAGCGTTCAGAAGGTAGATGGATGAACATATCTCTTACTGGCCAGAGGGTAACGGAAGAATGTTTTCACTTAGATTGGCAATGGCTTTGGGGGGGGGGGGGGGGTGGCGTTTTTGCCTCAGTGTGTAATTCTTTGCTGAGTGATTGTCAGTACAGAAGCAGAATATGCCATCTCCCTAGAGACTGCATTGCATGTTTTAGTTATTGGTGGGATGATGGCCTCTTACTTGGCTACATTAGCTGTCATTGGTCTATGGCTATTTGCTGAATAGTGATTAGCCCGTTGTCCGCAGTTCCAGCCAGTATCTCGACATGTGATTGGCATGTCAGCTGCCTGTCAAGCTGCTTCTTCAGAGGTGATTGGCTCGTCATCAAGTTGCACCCAGAGCAAGTTGATTGCTGTCTGTTGTCCACACAGGTGGTTGAAGTTTGAGGAGGACGTTGAAGATGGCGGCGAGCGCTGGAGCAAACCCTATGTAGCAACACTGTCCCTGCACAGCTTGTTCGAGCTGCGCAGCTGCATTATCAATGGCAGTGTGCTGCTGGACATGCATGCAAACTCCATCGAGGAGATTGCAGGTTGGCAAACATGTGCACTGCTGAACTGATGATGATAATTATCATGGAGAAGATTATTATTGTAATAAATAATGACACCAATATATGACTATAACTTAAATGTAACACCTTGACTCAGCACAAATACTCAGTTACACGCCATTACATAAACAAGATAAAAGATGAGTCACAATTCATTAATGTTAAACAACCATGAAAACAGTATTTAACTTGTGTTATTCATTGCCTGTTCCTTCAGTAGTTCCTTAGTTCTTTCAGTTCACAAAGGTCTACAGAATTAAATATATAAATATAATAAAAAATATAGTAACGGCTTGACATAAAACATGCGTCACAATTCAATAATGACGAATTAACATGAGATGTTATATGTAACTAAGTATGTAACTTAGTTTGTAGTCAATTAATACACAAGTAATAGAATAATACTACATTATTTGTGCCGCGTCAAGTAAAATGTTACCACTAAAATAAAATGTAAAGTGTATTATTTTTATTATTTTCATTTTTATTACTATTATTTAGGCTGAGGGGCATTCACTGTGGGAGTCGGGGGGGATGCATTTTCATTGTAGTTTTGTGGTCATTATGAATCCACATAGACATGGAGACAAGGGGAATCAGAATGTTCATACCTGTGCTCTGTCGACCTGAATCTATAAGGACTAGCATAATTGTTTGGCACATTAATCCAAAGTCACTGATACACACTGAATGTTTTACCTGCTTGAACCACATACCATGTGGCTTCTCTGCTTAGAAGGAGGGCATCTCCCTGAGGGTGGGGCATCTCCCTTAGGGTATTTCCATGAGGGTATCTCTTTGAGTACATCTTCCTGAGGGTATCTCCATGAGGGTACCTCTTTGAGTACATCTTCCTGAGGGTATCTCCCTTAGGGTATCTCCATGAGGGTACCTCTTTGAGTACATCTCCCTGAGGGTATCTCCCTTAGGGTATCTCCATGAGGGTACCTCTTTGAGTACATCTCCATAATGGTACCTCTTTGAGTACATCTCCCTGAGGGCATTTTGCTGAGGGTATCTTGCTGAGGTTGGCTGTAGGTATCTCCTCAAAAGCTAAAAAATGTCCTCACATCACACTGCATGGCCCTCAGTTTACGGTGCTCCTTGAGTCATGACATCACACACCAAGGTGGGCCCCCTGCCTTCTTCCCACTGAACTGCAGATATGGTGTTGGACCAGCAGGAGGCAGCGCAGGAGCTGGATCAGAGCGTGCGGGTAAAGGTGCGGGAGGCACTGCTGAAGAGGCACCACCACCAGAACGAGAAGAAGAGGAACAACCTGATTCCCATGGTGCGCTCCTTTGCCGAGGCTGGCCGCAAGCAGTCGGAGCCGCACTCCATGGACAAGAGTGGTGAGGTTGGCCTGGGGGTTGGGGGTGGAGGGGGGAAGGGGGAAGGGCAAGCCAGGGGCAGGGAATCTATAGCAGCTGTTAGCTGGGGAGCTAAAGCACATTAATAGCTAGCCAGGAATCATGATTATTCTGTTTAGAAATGTTCCAGGCTGAAGATTTGTTTTGGATCTTTAGTTCACACATAGCGACCCCTAAACCCTAAACCCGCCAGTGCACTTGTACCAGGTATTCAGTGTTCTTGATTGGATGGGAACTGGGAGGGAGCAAAAATGTGGACTATCTGGGGGTTCCCGGGCAACGGGTTGAAGACTGCCGCACTGAACCTTTCGTTCTCCTGCTTTCATCCGATCTCTCTGCCACCTGCATCCCCTCGTAGGTCCAGCTGTTTCTCCTCAGCCAACTTCTTCCAACCTGGAAGTGAAGAATGGTGTGAACCAGGAGAGCAGTCAGGTGGACCTCAGCAAGGTGTCTGCACAGCGGCGCACACCCCCACTGACATGACGGGAACGCCGTGTCGCTATAACAGTCGCTTGTGTGTCGCGGAACAGTACAGAACAGTACAGTCTGTGTTCTATTGTGCTCCAGACTGAGCTGATTCCCGTGCATTGTGCCTGTTATGGCGAGAATTCTGTTATTCCATTAAGAGCTCTGTGTGCTGCATTATTAACAGTATAATGGCTTTGCAGAAAGACATAGAATGGTGACTCACAGCTTTAATGGAGTCTTGCGGAGTTCTGTGAGTGGAGAGCACGAGTGGCTCCTGTATGATGTGTGTACTTTGTAATCTTCAGTTATATTCAGCAGTCATAGACCGTTGATAATTAAAACTGCACATAAAATAAATGTCCGATCATTTGCCCTTCCAAAACCCCATGAAATACAGGACCAGCTGAACTATACCTATTTTTTTTATATGGGAATGTCAAATTAAAAGCATTTCCATTTTCAGTGATTATCAATAAAACTATCTCCCCTTTCATAACACATCCATCCATTTTCTAACCGTTTATCCTGGCTAGGGTTACAGGAATAACATGTTAAACTCAGCTATAAACTGAAGTCTGTGCACTGACTGCCACCTAGAGAGACATATTGGTATTGCATCTTGTTTTTCCTGTAAGGAGGGATAAGTTCAATGGAGGATCAAATTGGTTTTAATTGATTTTATTACTAATTATGGAGTGATATTTAGCAATTTAGTTATTCACATATTATTTTACTAAAAATGCAGTATTTTAATGCAGGGAAGAAAACCTGTTGCTTTTTACGTGGGTGTGTGTATCTCAGTAGGTTTGGCTTCTGTATTGGTTGCCAGTTCAAAGCCTATGGTTGGCTGAATAGTGGCCTTGCTGTTGGGCCATTGTGACAGGCCCTTTAATCCAAAAAGTGTTTATGGGGCACCAGATAAATGGCTGACCTTACGCTCCAACCCCAAGCTTCACTCTTATGTTAGTCGTAAATGAGAGTAAAATGGCATATGGGAAAATCAAAGAATTACATCACAAATATTTCCCCATAAATTTACATGATTCTCTATGTTGTACTTCTTTTTGGGGTTATTAAAAAATTGAAATGATGTCTCCTGTTTTAAATGGCCTGGTAGAAGCATCTCCATCCCTGCCTTCCAGGTAGACATGCACTTCATGAAGAAGATTCCCTTGGGGGCAGAGGCGTCCAACGTGCTGGTTGGGGAGCTGGACTTCCTGGAGAGGCCGGTGGTGGCGTTTGTGCGCCTGTCCCCCGCCGTGCTGCTTACCGGGCTGACCGAGGTGCCCATACCCACTAGGTAACTGCTCCAGCCATCTGTGACGCCCACACCAGCCCCATCCTCCAGCGGTGTGAAGGATCATCTGTACCAGCAGATCTGTACCAGCAGTCAAAAGCTTTCTACAAAGGACATTAAATATTGCTGTTTATTTGGATGAAACATTTAACTAGTGCATTTAAAATTAAAAGACAGCCTAGCATTTGACTATGCCATCACCCGACAACCTGTTAACAGGATGTCAGATATGCACTGTTACATACTCTTTCCATGTTATAAAGGATACTTGTTTTATTTGGCTTATATTTTTATTTAGAGTTGTTCACTCAACTTTCCAAAGCCTACCAAGAATAAAAAATATGTGATTTTTGGGGAAAAAAAACAAACAGTGGTAAAAACCTGTGGTATGCAAAAATGTTTGACTGATAGTTTTCCAGAAGCACCTATAAAAAGGTCAGCAATGTAAAAGGAGAAAATGATCATTCACTGATATGGGGAAACCAAGTAAATGTCATCGAGGTTTATATGTAAACTGAAGCCTCGAGTAACACAGCCACTATCCTTTAGCTGGCATTAATGCAGAGCAATGTCTCCGGGTTTCTGACCTACTGTCCTCGCTGACCTTTCCTTTAGGCAGATGAAATGTAAATTCCAGGATCCCTCAGTAAAGTCGGGGAGCCTCGCCTGATTTTTTGAGTCAAACTTGAAATAGTTCACCGGAGTTTCCCGAGGCTGTCAGGCCACGTTAAATCATGTCTGGTTCTCATGGGTTACTTGGTAGCCTACACGCCACAGCAGTTCACTTATTAAATGGATTCAGCTTTGATATTTCATAACAGTAAGTCAGCAGAGCTCTAAAATCTCATTGTTGGTCTATAGAAGCCTGGGACCACACACTGCATAATTAAATGTTGACTGAGTAGGCTGTCAATCTCAGCTGAAATGTGATAAATGTCGCAACATTGACAAAGGCGCGTTGGGAGGAGAGTAATATTTGAGGAGGCCTCGTTTTGTGCCTGCCGGATCATCTCCTGGCATTAATTAGGTTTGTGTGTGGTGTACTAGGTTCCTGTTTATCCTCCTGGGCCCAGACGGAAAGGCCCAGCAGTATCACGAGATCGGACGCTCCATGGCCACCATCATGACTGATGAGGTAACCAGACGCGGTTGGCCCTTAATTTTTTGTTCTCACCTCGCACTTCATAAAGGGGCTTCACCGCCCCCCAAAAATGGTTCCAGAGTACCCGCTCTCTGTCTCGCTCTCCTTCACTCCTTTCCCACGCGGCAGATCTTCCACGACGTGGCCTATAAGGCCAAGGACCGCAGTGACCTGCTGGCAGGCATCGACGAGTTCCTGGACCAGGTGACCGTGCTCCCCCCCGGCGAGTGGGACCCCTCCATTCGCATCGAGCCCCCCAAGAGTGTCCCCTCCCAGGTACGGCGGCTGTCGTTAATCTGCTAGCAGATTGAGCCTGGGGAGAGCAGGGGTTCTCACGGCACTGTCTTCTCTCAGGAGAAGAGGAAGACCCCAGCGGTTCCCAACGGGGCAGCCTGTCCGGTGGAGATTGAGGCACACAGCGAGCATCATGGGCCAGAGCTGCAGAGGACTGGCAGGTGCGTTGGGGGATCCTCCACCCTCTTAGTGGCTGTGGTCGCATTTCCTGCTTGGAAATCCTGCGCCCGCCATTACCCAGGCAGGTTATGGCAGCCTTTGTCCTGTTACTTGGCGGAGTAGCCATATCTTCTTTGGGCCATTAAGTAAGGCCCTTAACCTCTCAACTCCCGGGGCGCTGGATGAATGGCTGACCCAGTGTTGAGACCCCCAGCTCTGCTCTTACCACTATATGCAGGGGCCTAGCTAAAATGTCACAACCTTAACCCCCCCCCCACCCGATTTTATGTATTCAAGGACTCCTGTCAGATACTGGGCCTCCTATATATGCCAAGGTATCCGTGCCCCTACTGCATCCCATCTGTATGTGGCATATGTGATTCCATCTGTGAAAATGAGCACATTTCAATGTACTGGTTCTTGTACAACTGGCACATAAAGTTTTACTTCATTTCTTCCTCAGGGGGTGTGACGTGAGTCAGTGTGATGGCTAGTTTGGATGGTTACTTTGTCACTGTTTGAATATAAATTATTTATTGTGTAGGCTGGCTTATGTAGCCTCACACACTATGGGTTTGAATCCCAGCCCCCCCCTCACCCTAATTATTAAAAAATTATTGCCTGTGGATTATAAATTGTAGAGTGACTAAGGTAGAGAAATGTGAATGTACAGAGAATAGAACAGTCAGCCTAATGAGTATTAACATGTGATGAGTATAGACATGAGTATGGTCATGGAATGAGTATAAACACGAGTATGGACACTTTTATCCACCTTTACCTCAGTACTCACTGATATTGGGCACATTCTGAAAATTAATAATCAGAGAATGAATCAGAGAACTCAGACATCAGATACATCTTGAAGTTATTGCTTGGCAAAATTATTTTGTTCTCTTTGCAGATCATTATGTTGCGTTTTTTTAGGGTTTTATTATTTGTGCATTGTTCTGTGAATATTGCCATGAATGAAAGCCCTGCTGAATAGTTTAAAGCAGTATTTCCCAATCCAGTCCTTGGGGACTCGCCGACCGTCCACATTTTTGCTCCCTCCCAGCACCCTACTGGAGGGAGCAAAAATGTGGACTGTCTGACAGGGAGCTTGGAGAGAGCAAAAACATGGACTTGATGCCCAAGGACTGGATTGGGAAACACTGGATTACAGCACTAGAGGCCATGGCTTGACCCCCACGGGTTATTGCATAGAGACAGGCTGGGGCTTCAGGGCAAAGCTTAAGCAGCTGTAAGTGCCCCCTGTGAGCCTCGCGCTGTGCTATGTGCCGCGGCCAGGCTCTTCGGAGGACTCATCCTGGATGTGAAGCGGAAGGCCCCTTTCTACCTGGGTGACTTCCGGGACGGCCTGAGCCTGCAGTGTGTGGCCTCCTTCCTCTTCCTCTACTGCGCGTGCATGTCCCCCGTCATCACCTTCGGCGGCCTGCTGGGGGAGGCGACGGGCGGCCGCATCGTAAGCATGCGCCAGAGGGCAGCGGGGGCACGCGGGCACGCGTGGGGGCAGTCACCCTTACAGACATGGACAGAGGACACAGGAACATGCACAGGAGGGCCTGCTTACATCTTGTCAGGCACCATCAGCAAGGGCCAATTCTAGGGTTCTAAAGGGGCCATAATTCATACGGAGGACCCAACTTTATCCTTAGCCAATGATTTGTTTTGAATTGGTGAGTGACAATGGATGGGGCCAGTCAACTTTCAGCTGGGGCGAGACTCCCTGTGGCCCCGCCCCCCAAACACACCCTTGCCATCACCAGCTACATGCTTTTGCTCAGTGCATGTTAAAGACACACCCACTGGTTAACACTGACCAATCACAGATTCCTGACTTATCTATCGAGTATTAGATGCATGACTAAACCAGTGGCCCATGTGGATGTTTGTAGCCCGTTATGGCTCAGCATGCCAGCAGTGTGTTTCACGTGCATCTATCCCTGAGACAGAGCGCCATCGAGTCCCTTCTGGGAGCTTCCATGACCGGTGTCGCCTACTCCCTCTTTGCGGGCCAACCCCTCACGATCCTGGGCAGCACGGGACCGGTCCTGGTCTTTGAGAAGATCCTCTTCAAATTCTGCAAGTAAGCATCCTCATTCAAGTCTGCACTGAAACATCTATGAGGTCAGGCAGTGGATTGCCTGTGTAGTTTTGGTGGTTGGTGGTGTGTGGCATAGTTCACTGAGACTATTCCATAGGCAATAGAGCAGGGTTATTCAAATCACGGTCCTCGAGGTCCGAGCACTGCTGGTTTTCCAGCCATTCTTTACCTGTCAGTCAGGTGTGAAGCCTCTGACCAATCAGAATCAGTAATTATTAAACTAACTACCTGGGAGAACTGAAAGCAAGACCTGGATTTCGAATCGAGGTCCAGATTTGAAGAGCCCTGCAATAGAATGATTTCACCTTTGCCTCCCAGTTGCTCCAGGGACTGTCGAACCCTGTATTCTCAGAACTCACGTGTTGCTTTGGTTTAAAAATGTCTGCTAAATTAAACACTTCTTCACTTCTCTGATACTTACATTCTGCTTGGTTACCTGCTCGGCCCACCACCCCCTTTCCGCAGAGACTACGACCTGTCTTACTTATCCCTGCGCACCTGCATTGGGCTCTGGACCGCCTTCCTGTGCCTGCTCCTGGTGGCGACGGACGCCAGCTCCCTGGTCTGTTACATCACCCGCTTCACGGAGGAGGCCTTCGCCTCCCTCATCTGCCTAATCTTCATCTACGAGGCTCTGGAGAAGCTGGTGCACTTGGGCGAGTTGTACCCTATCAACACCCACAGTGACCTGGAGCGCCTCACTCTTTACTAGTGAGAAGCATACCTTAAACCCCCTCCACACCGTCGTTCATTTTCTTTCGGACTTGAGCTGATTAGCTCCCTATAGTTGCATTAGTGGATATGGAGTGCTGTGCTTCTAATCAGAAAGTCATAGGTTTGGGTTCCACAACCGGCAGTATGATTTTGCCATTGCGCAGCCCTTAACCCCAGCTGCTCCTGGGACGGTCTGACCTTGCTTACTCAAATGTATGTTGCTTTGCATAAAAGCATCTGCTAAGTAAATGTACTTGGGTGGGAACAGAAAAACAATAACTTTCTTTCATGCTAGGGGCAGAAAACTTGGACTCATCTACTTTTTCTTACTCCTTCTTTCTATGTCACTTAGTTGCAGGTGTGCTGAGCCTGACAATCCCAGTAATCGGACCCTGGAGTTTTGGAACAAGAGGAACATTACCGTCTCTGCGGTGCCCTGGGCCAACCTCACCGTCAAGGTTGGACACTCACTCCTCTGACTTCTGGAGCAAGGAGAGACACATTCAAACAGACAAGCTTACCGGATTGGTTTCTGCCAAATTCTCCACATCATTTCCCATTAGGCCATCAGTGAAATTCAATTTCATGACAGTAATATAATGCTCGGGGCCATCATTTTAAGTTACCGGCAGCCGTTCGATTCCTGCCAGATCTGATTTATTTGGCGCATGTATGAATGAGGATTTGTGCAGGCCGTTGCTATAAGCATGACAGTTTCCCCAGTATTCACAAAGCCATTACGCTTTCTGTGGTAGGAGTGCCTGGACTTCCAGGGGCAGTTTTTGGGGACGGCGTGTGGACACCATGGACCCTACACCCCTGATGTCCTCTTCTGGTCCGTCATTCTCTTCTTCTCCACCTTTGCCTTGTCCAGCTTCCTCAAGCAGTTCAAGACCAGTCGCTACTTCCCCACAAAGGTACCCGGGCAGTTCTACTGTAGGGTTCACGACCCCATAGGGGTAACAGTTAACTGTGATTATAGCAGCCTGGTCTGAGCCAGCAGGACAGAGTGTCCTGATCGCTCTGTCCTGATCCCTGCCACATGCACACTCTACAACACAGCAGATTAGTGATCCGTATCCGGAAGGTCATGGGTTTGAATGTTGTTTCTGGCAGAGTATTCACTTTTGGGTCCTTGAGGAGGGACCTTAACCCCAACTGCTCCAGGCGTGCCTGCTGACCCTTGGTGAAAAACAAAGAATTCCAGTATTCCGTATACAAAGCCATTACACAAAGCCATAATTATAGTATCTTATCCTAAAACCTATGGTTTGGCCCAGGCCAAAGCTCAGCACCCATATGGGGACATGTGTTCTAATCCTGGAACGTGGAATGGAAGGGGGAGCCGGGGGTTTGTCTGTTTACGATAAATTATTTGTAATATTTTTGTGAATGCTCAACAAAATATAAATGATGCTACAGAAGTCACCCAGACATAGTGGACCTCCCGGTTCTGCGGTTGATGGTTCTAATGGACATAGGAAGACTTACTCCTTTCGTGGACTTGAGTATGTCCTGATTAATGGATTAGACTTAAATATGTGCTACACAGTAATCATGTATATGTTCATTCCATTAGCCTGAAAATTACAGATTAATTTAATAATATACACACCCGTTCTGTGATGATATTGTTCATAATTTGGAACACTAAATATTAATCAATTGCTTTACAATATTGTGAGCAAAAGGTCACTAGTTTAAATCCTTTTGTTAGACTCCTGGGCAAGGTCCTTAATCCCAATTCAGGGACTGTCTGACCCTGCCTCATCAATTGCAGATTGCTTTTTATAAAAACATTGCAAAATAATTATAAATACATTTTGAGTTGGAATATTATTTCTCATGCTGACCTGGTTATCTGCTTTAGGTGCGTTCCATGACCAGCGACTTTGCGGTCTTCCTCACCATTGTCATCATGGTCCTCCTCGACTATGCTGTAGGGATCCCGTCCCAGAAACTGCAGGTGCCCAGCAAATTCAAGGTGGGAGCAGCGTGTGTGGAACTCTGTGTGTGCGTGTGTGTGAGTTATGGATTCTTTATACCACGGCACTGCTGAATTCTTGAATCTAATTGGTCAGCAGGGTGTCAAGTAATATCCACATACATAGTGCCAGCCATGCGAATCACAGTTGTGAATCAATGTGCCATTATAAAACAACGGGTAATTATGAATTAACCATTGGCTCATGGTCTTATTAATGGACAGTTTTTGAATTAATGATGGTGGCTTGGAGGCATATCTAAGCAAAATATTTAGTCATTGGTGGTAGTTCTACTAATATATGCTCCATTGGTTTGTACATTTTTTTTTTTTGTGTATTTTTTATAGGTATTTTAATGTGTTGGGTGATTCTTTGCCTCCATAGTTGTGCGTTTAAAAATGCATAATGCACGGCTTCTGCTGCATTAACTCTTAAATAAGTAGGCCACGCCCTCTCATCCGCACGCAGCCAACCCGTGATGACAGAGGCTGGATCATCAACCCCATTGGACGGAACCCCTGGTGGACGGTCCTGGCTGCCTCCATCCCAGCGCTGCTGTGTACCATCCTGATCTTCATGGACCAGCAGATCACTGCTGTCATCATCAACCGCAAGGAACACAAGCTGCTGGTGAGGGGCACTGGAGCACGGGGGTAGCCAGGACGCCATTGGGCGCATGCATTGCCATGGCGTCCTGGTGTGCAGAGGCGGGTCAGTACCCATGACATTAAAATATTGGCCTCATAAAGAGCTGGAAAAAGTGGGGGGAGAGCAAACTTGCTTGGAAAATGCTGAGAAAATCTTGATATTCGAAAAAGCTTCCTAGCACATTCTCTTAACTATTGAAGTGAATGAGAGATCTTAATGTTATTCATCACAGGCTTTTTTAAGTGTTGCCTAATTCCATTCGGGCTAAAAGGCGAGGCATTTGTTTAACGGAGCGTGGCTGACAGCATGGACGAATCCCCTCCCCCTCTCCCCGTGCAGAAGGGCTGTGGGTACCATCTGGACCTGCTAATGGTGGGCGTGATGCTGGCTGTGTGCTCCATCATGGGGCTGCCCTGGTTCGTGGCGGCCACTGTGCTCTCCATCTCGCATGTCAACAGCCTGAAGTTGGAGTCGGGCAGCTCGGCACCGGGGGAGCAGCCCCGCTTCCTGGGCATCCGAGAGCAGAGAGTCACCGGCCTCTTCATCTTCCTGCTCATGGGCTGCTCCGTCTTCATGACTGGGGCCCTGCAGGTCGGTCGCCCCCCTTGCAGGGATCCTTTGATGCACGAGTTTACCCAGGGGCCCCTGCTAAAATGGGGCCTTGAATCAGAGAGCTTTTCCACCCCACCAAGTACGGTACTTTTGGTACTTTCGCTTTTCCATTGACTTCCAGTCGAGTGCCAGTACCAGAAATTCCAGTATCAAAAATGCCAAACCAACTGGGCTACTTTTGTGGTACTTTTCAGGTGGGATTTGAAATAGCCTGCTTCTGAAACACAATACAAACACCACCTTGAAAGTAGTTGTGAACTCAGAAAACAACCATAAATGAAGCTATATATAGATCAGGATGGCATGAAGAAATTAAAAAGGTATTTTGTTTAATATATTAGGACAGGACGCATGTAGTGTACATAGCATATAGCAAGCTGTCCAGGTGATTTTGTAATAAATATAAAGATGTGATTTTTTTTGTAATAAATATTGGAGTATTTTTAAAACAAAAAAGGGGAACAAAATATCTCACAAACCCGTCTTCCAGTGATTCAAACAGCAAGGATGGAAATGTTTATGATTGTTTCAGAGAACGCATGCAGTACTCACGCAAAAGCAGCAGGGGTCCATTAAACTGATTTTTAAACATAATCTATAAAAGGAATAGTAATTAAAATGGCAAAGCTTGCTAAGTTTTTTTTTCAGGTGACAGAGTAACAGGTAAAAAATATCTTAGCGAAACTTTAACCCCCTGTGCTTTAATGTCTGTACAAAAAAAAAAGTTAGAAAAGGCCTTATTTTAATATAGCTCACTAGCGATGTAAGAATTGTATGTGCATAACCTATGATGTGGGTATTAATATTGCACATTGTCCAGCCCTATGAGATACTACAGTATTTTTTTCTTCACTACAATAAAAACCCCACCTGGAGTTGATGTCATTCGGTGCCAGTACCAGTTTTTACCCCAGTGGAAAACCAACACCTTGAAGTTCCGTACTTTTGGTACTTTCTCGAAGTATCAAAGGTGTGGTCCCTGGTGCAGCGGAAAAGCATCTGAAGTAACCTCTCCCCCAAGTTTACACCAGGTTGTAGAGGGCACCTGACATCTGAAACAGCCCAAGAGCCTCTGACCATGTTAATGTGTCCATGCCCCCTGCCTCCCTCTTGAATATCCATTGAATAACTACATTCATGCCTGATGACAAACCATCTGCACTGGTGACTTTATGCATCAGTCGCACACAACAAATGAAATAGCTGCCTTACCCTGTACCTTAAGCACGTTCCTTAAACTACTGTTCTTCCACTTACAGTCAAACCCACTGCACAGCTCTAGTCCAAAGTCACACTATTTGTGAAGCATATTTACGTTATCATTCCTTATCGTCTTCTGTCTTATACCGCTTTATGTGTAAAGCCATTTTTAAAGTTTCAGACAAACTATTATTTTGTTTCATTGCATACCTGAATATTTTGAAATGACAGTAAAGTTTGACTTGCCTTGATGTGTTGTGGGAACACTTGCATGGGAAATGAAAAAAAAGCAGGAATTTGGCAGGAACCTAAATCCTAACCAAGATCACTAAAGGGTCAAAGGTTGTGCATTGGGAGCATAGTTATGGTTTAGACCAGTGGTTCTCAGCATTTTTTGCACCATGACCGAATTGTTACCATGCCAGCTAAGTTGCAACCCAATATCAAGTATACATTTAAATTAACACTATGATGAAGCGCACAGTGCACTCTACAATTTATGCCAGACAATGCCAATCGCAAAAATCTGATTGGATGTGAATTTTAAATTAACCTTCTGTGGTTTGGCTTTTTGGTTTGGTTGAATGTTCCCTAGTTCTGCATTAAGCATTTGCAGAATCAAAACCTGATTATATTGGTTAATTCTGTTGGGGCTGGGAAATCTGATTGTGGATCAGCATAGGAGTTTGCTGGTTTTAAAATGCTTACATTTCCAACTCTGCCTCGCTAGCCTTTCAGAACTTGCCGCGACCCAAATTTGGGTTGCGACACCTGGGCTGGGAATATTTCATATCATCATACCTTCCTCACATTATACTGTAGTATACGGTACTTTGTCTGTATTTTCAAAAGCAAAGCTATTTTGCTTTCACCCCTTGGTGAATTTTATTACCACAATTTCAAAATATACTGCGGTATACCCAAAAATACCATGGTATACTGTGTTACCTGAATACAGCCCAACCCTGGCATGTTTGCACCACATCCTCCCCCATCTACAGTAACCATGTTTTCCCCATGTCTGCTCCACAGTTCATCCCCATGCCGGTGCTGTACGGAGTCTTCCTCTACATGGGTGCCTCCTCTCTTAAGGGAATCCAGGTAAATCCTGAAATCGCAGACACTACATGTCACCTTCTCTACACTTGTGTCTATTCGCCTTAACATTGGTATGTATGATATCCCCTCGGGAGCACTGAAATTGTTACTGTGTAACATTTGCACAGTTGTATGGAATATATTAAGAGTATGTTATTGTCCAGCACTTTCACTGGCTTATGAATAAGAGATTATTATTACACAAGTATGAAGTTTATTAAATTTCATGCCAAATAATTTGCTTCTTCTACACACAATCATGTTGCCTGAAAAGACCAAATTATTTTAAGGCAAGAGGCACATTGGCTTGCACACGACCAAAGGCGCTGCCATATTTGGTGATTTTAACAAAGGTGGATTTTCAGTTATTTTCAATGCAGAGGCCCTAAGAGATTGATGTCTGAGGAAATTACCTTATCTCCCCCCATTTACCCGAACCCTAACCTCACCCCCCAAAGTTCTTTGACCGCCTGAAGCTTTTCGGCATGCCAGCGAAGCACCAGCCTGACTTCATCTACTTACGTCACGTGCCGCTGCGCAAAGTGCACCTCTTCACCCTGACACAGCTCACCTGCCTGGTGCTGCTCTGGGTCATCAAAACCTCGCGTGCTGCCATCGTCTTCCCCATGATGGTAAGGGAATGGGTGGGCAGGGCGTGCAGCCGGAGGAGAGGGAG
Organism: Stomatorhinus ivindoensis; assembly: GCA_019775895.2. Classification (NCBI taxonomy): domain Eukaryota; kingdom Metazoa; phylum Chordata; class Actinopteri; order Osteoglossiformes; family Mormyridae; genus Stomatorhinus; species Stomatorhinus ivindoensis. The sequence goes on along the minus strand of JABFEB020000124.1, from coordinate 5,460,643 downwards.
GGGCCTGCGGGTGGATGAATACAGCCAATCAGACAGCTACGGGTGGATGAATACAGCCAATCAGACAGCTACGGGTGGATGAATACAGCCAATCAGACAGCCACACCTCTATGCACATGGTGAGCAGAACATCAGCACACGCAGAAATATCCGGAAGCTGACATATCGGGCTTAAACAAAGACCTGCACATTGGTTAACAATATATTCAATTCAAATCAAAGTTTATTTATCAAATGTATGACAATATGGTACTACATTGACTCTCCTGGTGAGAGGGACGTGAAGCGCTAATGTGATTTGTTTTTAGCTACGAGCTAGTAAGAAATCATTACATTTATGATCTTATACTTATGTTGCTCATTTATTAAATTTTGTTTTGTTTACTTTGTCACAAAGTTTTTAATTCTACAGCTACTTTGCTACAGCAATTCTGTAGCAAAGTAAAAAGTAAGGTTGAGGATAAGAAAAGATATATATTTTTCTCTGAATAAGTAGTAAAACAGAATAAAGTAAGAAAAAGAAAAATAAGTTGAAATGTGAAAATTGCCGATACTGGTGGCCTGATCAACTATTAGTGGGACAATTTGCACATTGCAGATTTATAATTATTTTATTTATTTATTATGGCTATATACAATGAGTAACATCTCACTTATGGCTATATAATATATTATTAACTGTAATGAACTGTGATGATAGAGGAGGCTGACACTGGAATGCGGAGGCAAGCAGGATTATTAGAAAACTCGGGTGAACCAAAACCAGGAGGGGAATCCAAAATTGAGGTTGAGTCAAAGGCGTGGGTTGAGTACCGGAGAGATCAATCCTACAAAGACTGATGAGACGAGGATCCGATGGGAAGAGGTGAACGGGACCAGGCAGGCAGGACAAACTGGGGGGACAGGAGACAGAAAGATTGCTCAGCAAGGCGCATTCAGAAATGGCAACAATACTTTGTGTCGACTTCTAGGAGAAGTCGGTTCAAATAGTGGCCCTATTAGCTGTCAGTTGGTCATCGGCGCTCTGCCCCGCCCTTGTGGGCGTGACATTAACAGTATCTAGTATATTAAATACTACATAATATATTATGGCTACGGGTATAATATATTACATAGCTAGAATATATATTGGTTAATAATAAAAAAAATATATTAACACATAGGTGATCATTGGAATATTGATAAATATTGGAATATTTTGTTAATATGTGCTGAGATTAAGCACTACAGAAGGCTGAAAATGTATGTGTTTCTTCCTGAAGGGTGTGGAGCACAGTCCTATTACGCTTTTCCCCGATGCAAAGCTGACACAGTGAAAAAGAACGAAGGGTGGCCGATGGGGGTGTTGGCGCTGTGGCTACGTTTTAGCTGAGCGAACCTTCCCGCTCTGCCTTCCCAGGTCCTTGCCCTGGTGTTCATCCGCAAACTGCTAGACTTCTGCTTCTCCAAGAGGGAACTGAGCTACCTGGATGACATCATGCCTGAGAGCAAGAAGAAGAAACTGGATGATGCCTCCAAGAAGGTCGAGGAGGTACTGCAAGGATCCTTTCATGGGCCTCTTCTGTTTTAAAACTAGTGTCAATAGTGTGAATATAAAAGTATCTGTTTTCTTACATGAATGTGAGGTATTTGATTACTGAATTATGTTGTCATGGAAACTAATTATTTATTCCTCAAAACTTCTGCAATCACAATGGTATTGTTTAAAGATGATGAGCAATATTGTACTATCTCTGCTTCAGGCAGCTAGCCCTCCTATAATGATTATGATCAGTAATTTAACGTAATTATCATGAAAATAATCAGAAATATTTCATCAGAGTGAGTCAATTTTCCATAAATACACTGCTCTTTTATTTCCATTTGGACTTTTGATTTATTTTTGTTCCTTTCGTTTCTTAGTACTTAGTACTTGACTGTATAAATGCAAAGTGATGGGTGACTGATTAGCGGATAATGACCTAGACAGGGAGGTGGCTGATGGCTGGTGTCTCTGTGCCTCAGGAGTCAGAGCAGATGCTGGGACTCGGAGGGGGCAGGGGCATGGTGCAGATACAGATGGAGAGCAGCAAGGCTGCACAGACCCCCAAGAACACAGACGCTCGGTGAGGAGAGTCGTGACGCGCCTCATTGTGTATGTTCACATTCTCCTTTTGATTTGCGACTCCCATTTTACTGTAATTAACCCTCAACCCTCAACTTATAAAGATGAAAGCAGATAACAGTCATGCTATTTACTTTGTTTTAACCAAATGCAGTTGTAAAAATGTGTTTTGTCTTGTGTGTCCTCGCAATGTCTATGTCCTCACATTTCTTCATACAAGTTAGCAACATTTGTCCTCACAAGACAGATACATGAGAAAGTCCACACACACACACACACGCACACACAGTCACAGGTCTGTAATTATATCTTTGTGGGGACTCTCCATTAATTTCTTTGGGGAAAACTGTAATCTCAACATGATGACCCTAACCCCTACCCAGCCCTAACCTTAGCCATAAGTAACTCAACAAAATACAAGATTTTTGGCATTTTTAGGTTTTTGATTGCGTTCACAGATCTTTATAGGTACCTGAAACATGGTCAATGCTAATTTTAAGAGCTTTTTTTATCCCTGATTGTAGTAATGTCATGTGATGCAGAGACATGCATCTTTTATTAGTAACTACAATATTTTAGAGTGCATACACACATACATACATATATATCTCCAGGTGATACGGTGCTGTGAGCTGTTATATATCTGTTAAAAGGACAGTTATAATGAGACAGTATGTTTCCTGTCCACTCTGTCATACAGTCACGGTGACCCTCAGTTGCATCACTGGGTTGAACACCTCTTACCCACCTGGCCTGACTCCCCCCACTCCACCCCACCCTCCCCTCCCCCATATAACCCCTTGCCCAGCTGTTAAAATGTCATGTTCTGTTTTAGGTGTGACCCATCTGACATTAATATCTCTGATGAAATGTCTAAAACTACAGTGTGGAAAGCACTCAGCTCAAATCACAAGGAGAGCCATCCAATTCCTACTAAAAAGGCAAGGGTATCGATGCTACACTCCACTTCCCCCTTCCATAGAGCCAGCACGAGCGATTGCCAGGTTTCCGTTCTTCCGATTCACACTCCCGTCTCCGTCTTTCCTCCTCATCTCTTCCTTCTCTTTTCCTTTTATTTTCCATTGCTGCTGTGCTTCTTCTGGAATGTCCCTTTTACTGATTTTCAGTTTGAACAGACGTGACTGCCGTTCGTTATGGAGGATTTGAGGCGCCAGATGGGAAAATGAACAAATACAGCTGTGATAATTAAAGAAACACTTCTCAGTCGCCCATCGTCTAGGCCCTTTGGCAGGGAATGTACGTCAGTCCCACAGCTTTCCGGCATCGCAAATCCGGCAGATCCCATGGGTCAGAGTTTAAGTTGTCCTGACCTGTTGTAAATGCTTCCCTCACTCTGACGTCCCTGTCATGAAGAGTTGTCGGCAAGATGGGAGGTCAAGCCTCTTGTGCCGTGTCATTCAGAGCTATTGCTTCAGCTGTCTTTCCAGGAGTATATAGCATCGAAAGCCTGCTGACGTATTTCCAGCAAATCCTGTCTGAGCGGAAGTTTCGGGTCGTGATACAAAAAATCCCCGGCATAAGAATTCAAATGCTACAGATACTCCTGGAATGATTGATGACTCAGTGCTTGAATTAAAAAAAATCATTTCCTATTTCTCTGCCAAAGCTTGTACATACATTTTAAAGTAAGAAAAGTAACTTGCCTGTTTCTTTGTGTCATTATAGAACTTTGGTCCAACCACTGGTATTTTTTTTTGTTTTATAACCATGAGAATTGCAAAGTAATTCTTAATTGTTTATTAAACAATCCTTGATGAACAATCTTGCAAATTCCAGTGTGTGTTGGAACAGGGTGGTGTATTGGCAAGCAGCAGGCGTAGTAGTCTTCCGTATCTGGGAAAATGATGGTACATTAATTATGTGTGTATATGTGTGTGTGTGTTTGTCTCTCTGTCTGTGTGTGTGTGGCATCTCCTGTCCCTGCAGGAATGACAGTGACTAACGGAGGAGAGAGGAAACCCCATCAGGTGCAGGGATTTGTGGGATCACCATGCGAGCTAGGGTTTTCTGCGGCAGTGATGACCTCTGGGATGGCCTGACAGCTCTCACCTGCTCACAAACATCAAATCAAGCTCTGTCTGTGTTTTATAGCCTACACCCTTCTCCCACCACCTCGATACAACTCTCCATCCTTCTAATCTGTTACTTAACTTCCTGTTCGCTACATTATGGATTTTACTCAGCTGCCCTCAGCACAGATCCTTCTCAGTCTGCCCGCTTGAAACACTGACACATTTTTCCATCCCCCCGTCTGACAGAAAATGCTTCCCGTGAGACTTCCTGCCGTATCTTTGCCCAGTTCCTTCCTCGCCAAACGGCAGACATGCCGTTCCAGTCACTGACAGCAGCACAGCTTTGTACTGTAGCAATGTGGAAAGCGGTGGTCCAACCTTTTTGTATTGTTGTATATTTATTGGTTATTTTTAAATGTTCTATCTCCTTTTTTTATTGTACTATTGGTGCTTTTGTTATTATGGTGATGGTGATGTTCATTTAGAATAGCTTCATTCCAGACCAATAAGTGAACAGTTGAACGATCATATAGATCTGTTTCTCCATTACCTTTCTGACTTAAATCGGTGTGTGTTTCGTGCAGTGTAAATACATAGTATATCCTTGATTATTGAGTTAAATATATGATCAAAGGAAAAAAATCTATAAAGCTATATTTAAGCTGAATACGTCTAGGAAACATGACTGCTTCAGCAGTGAGGCAGACTGGTTTGCTGTAGAATGTTTTTGAAAGATGGAAACTATGAGAGAAATCATGTGACTACCCAGAAGTCAAAGAACACCATTTCTGTCCTCAAGGTGCACTGCATAGCATTCAGGATGCAAGTGATGGGCTCCAAAACCATCAGGCTAGAAAGAAGCAATAATAATAAACCCCAAAATCATTAACAAATGTGTCGCTCTACATCTGTGAGCCTAATACAGCAATATACTTAAATTAGAGTGACATTCCACTGATATTCCACCAATGCCTGTATTCTATAAGCGTTTCTTGGAAATTAAAGTTATCTGCAATGTGCAGCAAATTTGGACAGGTTTCAGTCCCAGACCACCCCAGGTGGCCCACCCTCCAGGGGACCAGTGATGAATTCTGTCTTGTTGGTTTGTATCATGACCTTTAATGTGTGTCACTTTATTCCAAGACAGATATAGACAAAAAAAGAAAAAGTGCTGGTACATTTTTCGTCTAAGAATTTTAATTTATAGTAGCACTTTATGTAGATAGAGACAAAGAATATTTTTATTTTATGAAAGTTCATTTTTAAATTATTTATTATAATAATTTATTTTGCAATAAAAATATTTCAGAAATTGGTTTCCGCTGTAAATATAATATAAAATGTAACGTGATGGCAACAATAAAAGAACCCACCAACAGAGTTCTATGAAATATGTACATTTTAAGATGTAAATACTTTGAGGTCTTGAGATGCCGTGTAAGAGGGGAATGCATTTTCTACGATGCGTCTTAAAAGCCATAACTGAGCAGTTTCGCTGAGTTTGATTGCCCATTCAAGCAAGGACAGGGAGGGTCATCCGCGATTTAGCGGGAATTTATCAATGTTACAGGCTTCTTGAAATCTTGATAGATCGTTTATGTCTTTATATATTTGTTTATTTATGGGTGTGTATGACGTGGTTCTGTGTTTTGAGATTTGGACAGGTTTCGGTCGATTTCTCGATTGCCCCAAATATTTCAGCTGTCGTAGGGGGAGTATTTGGTCTAGCCCATGTCAGCCAACCTACTCTTGCCCTTCACAGACCTGCTAGGTTATTCATGGACACATGCTGTGATCCGGGAATCGAAAGTGAAATTCGGAGGGAAACCCTTACCACCACTGGGAATGTGTTGTGATTTTTCAGATGAAATGATACACTAAAGCTATACTCTAAATGACTGTTGTGTGCTGTTTTTTTATTATTATTATTTTTTGTTATTTATTCCTTAAAACGTATATCTTTGTGCTTATTGCTGTCCTTGCTGTGCTATATAGTCTCCCTTTGTCCTGTGTGGTGCTGTCAGTGTTGTTATAGAATCTGCGCCACTCAAACGGACGTCAGAAGCTGTCCCATTTACCTCCTCTTGTCTTTGCCTTTTTCTGTTTAACCCATTCCCAAGCCTGCTGTAATGATGCTAAACTAAATTATTTCGTGGAGTTTCAAATTGTATATAAGGTTGTTCTCTGAGGCTGTATTTAAAAATTATCCAATCAGACACTGTTCTTTCATAAAATGGAAGTATCTGTTGGAGGTCAGATCCACCTGAAAAAAAACGAGGGATCCCAAAAAAATACCTCTCACTGCTGCCCCGTGGTACCTACTGTTAGCTCCGTGTGCTAAAGGCTTGCAGAGTGGTGTTTACCTTACCTGCAAACCTTGAACAACTGACATATTTATTAGACAAAACAGAAAGTCTAATCACGCTGTGTTCACTATATCTGAACCTATCGGCCAACTAAGTGAAGGTGTCGCCATTTTGTGCACGATTAAAGAGACAAGACTGCATTAATTATGGAAGCATCGTGCCAGGCGTAGATAAACATACTGGGTAAAAGAGTGTTTGACCAAAGACTGATCTGACGATTCAACTGCTCTAATTTACCTTGTTTCCGGTGGTGTGCCAGACATTTGTGTCGTCTGAGTAATTTAGCCGAGTTCGCTGTCATAATAAATACTGTTTGGATGAGACTGGGCGAATGGATGATGTATCTCTATAACTAATAAACAAATATATGTTTTATATGTAGGCATACTGTAATTTTGGATTATAGGGATATTGAAAATAATAAATAAAAATAAGCAAAGCCTGTTTTTTATTCATTGCGTGTCGATGTTGCCTACTACTAAATGTCAGCCTATAATGTAAAATAGCTGAAGGTATGAACTGCATTAAGTTAAATTATGTATCTAAATAGTAATGTTTAATTTGGGGAAGAACATATTAAATATCTAATACATGATAAGTAATTCTAATAGATTTATCTGAATATCCATGGGACGCGCGGGTGGCTTAAGCAATTGCTCCTTTTGCTGAACGATTTAAAGTAATTTCCTTCTGCGGACCCGAGTGCTCCTTTTCGATAACTGACGATCACGCAAATTTTGCCACGGTTGACTGCCCCAGTCAACAAATATTTACCCACTCCCCACGGACGAGCATCTTCCCACCTGTACGGCCCTGTTTATCCAGAATTATAATGCTTACAATTTTCATCACATTGAGAAACATGCGTAGAAATCACCACTCAGAACATCTGGGCTTCTTTAATTAGCTCCGGTTGGGTGCTGGGACAAACCTTTCTCCTAAAAGGTGGTGACGTGTGTCAGTGTCATGTAGGCCTAGGTAATTAATAGCTACGTCACTGCAAAGAACTAAAGCTTGGCAAGTACCGCATATAGTAGGCTATGAAAACATCGAAAACTACGTCTTAAACCTGAAATTTGGCTTTTCAGGATTTATTATTTAAAGTACGATAGCCAGGATACACACAAGAAATACAAAGTAACTATTCTTCTTCTTCTTCTTCTTCTTATTATTGTTATTATTATTGTTATTATTATTGTTATTATTATTAAATGGACCCCTACTTATTTTTTACCTCAAACTTGTTACCTTATTCATACAAACAAAAAACTTTTGTATTCAAGTAAAAATATGAAGGTAGGCTATATGAAAAAACAGGTATGTAATGTATAGAGTTGTAAAATTGTACTACTAAATATTGTGAAGGACATATATAACTTACTTTAAATAACTGAACATTTTTTAAACACTGTCACTGAGATGTTTTGTTCCAGTGTCAAATCAGCTTACATACGCAATTTATTCATGACCTGGAAAAAGGAATTATTCTAAAGGATTCAAAATCAAATTAAGACAATAAAAATATTCACTTTTATCACACAGTCGAAGTAGTTTGGGTATAGGACAAAATAGCTTACAATTTTTTGCTTGTATACTAATTTCATAATATTTTAATATCTAACCTCAACCGTTATTATATGTCTGCTACACTTTGAAAAATATAGGCCTATGCATTGTGTAGGGGTCGTACAGTGGCATTACTGGGATGTTTGCCATTACTGGGACTTTGTGTTATTTGCATGTTCTCCCCGTGTTCCTCGCTTCCTTGATGCATTTAGGATAATTGGTGCCTCAAGATAAGCCATAGAAAGTACATGTATAATGGGCTGGCGTCCTATGTATAGTGTACCCCAGCCTCGTATCCTATGCTGTCTGGGATACGCTCCAGGGCCCATCATGACAACTAATGAAATAAGTGAATGAATAGACCATTATGTGTGTGTATAGGGTGAAACACAAATCATCTTTGGAATGGATAAATAAAAATATTAATTAGTTTGAGACATCGTGTCCCTATCCAGTTCAGTAATAGCGATTAACTATAAATAGACTGAAATTACATTAAAATGAAGGGCATGCTCTTACCATATATTCTGTGCATAAAAGATTTATCTTAATACAATCAGCAGGCATGGGCGAGGTCTTACGCATGACGCACGGGCGGAGTCTAATGCGTGCGCGACGACGTCAGTGTCAAAGGGGTTGTTTTGGAGGAAGTGAGAGAACAAGAAAAAGAAAGAACAGTTCTAGTACTGTGATAGAAATATAGCAAGGCTGGGGAGAAAACGCTTCATATTTTATGTTTATATATTAAACGTTCCGCGGCGCAGGACGAATACGAGACTGACAAAAAGAGAAGAAAGTCAAGAGGAACATATTTTATCCGCTGATTACCGGCCCATCACGAAAAAAAATCTCGCTACTTTAACGACAAAATAAAGAAGGGGAATTGTGGCGGTATATTAAAACAGAAACAATCTTACGGTGAAACATATAATACATTCCAGAACCGCTGGAATAATAAGGTAAGTGAGTTTCTGAAAGACTTGGACGAATATAGATGCGATAGACGCCCTGCTCATTTGCACCCTAAATATCAGGATCGATATTTAAATACATCACGCAGTTTATTCGGGTGAAAACTAAAGATATAGATAAAATCACCACAGGGCACGATTTCATTATGAACACGGCTGTTTATGGTACCCTTAGTGTAGACCTGCTATGGCCGATTGTTGCATGGCAGGGCCGCGACACTCAGACGCTGTTTGTACAGAAAGTCATGCAAAATAAGATCGAACGTCGGCTTTGAGCAATTTGTATGCTGGGATTTGCATCCCGTTTCCCTGTCAGATCACAAGTTAAATGACTAGATGGCAGGTCTGTCCTTCCATAGCAACGACTAGCGCAACAAAGACGAGCGCAGGTTATTTTACACCACGTTTTTCTTAAAATAGATGGTTTATCTCGCCTGGCTGACTGTCAACAGTATAAACGCACATAGCCTAGTCAAGATAATTATTATTATAGCTTCGCTTCAGTTTGATACGAGGTAATGTCGTTTTAAATCAAATCCGCTTTTTATATGATGCCGTCGCGATCAGTAGCTGGTTAACTGGACAGCAGAAGGCCGACTTACAATTAACCATTTCTACCATCACACAGGCCTGCAGTTCTGAATTATAAAAGGCTTTTTCAAGGGCCAGAACGTTTTCTTGTCACTTTTCGGGATGATTTTGGACTGGGGAAGATGGTGACGTGGGGGGCCTTGTGGTTTTGGAAATGCTGAAGCAGGCGGAGTTTGCGTAGGAGCCAAGCTGGCCCGTGTGATCCGCATGTCATGGGTTACAGATTAAATACGGAATAAACGGAAAATTAGATACGGCAGCTATGCGTGCATAAAGAAGTAATAATCCGACTCTCTTGCTCAATAGTCATGGTACAAATTTTAGGTACCATAATTTGCCATATATATGTGCATTTTTACCATGGTGAATAAGATCTATTTGGATATTAAACTCGTTATTTGGAGTGTTGGACAGAATTTGAAATTCGAGTTTATCGGAAAAATTTGTCAGTTTAATTGTCAGAAGTTGTTCTGAGGATAGCCTTTTTGGTATCTTATGATAATAAAAATGGATTGTACTTTAGGGTCAATTTACTGTTCTGCTGATGGCCATAATGGAGCGATAGTTCATGTGACAGTTAATGGATCTGTCGTCCTTACAGTACCATCATGAGAAACCCTTATATTCCTGACAGGAGCTACAATACAGGGAAACGATGCCAAAATAAACTGGCAAAGACTCGTAAAATGTGTGGAATCCGTGGGGTAGTAGTTTTAAAGATTTTTCAGGTCTGTTTTCCCAGGGCACAAGGATGCTTACTTTAAGGAGTGCAGTCATGTGTTTTTGACGTTTTTGACGTTGTGCCCCACTGGAAATTCCACTTCAAACATGCACACCTTAGCCATTGGTTTTTGTTGGATGCCAGTGTACTGGTGCAGTTGTTTCATATGTACATACTATATGTAAAACATATCACCAGGTGAGAAATTAAGACAGATTGTGCAGTACAAAATTTCATTGATGAGAATTGCACTGATTATTATTACTATTTACATTTTCTTCTGCATTTGAGTTGAGTTCTGGAATCAAGAACTTTTCAAGGTAATTAGCTTGATAAGATTGAAACCGCTTTGTTTTGTGGAATAAGAGCCGGGGCTTTGCTGTGTTCAAATAAGTGAATACTCAGAGCCAATGGCATTGGGTGGTCTTGGGCTCACAAACGGATGATTTACAAGCAACACTCATCAGCCAAACAATTGTCATGTTTACAAGGTACAGGAAGTGTGTGATGCCAGATACTCAAGAAATCTGCCACTGCTCTGTCAGTTCTGCTGAGTCATTGTCCATCATCTGTCATGTGACATAGGTACATTCTTTGGGGAGGGTGGCGGTGCAAGTGTGTCATTGTATTTTGGTTTCCTTTTCTGGTTGTTGTAATTTTTGGGTCTTGTGTGTTGACCTGCTGACACAGTCACCTAACGTTATTATGGATGTTGTCCTTTCACAGAGCTCTGCATTTCATCTGACTTTCGGGAAGTGGTACATGCAGAGGTCTTCGTAGCTGGTTTTTAAGGCGTTTTCTTCATGGTGTTACCATTTTATATGAACTGCTAGGCTGTGTGGTTTACATTGGGAAGAAAGTTTCTCTGTCAGCTTGCCAGTGACCAGTTAGGGATTGGTGGATGAGTAGAATCCAAGAAAATTGTGGGGTGGGTGTTGAAGTGGGTGCAAAAATAGTTTTAAGGAATTAACTCAAATGATGGGCATTTGGTTAAAATGATTATTTGATCCCTAGAAGCCTAGTCATTTTGCAGAACTGTTTAACAGAAATACAACACAATTTTATTGTTAGATTCCTTCATTATGACAGATGTTTTTGGTGTCTACAGTAGAGCAGTCTGAATGTATGAAGTCAGTGTACCGTTTCATGAAATTATCTGCTTTGTCGTGGGTGGGGTGGGGGGTGAATTGAGGTTAGAAGGCATGAAATGAGGAACTCACGAGCCTTGTGGTTTTATGATGATTTCACAGCAGAAGAAATGTTGATGGTGAGCTTCTCTGTGGAGACGGGGTGCAAGATCGCCTGAACCTCGTGCTGTAAGAGAGGAAATCCCTTGGGAGCTCGGAAGGACAAAGCCTTTATTCTTATCAACTGTACAGCTGCACTGCTTTAGTGCTTCCACTGAGTAATGTCAGACATTTGAAGTGTAAAGTTAATTCTCCGTCTTGTGTTTTCACTATTTTGGGGAGGGTACTGCTGCTGGAATATAGCCCCAACTACCCCAGTTTCAATGGCCATGATATTGTGGTTGATGTAGCCTTATCTGAGTTGTCTCTTTCAACCTTGGGGATGTTCTCTTGTTCACTATTACCGTCCTGTTTGATTTGGGATCTGATTGCATCCATCTTATGCTGTCGTTTTGCATGTGCTGTCCTGGCTTTGTTTACTGTAGGCCATGTGCTCGGCCAACATCATAAAGTCCCCGTCATTCGAGATGGCATGCTGTCCCTGCCAGACTTGGCAAGCTCTCCGCATGTTTTCTTCCTGCTCCAGTTTCCGTCCAAGCCCTGAAAATAAGCTGTTTATTAACTGAAGATGCTTAGGCGCGTGTGCAGGTGTATATGAGAATGACCTTTTCTGTTTATATTGGTCCTTCCTGAAATGTTGTTCTTAATTTTTATGGCAAGCAGTATATGTGTTACCCAATCCAGCCTCTTGGTGGCAGTTGGCCAAATCCAGAGGAAGGTGATGTAAACTTGGGCCCACCTCTTCACAGTCCCTGTGGACCCACAGCCTGGCCAGCAATGTGCCAGTTCTCTGCGTTAAGTAACATGCTTATTCCCACTGTGTAGGGCAAGGAGCTCTTGTTGCATGAGGGTGATGGACTTGGGTGGAAACACTCTGCTCACACCTTGCTGGATTTGTGGATCTTTGTGGGACTCTGTTAGAGAGCGCAAGACTTGCAGAATTGCTAGCCCAACATCCCAGAACAATCACGTTTTCCTCTTAGGCTACCTAAATGTAACTAATCCGCCCAACAGGCTTAAGTACAATAAAATTCCCTCATTTATTTGCTTTTTCTGCACTTCATTTATTTGGATGAAAAACTTTGACCACCGGACGAATGAGTGGCTGATCATGACGATGGTTTGTCCACCAGAAAGTGTATGCTTAAAGCCTGATTTATAGGAGTGTTGTGCGATTTCCTCATGCCGCCATCTTGGTGCATTGTAGATCATGGTAATATACTACTTCAAGTACGTTAAACCAAAAAATCAAAGCTTTATTATCACATCAGTTGTATTCAGTATACTGCATATGGTGATGCAAAATGACATTATATAAATGTTAAATGGAAGCAAATTAAAAGTATATCATTAATTGCCTTTTCTCAAATGGTGTGGATAGCACTGAAGCAAAAGAAAGTAACAAAGTCTGGTGGTTTAATTTCTTGATTTCTGGCTGGGTACAAAAATTGCAGAGGAAAAAGCGTAGATGAAACATTTCATTTCAAATAAAAATCTTGTGCTTATTTTTCTTCATTTATAATATATTGTTTATAGTTACATTATTTTCATCATGTAATGGTAATGCTAAACAGTCACATTGCTCTGTAATATAATGTTAAAGCTATAGTGCTGTGTCTGTTGTTATTACAACAAATCTGGGTTGATCGCAAGTAATCAAATTGGCAAATTGTTAATCAATTTCTTTTTGCTTCTCTCCCTTAATGTCTGTGATACTGAATAACTGCTGTGCCATCAGTTCATTGCTGGTGCCCAGTTAATGTTACCTCATAGTAGCTGGTTTGCTTAATGTGAAATGGTAAGAATGGCCTTTAGGATATACTTAAATATTAAATTTCTATTTAAAAATATTGTTGTTTTTTATTTTGGCTAGTTAAAATTCATTTTGGGATTACCAAAATCTAAAGAGAGGCTACCAGGGATTTAGAAGTTTTGCGGGCCCTGGAGTGACTTGTGTTCTCATGTGGCATCTTGAGTTAACTGTTGCATGAGCTACATCAAAGGCCAAGGACAACTGCAAGGCTTTCTTCTGTCACCTGTTACTGTTCCCCGACAATATGTGTTGATAAGATTTAACAATAAAATGCTGCTGGTATCCACTGATTGATCTTTATTGATCTTTAGATTCCACTCAGTCTATCCTCTCATCAAAAATGAGGTGGACCAAATTTGGCCAGATGTTTATGGTTGCCACGGTTTCTTGGGGAAATCGTCAACTGCGCAGTCATGCAGCAAATTGCTACTAGTCGAGTAAGCCTTTGTGTGCTCAATTGCATATCTCCTTGCAAATGAGGTCTGATTGGTGTTACAGAATTCTACTGAACACGAGGACTCGATATTGTTCAGCATTAACGAATGTATAAAGAATGTAGCATTTTCTTGGCGCGTGCCTGGGCATCTCCCGCCTGTTCATGTGCCTGCCTGCCCGTCTGCCTGCATACGCGCACACGCCGTGTTCCTCGTGACTGGCAGCCGGGAGCACATGACTTGCTTGAGACCGAGATCAGGCCATCATGCTGAATGCACACTGCGGAGCAGCCTGAGGTGAAACGGAGTATGTGGGAATGAAAGCCTATAGGATTTGACTCAGTCTGTGGGTGTGCTTGTTACACACTTCTTAAAAGCATATGCAATAATCTTTACCTCTTCATAGCAACAAAGATTCTTTGAGGATGTAGAATCTACCATACAGGAATGTCTTAAGCTATTAAATGCATTGATAGATCCATCTTCTACAGCCAGCATTTCATTCTCCAGGTTTTTTGGTGTCAGAATCAAATAGAAATTATATTTGCTGGAATCAGGAATTGGTTAAAAGCTATGGTGTAATACACAGTTGTGCACTCCAGCAGTAAGCATCGTTCAGACACAAAGGCCACTGTCTTTGTTGTGAGAACCATGTACGCAACATCACTTGGGATTGCTCAGACATCCATTCTGCTGTGTCCATTGCTTTTTTGGATAGAACCCCCTTTCTCCTCCTCAGTATATAGTAGGATCATAATCTGGCACTATATTCGGTAGATTGACTCATCTCATTGACAGTGTTGGTCAATGCAGTAGCCTGACACAACAGTGGCATGTGTTGGTTGTGACGTATTCGCTCTCTGCCTTTTCCTCAGTGTCAGAATGACGTCCAGAAAGAAAGTGCTACTCAAAGTCATCATCCTCGGAGACTCTGGGTGAGTGTTGACCCATCTGTTCCCTGGAGGTCGCACACCTTCAGCCTGTCTCGCTTTATTGTTTCCTTGTTACAGTCTGTCTGTCTGTCTATCAGCCTGTCTAGGTTTCCCTCTTTGTTTGTCTGTATTTCTCTCTCTCCGTTTCTGTCTCTCTGCCTGTCTGTCTGTTTCCCTCTCTGTCTGTCTGTCTGTCTGTATGTCTCTCTCTCTCTCACACACACACACACACACTCACACACGCATACCCCATGGATGACAGGTGGGGTTAGCAAGGTCTTGCCCAAGTGTGTTAATATTAAATCCACAAGATTATCGCTTGTTGAGCAAGTGTGTGATTGTGTCCATTGTACACCAAAGGGTCACGTTTAAAGACCATTAAAAGTCCAGTAGCTCTGTCTATTTATCCTGACTTCCATCCATCCTCACCCCAAAGCACCACGCCTGTTAAATGTCATCTTTCTACTTGGAAACTGACCTGGAAGCAGGCCGCTATTCTAGTGAGGCTCCTGGAGATGTTCCGCTATCTTCTGCCATGTGCTGAGCTGTGATGGGCGTGGACAGTTAACACTCCACCCTCCGGAGCTGCAGTGCTGACCATGATGGGTTAAACTCCCCATACGCTGTTTAATCACTGGCTGAATGTATCTCCAGTGTGGTAGCATTTGTAGCATCATACTCCGTCAGCGGAATATGGAGGGAGGACACTGATCAACTCATGTTGTGCTGGCCAGCCTTGAGGGCTGGGTTCTGGTGAAACTGAAGGGGTCTCTCCTCCAGTCTATGATGCTGTCAACTGGATGGTTATGACAGAGTGAATATGTCGAGGGAAAATGGTTTGTTTATAGTATAAATTTATATAGTATTTATAGGATTTTTTTTTTTTTACTAGTTTTTCTAATCTGCTGATCTCAGTATGTGTATCTTGTATAGGTGAGCCCATATACCATTGTACCATTGTCTTAGCTAATTAAATGTTACTCTGTAAAGTTAGTTACTGCTATAGTAAACAATCGGGCATTGCAGTTTAAAGATTCCATTTAATGTAGTTTATTTTTTATGCAATTTCCGATCATGAAGGCCTTCGTATTTTTTTAGCTTGTATTTGACATTGAGATGGTTCTAGAGATGAACATGGTGCGCACAGTAAAACAGCGGAGGACCTTCTTAGAAACATTTGTGATAACAGCTTTCTCAGAGAAAGAGAGAGAACAGAAAATGACTATGTGATTCTCTGTATTATTCTATACTTTCCTCTCATTTGTCCTGCCCTATTTCTCTCCTTTATTGCATTTTACCACTGTCACTGTCTTCCTGTAGTAAAATTAACATTTTTTTGGACTGAAAATGACTCAAGTATGGAGATCTCATAATTGTCCTCTCCTCACCCTGCCCCACCCCACCCTACCCCGCCCGCTCCGGTTTTTCTCCATTTTCCCAGAGTTGGGAAGACCTCCCTGATGAATCAGTATGTGAATAAGAAATTTAGCAACCAGTACAAAGCCACAATAGGTGCCGACTTCCTGACAAAAGAGGTGATGGTGGACGACAGACTGGTGACTATGCAGGTATGGGAGGAACCCTGTGTTAATTTAAGCACTGTGTGTGTCTAACGGACAGGGAATCGGTGTGCTGTGGGGGTGTATACAGGGGTGGGGTCACAGATGCACTGGCACTAATTGAAAGCTGATTGGCCCCTGGAGTACTCCTTCCCTTGTCACTCCAATTCTCAACGTATAATTGGCTAATGATACGGTTGGATCCTCTGTATGAATTATGGCCCCTCTTATGCCACCCACCTTACAAAAAATCCTGGAATTGCCCCTGATGTGTGGCCCCCCCAAAGCATGGCAAAATGTAGGCTGCAGCCGTCCCCAAAAACCCAGAGATGTCAGCCAATGGTGGCTGCCTTGAGTTTCTTGCACTCTGTGGCATTTCTCCGTTTCTCCCTCATGCCCCCGGAGGCTCCGCCTCCTTTGTTCTCACCTTGCTCGTTGCGTGTCTAGTTGTAGTTCTTGCCCCGTCCTTCCGCAGATCTGGGACACCGCGGGCCAGGAACGCTTCCAGTCGCTGGGTGTGGCCTTCTATCGTGGCGCCGACTGCTGCGTGCTCGTGTTTGACGTGACAGCGCCCAACACTTTCAAGACCCTGGACAGCTGGAGGGACGAGTTCCTGATCCAGGCCAGCCCCCGCGACCCAGAGAACTTCCCCTTCGTGGTGCTGGGCAACAAGATAGACCTAGAGAACAGGCAGGTGGGTCTTCACGTAAAAGCCACTTGGGCCTGTGACCTTCAAGGACGTGGCTGAAACACCTCGGTGGGAGTCGTTATCACCACGTCACCACCCACCGTGACAATGTAATTGTTTTTCGTTAATTTACCTCTCGTCTCATTACCTTCATTACCTTTCGTTCGTAATTCCCTGGGTCAACTGCAGGGAACTCTGAACTTGCTCAAGCTTTTATTAGTACGAATGCACCACCAGAAACCGCTCACAAGACTATACACCACTGCGCTGCTGAAATCTTGAATTTGATTGGTCAGTAGGGTGTCGATTCGCCGGCACTAATATAATCTTTAATTGTGACGTAATTTTAAATTCTAGAAGTAGAACACAATTTAAAATGAATAGAAACTAAACAGAAATGTTTAATCGTTGTCAGAAGAAAGTGTCACTAAGAATAAATGCATTTTCGCCTCATAAACTTGTATAATAATGTCATTAGGTAGAAACATGAGGGCCAAAGTTGTGGTAACTGTAGTGTGAGTGAGTTAATGCACTCCAAGCCGTCCAGTACCCCATACTTTAATATAGCCATGATTAGTTTTAACGTAAAGCATGTCTGACTGCAAGCTGCACAGGTGTTGGTTGTGGTAATATGGCACTTCATCTACATGTGATTCGGCATGAACTGTCTTAGTTTTTTGTCCTTATTCTAAAAGAAGGTCACAAGACTGACTCATGCGACACTGGCAGACTCTATCTATAGCAACACTGTTAGAAATGAGCCTATTAGCATTTCATTTGGGCGTGTTCTGAACTTTTTAATGATTTTTTTTCCTTTTAATGTAATATGCTCTGTGTGCGTTCTTATCATTGAATCAAAAATAATTATTGCGGCTCCCACTTGTCAGGAAATTCCAAAGAACTATAAGCTATCTGTTTTAATAAAAAGCAAAATATGTTTTAAAATTGTTTAAAATTTATATTCTTGTAGACTGTGAAATGGTCATTTAATGATGTAATCGAGGTAATGAGAATTGAAGCTTGAGAGCATATCAGTCTTGGATTATTGGTGGGAAAAGAGAACGAAATCTGAAACAGGGTTGGCTCCATTCCGGAATGCATTCATCAATTCCAATCCAAATCAGGAAATGGAGTTGGGACTGGAAAAAACTGGAACTGAATTTGAATTTCTGGGAGATTTAAATTCCAACTTCAGTTCCATTTCCTGATTTGGATTGGAATTGATGAATGCATTCCAGAATGGAGCCAATCCTGATCTGCAACCAGCATTACTACTGAAGTTGAGCTGTGGGACATGCAATCTCCCACTAATACCATATGAGCTGTTGCTATAGAAACCGGTAGCTACATGTGATACTTAGTAAGTTTTGTTGCTTATCTGTTCTTCAACTGAATGATCAGAACTGTTAGTTTGTCTGGGTGCATCCATCAGCACGTCAGAGATCGTTACACGGAGGAATGCATGTTTGGTCCGAACCCAAATCGAAATGCCTGTCGGCAGCTGAGGCTCATCCGTCTTCCTCAGGTGACGACAAAGAGGGCGCAGGCCTGGTGTCAGAGTAAGAACAACATCCCGTATTTCGAGACCAGTGCGAAGGAGGCCATCAATGTGGAGCAGGCCTTTCAGACCATCGCACGCAACGCTCTGAAGCAGGTATGAGGGACTGCGGGGGGCCTTAAACGCTCCAGGTCTGGATGGCACTTCAGCATCAGGGAAGTGGACTGTGGGCAGATTTTAAAAAGACATACTGTCAGCTTTGTAATCTTTACACTTCAGATGTCTTTTTCTTTTTGGTCAGTTTTCTCTCGAAACCACCTGTATCCGTTATGGTATCACCCCTGTCTCTCCCCATCAGGAGACTGAAGTGGAGCTGTACAACGAGTTCCCAGAACCCATTAAACTGGACAGGAACGAGCGAAGCAAGCCCTCAGAGCCCTGCAGCTGCTGAAGATGCTGGGTCCCCTAAGGCAGCGTTTCCCAGTCCAATCCTCGGGGACCCACGGACAGCCCACATTTTTGCTCCCTCCCTGCTGGGAGAGAGCAACATCTTGTACGGTCTGGCAGGGAGCTCACCGGGAGCAAAAACATACTGACTGTGGGTGCCCGCAGACTGGATTGGGAAACACTGCCCTCTGGCACCTTTACTGTATTCTCTGGCCTTTGTACAATATCCCCCAGTCCCTACCCACAAGTCCCACTGTCCAAACAATTGCCGGTCTTCGGAAGTAGCTTATTGGAATTCTAGAATTAGAATAGCTGGAATCCCCAGTGGAACATGATGCAACATTCTTACCCATGCCTGCACACACAGAGACAAACTCCTACAAGTCCAGTAAGCACCAGCCCTAATCCCAGTCTTACACCCCCATTACTGATAGATTCCACACATCTCTACCACTGTACAAATGTTTATCCCTTCACCCAATATATGAGACATCTCCTGTATAAGGCTTTAAGTGAGTTGGGGCTTTGTGGTTAAGACACCGTTCACTTCTAGGGTTGAAGGATTTGATTAACGTTAACAAGAAGTATTTATTAAAAAATGACATCTGCCTGAGCTTCATTTTGAACTTTGCTGTTCGGCGGTTCTCTTGTAAATTCCCCTCATTACTTTTCTCAAATATGTACACTTCTGTTGGCTTTGGAGCACTGGACATTGCACTTTTTAACTCCTAAATGTAATAAAAACGTTTCATTTTTGGGGGGGATTACACGTGGTCAGCCGCTGCTTAAACCTCTTTTCTCCTCCTGGAACATTTGTGTGAACTCAACGCAGTCCCACCACTGTTGTGGAAATAGCACCTGCAAACCAGCTCTTCTTCTTCCACCTTGCCAACGCCTATTCTCCTACACGCCTGTTTTCCCTTCCTCCACCCTCTCCTCTCTCTGCGGAGTCCTGGCGGCAAGTCTCTGGGTATACGAAGGCATCTTGGTCCTCCTCCGATTGCTACCGATCGACCTGGAATCAATGGGTTGTGCTACACCAGACGAGGCTCCGCAGACATCAACAGAACCCACACGGCAATGGCATCCACTAGGAGTGTTGTGATTGTTACTAGAATATTAATACTACTTACCACTAGTTCTGTGTGTATGACTAGCCCTACTACGTTCTACTCTGTCTTATTACAAGACAGTACAGACCCACGGCAGTCTGTAATAATTTATCAGTCGATCAGTGGTTCAATCAGTCCCACTGTCCTCTTCCAGATCCCCGTCTACACTGATAGCTCAGGTTGGCAGTTTCTTAAGTGCTTGATACCAATCTGATCACCTTTTATGGTCTTTACGTGTACAATTCTTATTAGGTTAGAACCTTTAATTGCTTGATACCAATCTGATCACCTTTTATGGTCTTTACGTGTACAATTCTTATTAGGTTAGAAACTTTAATTGCATTAACAGAAAAAGAAATCCTTTCCAACTGAAAACAAGTTTGGGGAGGGATACTTTGGGGAGAAATTAAATGAAAGCTTGTCAGGACTTGTCATGGTATTAAAATACAGAACCAGTTACATTGTTTAAAACACATACTTGGGTTTCAACGTAACAATAAAATGTTCTTGAATAAATATTCTCTTACATCATTATTTTTTACTTGAGAGGAAATACAGTAAACCAAAAACAAGTAAAAACCAAAAACAAGTTTGTATTTATAAATGAGGAATTTGGATATAATTAACTGTAGCTTGACCAATCCATTCATCTGCAATATCAGGCTTATCCCAGGAAGCACAATGCAGGGAACACCGCATATCCTGGATGGGATGTCAGTGCATTCCAAGATAAACACACAAATTGTAAAACAATGTAACGTAGTTATCTAGGAAAAACGACGTGATGTTTAACTGTAGTGTGGCATTAAGATCATTTGATACATCTGCTATAATATTTGAAGTAAAATAATCAACACCATGAGTATTTCAAATTGCCTCTCAGTGCAGCAAGGCATGTGCACTGTGTGCCATGTGTCCTCACAGCCGATTGGTAGAAACTTATTTGCTATCAAGTGGCAAAGCCTAAAACAAAAACTACAACATCTGATGTTAGTCAAGGGAAATGTGCTTTATGGGGTCCTACCTTCACCAGGGATTGTCACCTTGTCTGTAGTAAAATGTTATTGAGGAAAAAAATACTATATGCACTAACTTCTTAACTACCATGTCCATGGTAATATTTGCATTTTGATCAAAATGTCCATCAGAATTCGCCATGGTGTCGACCCCTGACCATCACATTTAGCTATAGCTCCAGGAATCTCAGCAATCCTTATGCCATTTGCTGACATTTGTTTTTTTCCTGAATATTAAATATCTACTTAATCTGTATGCGTGTGTGTGGCAGATGAGCAACACCACTTGTGACAAGGAAATCAATCAGTAGTTAGTGAACTATGATCTGACAATCTAAGGGTGTACTGACCCCAACATGCTATCTGTGTAGTATACACACACTCTGCCTTGTTTATGTGTTTGAAGAGGCCTCACCTCTGTATGTATGGAGAGTTTAATTTCACTCAGTGCTGAAAGATATGCAGTTCAGATGAAACTGGGAGCTCTAAATTGCCCCTGTGTTTGTGATTGATTGCCCTATGTTAGACCAAAATGCCATGTAGGCTAAAGTGTACTTTGTACCCCATACATCTTGGATTATTATGGCAACCAGAACTGGGTGAGTGGTCAAGGACATGGACTGAGGGACAAGGACAGAGCCAGTAGCTAGGAGGATATCGTTACCTTTGGAGGTAGAGCATCATATTCCAAGTAATGCAATTCAACATTTATCAGCAAGAACTAATCTATTCGGTTGTTCCGAAATGTATGTTCCACATGGGTTTAAAAGGGTTAGTTGAAGTTTATCGTGATTTTACTGGTCCATCACACAGAATACATCATAGAGGCTGTAGCTGAAATACGTGTTCACCATTCTTATAAGCTAAATTACGTTTCTATACATCTGCCAAAATGCAAGGCAGTGAAGCAAGGTTACGGTTAGGCTTTACGGTTAAGGTTACAGGGTTAATAAAGGATTAGGGTTAAACTGAGGTGAGGCTAAGTATGACAATTTAGGTTAGGCTCAGTGGTCCTGGTTAATGTTGTCATTTGGTTTGGCGTTAGATTGGTATTAGAGTTAAGGGTGGAGTCTGAATTAAAATGAAGGTTACTGTTATGTTTGACAGGATTAGGGTTATGGCTGTTATTCGGTACATGGTTCTCATTGGGGCTTAGATTAGAATTTGGGTTGAGAATAAGGATTAAGTTAAGATCGAGTTTGGCAGAAGGAGTAAAATTATGGCTAGCATTGGGGTTAACATTACTGAATTTTCTTGTACCTGCTGTGCACAATGTCCAAGGCATTCTATTCTATTAGGGAAATATGTTTACATTAGCATTATGGGTTAACATTTTCATTAAGGTTAGGTTTAGGTTTAAGCTTAGGGTTTTCTTTACGGTTTAAATATATGGTCTGAGCCTTAAATTGACTGTCAAACCCTCAACAACAGCATTAACAAAGGACACACAGAAATATACATTACTGGCCTTGTTTCCCATTGATTGAGTTGCCAACACCCACAAAGCCACACCTATGGCCAATTTGGCACCTCCAATACACATTAACATGTTTTTGGATCGTGGGGGGAAACCACAGTAAGCCCCAAGACGACATGGGGAGAATATTCAAAAACCACAATTTGAACCCTGGTCCTAGAGGTGTGAGGCAACAGTGTTAGGACCTAAGACATGTATAAAAGTTGTATATTAACAGAAAAAAACAGGTTAATACTTACAAGCCAGGAAAGAACCCAGGATTCCTTATTGAGTGACCTGGCCTACCACGAATAATTTTCGGGGGTGGGACAAAATTACTTCAACCGGGCTCCCATGACGTGCAACCCCACCCACCTGTTAAAACGGACGGGCCATAATCATCGAGCTAACCTGTGATTGTAGCAGAAGATCGGAAACAAAACGACCGAAGTACAAGAACAAAACACACCTTTAAAATCGATTTAGTTAAGACCATTTCTACACAAGGCCACAGATGCAATGTGTATAATTATTAAAATGGTAGACGCATTGATACTGAAATGATTAAAACATGGAAATAGATTACGGTAGCCAACAGCGCGTAGTACGCCATTATTTTTAAAACCGTTTAACATGCGAATCACTTTCGCCCTCTAGCGGATATAGAACAAATTAAATTTAGATTTTTGACGAGCTATACTTTACATACGGGACGTTAGTCATGGTTAAAAATGAAACACCAGTACTGAAATAGAAAATTATTTCAATGCGGTCTATATGGGCCATAAAACCGTCCTGGAGATTATAAAGATATTCAAAGGGATCATTCCTAGAGGAAACATAAGCGTAGTCATCTCATTCGTTTTTCCATATTCTAATTGTACTGGTTACATTAATATTTTGTAATACGGAACTGTTAGGAGCTTGCATCAACTTCAATGACCTTTCACACTTGTGTAAATTATAGCGTGTCAATAAATCTAAATCACACAATCTCAAAACCAGCACGGCGGAACTGCCGTTCATGTGGCGCCCGTGTCATGGTTCTACGGTGCGGTGCGGTGGGGGGGGGCTCACTTGCTAACTTAGCGCCCCCTCAGAAGATGGCGTCCTGGGCACTGCAGCGCACTAGTAAAAATTCAAGTAACCTGATGAGTGAGCTAAACGAAAACAAGACCAATCTTCCAAAAGATTGCAGATGTAATGACACGGTTTTTAGGCCTTACAAAAGTTAATGAGTTATTTTGTATGAATTTTACTGATATACTGCTTGAATCCATGGATCTAACTTGCGACCTTTTGTGACGGTTTGTTAAAGACATACACAGCTGGGATTTTTTTTTAACTAAAGCATTTTGATATCTTGCACCCGCAAGGGCGTGACTGGGATAACCGCACTACCCATCCCACTCCCATACTTTTTTGTGTATTAAATAAATTATAACTATATAGTAAAATCATCCTACGTATTTTAATTATTATTTTAAAAAATAAATTACCTAGATGCGCATTATGCATGAAGGCGTAACGGAACCATAAAACAATTTTATGTCAGCATGCTTAGGAGCTGCCACGCGAGGGCGTCTGTTGTGTTACTTGAAACAAATTAAACTTTAAATATAAAAACACCCAGTGCTCTGATAAAGACAAGTGTGGTCACAAAATACCAAATAAACTCCCCTTTGTCGATATGTACCACGCACTTGAAAAAGTTTTGCTTATTTTCTCGGATATTCGTGACCGAAGTGGGTGCCCCCATCCTGATTATTGCTGGAAACCCGGTGTGGTCGCTTTACTTTCTCTATTTTTTCAGAGGTGGTCTTTCTCGCCGTTTTATCTGGTATATGTCCGCACAAGACATCATCGATGCATCAGGTCTGATCTATTTCATTCCTCGGTAACTGTTCCCTGTTTAAGAAAATTGAGTCGAAACAAACCACAAAAAGCACAACCTTGCACACGCCGTAGCGGCGTGTGTTGTTGTTCCCAAACAGGTCCGCGTGTCGGTTATGTATAAACGCGCCTGCAAAGCGGCGGTCAGGACTTTTCAAATCACGGATAAAGGGCGCGGTGCTGCAGAGGTCTGTTGACTTGACACGTACGGAATCCCGTGAATAATTCTAGCATCTGATTAATTTTGTAAAATTTGTGGATAACCATGGCCGCCGATGACCAGGAGAATGCCCCCATCTCGACTTCTGACGAGGCCACCTCTGCAGGGGCTAAGAAGAAAGGCACCGCCAGTAAGAGACCAAAGTCGGGCGGTACAGAGACTAGCACCCCAGCAAAGAAGAAGAAAAACAAAAAGAAGAAGAACCAGCCTGGAAAATACAGCAAGCTGGTGATTGACACCATTCGCCAACTGGGGGAGCGAAACGGCTCGTCTCTGGCAAAGATCTACAACGAAACTAAAAAGGTTAGCTGGTTTGACCAGCAGAATGGACGAACCTACCTGCGATACTCCATCAAGGCGCTACTGCAGAATGACTCCTTGATTCAAGTGAAGGGCACTGGGGCGAACGGGTCCTTCAAACTCAACAAGAAGAAGTTTGAAAAACCAGCGCAGAAAAAGAAGCCAGCCAAAGCTGTTAAGAGCCCCGCGCCCGCATCCAAGAAAGCGAAAAAGCCCTCCGAGAAAGTGAAGGCGAAGGCGAGTCCCAAAAAGAAGGCGCCACCGAAATCGGCTGTTGCAGCTACCAAGAAGGCGGCCAAATCCAAGAAGCCAGCAAAGAAGCCGGCCGCCGCCCCCTCGAAGAAGGTGAAGAAGCCGAAAAAGACCAGCAAGCCGTCAGTACCAAAAGTACCAAAAGCAAAGAGCACCAGAGCGACAAGAGGGGCGAAATGATGAGCGTGACTTGCTAGTTTGTATCGGGACTATGCTCATCTCCTGATGTGTCTTGGTCGTGCAGATATTCAGTATTTGATCGTCAGCTGTAGCTTAGTGCTACTGTTTTAATTTTATTTTTTGCATTTATCTAGCCTGCTAATATATTTAAACATTTAAACGCTAAATCTACAGTAGTAATCAGACGTTTAACCATCTGAAGCCTTGTAGTAGCTTAGGAAACGTTATGCCGGAATGTTTACTTTGTTTCTAAGACGTGTTAAGGACAAATTAGGTGGTTATTGCATACTGTCGTTTGTACCGAGATGTAAAAAATTTTGGTTGATTTTTTTCTTGTTTATGCGTTCAATCGCACTGCGTAACACTTTCTGGGAGGGTTGTTTTGGTTGCTTTGATGGCGACGCCCCCTGGGCATTTGTCTCCTGTATCTTAGTGACAGATTGAACACAGTGCGTGGGACCAAGAAGTCACATCATGTATATAGTTTTTCTGTATGCCATCACTTTCTTTTTTTCAAAAGCATTTATTTACCTATGAATGCTTATAAAATAAAGGTGGCTCAGTTGTTTACCTCCCGTGTCCTTATGTGCCCTTATTACATCACACGCTGGATCAGAACAACTTTTCTAAAGGTAAGTCGGTCCATACCTATTAATATATTTCTTAGTGGAGATGACTGGATCACCACTATTTTTCAGCCTAACGATACAAGTGCAACTCATTAGCCAACATGGGCTTTCATTGTTTACTGCTCATATTTGGTTTTTCCTACTGATTTTAAGACTGGCACCTATGGGGTCACAGTCTCTTGGCCATAAATATTGCAATAAAACCACACTTACAATTTTGTCCTGTAACGATAGGCTTTGGAATTCATATTATTGCTTCCATCTGTGATTTTAATCATGCTTTCAGGAATGCATCCACTCAGTGCTGGTTAATTGAATTCTAACAAAAGGATGTTTTAAAGAGCAAAATTTGTAATTAATATTTTAAGCAGTCCATTAGCAGACATATTCAAGTTAATTTGTAAAAAAGGAAAAGTAAACTACCAATTGGAAATAATGTTTATCTGGAGTGTATTTTCCATGCAGAACTGCTTTTTGCCTTATACAGAACATTGAAGTGACTAAATATCAGTGTCAGTTTGTATGTTGTGACCTATGTATCCAAATACTATCCTTTTCTCCAAATCAGAACAGTTAACATATTAGTATTTGAAGGCGATTACAAGACCAATAAATCACCGTAACAAAAGGGAGAAGGTTGTCTGCATTCCAATGATCTGAGGTAGATTATTTTTTACTTCTAATGCTTTACATGAAGTTTATGAAGATACTGGCAAGGGTCACCCTTGAAGGGTTTATCTGAATTCTTTTGAAGCATCTGAACACTAAACATCTATAGGTATTGATCCTTTCACATGGTAACAAAACAAGCCATTCGAAATAAAAAGCATTCCTTTGATTCTTTTAACCTTTTGGCAGAATATTCTAGGGCAAGTTTTAAACATGAAATTGTGACGTCTACTACCCACCAAAGTACTTAACACTGCTGTGGGAGGACCTGAAAGTTAATGATTTAGCATCACACACCCCACACATCACTAATCAATATTCATGTTGTATCTTACCGTATTGATAAAAATAAGTATCAGACCATGAGCATTAAAACCAGGGCTGCTCATTCCTGCTCCTGGATATTTAGTCCACCAACTCCATCATAAAGTTTGCTGATGACACTGGTGCTGGGCTTAAACTCCAACAATGATGAGACAGCCTACACCAAGGAGGCGGAGAATCTGGCATTGTGGTGTCTGGAAAACTGCCTCCAACATCAGCAAAACTAAGGAGCTGCTGTTGGACTTGAACAGGAGACAGCAGCACCCCCCACATCCCCCTCAATGCTAACGGGACTGCAGTAGAGAAGGGGAGCAGCTTTACATACCTGGGTGTTCACATCTCAGAGGGCCTCACATGGAATGAACATATACAAACCCAGTCAAAAAGGTAAGCCAGGATCTCTACCTCTTGAGACAGCTAAGTAAGTTTGGGGTCACTCCAACAATTCTAAAGACCTACTACTCAGGTGCTGTGGAAAGCATACTGACACACAACATCACATCCTGGTTTGGTAACAGCTGTGCCCGGACCATGAAGCCCTGCAGAGAATGATCTGTGTGGCAGAATACTGCACCAGATCAGAACTCCTGTCTCTACAGGACATCAAGAGATGCAGGACCAGAGCAACCAGGACCGTCAGGGACTCGTATCATCCCAGTAACTTTCTGTTTCGGCTGCTGAAATCAGGCAAACGTCTCAGAAGTATTATAGCCAAAACAGAGACTTAGAAGGAGCTTCCATCTTCAGGCCATAAGACTTCTTAACCAGGACACTCCACCACAGCTTTTGACATTGTCACATAATACAAACTGAACTCATAATATGAAACTATCTGCTAACACTCAGTCACTAGCCTCAGAACTATTGTTCAGTACACAACTGCACATTGTACTTTAATATACATGGACATACTGTACCTTAATTATATGCACTCTATAGAATTTATACTATTAAACATACACACACTGTATATCTTCTATATACACAGTTTTCGGAGTGACCAGGTGTACATTTCATGTACGTTTCATACTGCACTTGTATAACCATATACATGACAAATAAAGGAATGCTGAATCGCGTCTAGTAGAACCTAAGGCAAGAATAAAGGATAATGGTGAAGATGGCCTTTGGAATAAATTCTCGTTAAATATCTAGTTATTGAAATCTAATTGATTTACCACAAATCAAGTTTTCCTCTTCCAGAAAAAAACTCAGACCCCTTCTTAAACCACTTTTCTTGAGCAGTCAAGTCAAACATATAACAAGGACTTGTACTTGGAGAAAATATTTCTGCACTTTGCTACAACCAGAACCAGAACCACCACAGCCTGGATCCTGAGTGATTTTGTATAAAATAGTTTTGTCAGACAATTGCAAATGAAAGCAAAGGGAAGAATCAGTTTGCAAACAATACAAGAAAAACTGGAAAACTGTTTATTTCTTGGTTAAAAAATTCTGAATGCTTGAACTATTGACTTGTGAAATGTACTGTCAATAATCCAACTTTCAAATGGGGCTCCATCCCCATTAGTGAATGGAGTTAATGACATCTTGACATCTTGTTTAATTTCCCATTTGGAAAACACTTCACCGCACAGGAACAACCCCGCAAGATGAGGGTTGTCTATTTCACGCGTTCTTCTGAAGCCACTTGTGTAGCGGCCCGACTTGCTTGCCTTCCTCCTCCGTCCTCTTGCGTTTGGAACAAGCTTTTGGCTCAGTTGTCTTCTCTGGAGTGGCCTTCTGCAGCCAGCTCATCATGGCCTTGCTGCTGGCCGACGGCTGCGTCTAGTGAAAGGATGAGGTTACACGGTGCATCAGGCTATCGGCACCACGGGATTGTGGCCGTGACTCTGTTAGCATACGTGTGTAAATGGATTATCTTTGACACTGGCTAGCTACAATAAAATAAAATTCAGGGCTTTTCCTCTGTATTTTCCTAATTCATCAGGTCTGAGTCTACATTTCTGGCTAACCTGTCAAGTTTACGAAATTAAGTCAGTCTTATTAAGTCAATGATTGAAATCGAATGAAACTGACATGTTGTGATTAGAAGAACTCAATGAAGTCTTCCAGTTCTCCTCTCCAAAGGATAACGCGTGTGGTGTCTAATGTGATTCACTTGTTTTGTTCTATTCACTTGGGGAAATATTTATGTCCAGCTGAGCACACTGTAATACAACACTGGCATTTCTTACCATCAGTGTAAGACCGGCTTGAGCTTATGAGGCTCATGGTTTGATTCCATGCATCTAGAGGAGGAGATTTCAGATCCACAGAGTACAAATCCAGACCAAGATTTTGTTTCAATCAACCAGTTGCGTAACAGTGTCACAGTTACGTAGTACTCAGCTGGTTGGTTGAAACAAAATCTTGGTCTGGATTTGTACTCTGTGGATCTGAAATCTCTACCTCTGCCTGCAACTTACCTTCTTGCTCCCAGGCTCGGAAGGCACCAGGCATTCTGGAGAGTTGTTACGCGCGTTGTTGACAAATGAGGAGACAGGGTGAAAGGTCAGTTTGTCTTTGGGCTGGAGAAGCTTGAGGGCATCCAGAGAACGGACTTCACCATAATCCAGCCATTTTCTCACCTCCTCTTCTCCATCCAGCACTGCTGGCATCCTTGAAAGTGTATAAGACATTGCACCAGAAGTAGTGTACAGAAGACACACACCAGACACACTTCCTGTGAACTCTCACACCAGTCACTGCTTAGTAAAACACGATAAATGTGTGAATGAATGCCAAATATTTTAATATGATCAGTTGCCGTACCGATGGTGGATGCCTTGCAAGCCTGGAGAGGCATTCACGGTGATGATGGTGTAGGTGTATAGCTTCTCACCACCACTAGGGGGTGTCCAACAATCAAACAGCCCTGCCATGGTTAGAAGCTTCCATCCTTTCCATGGTCTGTCATCTTCCTACTCAAGTTACCAGTAACAGAGAGAGATTATGAGAAAGACCAGCAGCTAAGTCAGAACAATATTCCAAATATTTCAGTTCTCCCCCCACAGTTAGCTCACCTCCAGAGCCTTTGCTTCCTCAGGGTTCTCCCCCTCTGACTGGACTTTAATAGCCTCCCTTGATCCCCCCTCTTTGCTTTGAGGGAAATAGATGAAGAAGGGCTGCTTCTTCTCAGATTGCTGCCATTCATAGAAGCCGTCAGCCAGGATGACACAGCGCTGACCTTTCAACAACGGCTCCTGTGGAGCATAAACACACACACACATACATGCAACACCCGCACACACACAAAACGTTATGCTGACACCTGTGACTAAGAACATGGGTAACAAAAGTACAAAATACATAATCTGGGCATCTTATCTGGCAGGGGTGCAGTAGGGGCATGGGTACCCTGGCAGATTCAGGAGCCCAGCACTTTACAAGAGGCCTTGAATGATTTTTTAAATGACACTTTATTGATCCCTCATGGGAAAATTCTGTTTGCCTACCCCATCTTTCTCTCTACAACAAACAGACACACACTATATGGATACTAGTACTGGGACACCAATATGGAGTTGGTACCCCCTTTGCAGCTATAACAGCTGCCACTCTTCTCGGAAGGCTTTCCATAAGATTCTGGAGTTCGTCTGTGGGAATTTCTGGTCATTCATCCAGAAGAGCATATATGAGGTCAGACACTGATGTTGGATATGAAGGCCTAGCTAGCAAACTCCATTCTAGTTCATCCCCAAGGTGTCAGATGGGGTTGAGGTCAGGGCTCTGTGAGGACCTGTCAAGTTCTTCCACACCAAACTCACCCAACCATATTTTTATGGACCTTGCTTTCCACTGGAGCACTTGGGCTCTTTCCCAAACTGTTCCCACAAAGTGTGAAGCATAGAATTGTCCAAAACGTCTTGGTATGCTGAAGCATTAAGAGTGCCCTTCCTTGGAACTAAGGGGCCTAGCCCAACCCCTGGAAAACAACCCCATACCACTATCCCTCCTCCACCAAACTTTACAGCTATCACAATCCAGTAAGACAGAAGAAATTTCGTAAACTGACTTATTGCAAAGGTAGCATCCTATGTCAGTACCCTACTGGAATCCACTGAGCTCCCCAGAAGGACCCATTCTTTCACATCTGTAAACCTGATGGCTTGGCTGGGTGCTTGATTTTATCTGATTGAAGTACCTGAAGTCAATGATTAAGAGGTGTATCCCCATACTTTTGTCCATATAGTGTGGGTGACAGCAAGCTTGGCAGTGAAGGGCAGCCACCTCCATTGACCCACTCGGTCTTGCTCAAGGGCCCACAGATGTCACTTCCAATCACAGGCACAGAGACTTAGCCCACTGAGACACATGTGGCCCCATTCAACTGTCATTTTGTCAGAAGGGGTGCTGAATTTCTAGCTGTGCCCCTTGCTGCCTGGTCATAATCACTGGTACCTTGTAAGATTTCTTCTCCAGGAGACTCTCACTGCGACAGTTGCTGGTGCTGTACTGCATTTTGCTTGGGTCATTCTCCCGGAACCAGGATGGTACCAGGCCCCAGCGCATGGCAGCAAGGACACATTCGTCCACTGGGGCAGCCTGTACAATGCATCGATAACAGCGATCACCTTTCACAACACAGAATCCCCTGTAAGCCTGAACAGAAAATGCCTGAGTTACACCGCCGATCACCTTGTCAAAATGCTTCTGGGACAACAAGACTGGGCTCAAGGATTGCGGGCTTTTGTTGTACGACGGTCGGTACTTTTCTGAATCTCCATCTCGCCAGCGAGGTCGTCTGTATTGTCCTGCACGACTGCGGTATCTGGACGCCCGGCTGATTTCATCCGGTGCAAGTGTGCATGCAGTTCGGCCACACATGACCCAGTGAGGACTCTTTATAGACCTTACACAGTGACTTCTCATAAATAATCAAAAAGACACCGTATAAATAAAACAAACACCAGACACACCCACTACATTTTCGTAAAATAATCCAGTCATGAATGCAAATGAATTAACTCGGTGCTGGTGATTTAAACTGAAGCATATACGCCGTTGCTCATAGCTACAAATTTCAATGCAGTGCACTAGACAAAATCTTACCGTAAAGCAGAAAGTGACAACGTTATTACTATTATTAACTACATCATTCATCCATATAACTACCGCGTATGATGGAGACGGTAGCGGAGATAAATCATGCATCTGTATTGTTGAAGCAACTGTCATTAAGTAAATTTGGTCGTTAAATAGAAATCAAGGGGGTCTCTATACAAAGCTGCAGGTGGATCACGGGTGCAATAAGCGGAGAAATTGTACTTTCGGATTTAAACAGTGGCCTGTGACATCTGGTCTATTTCGGTTAAGCTGTGGTTAATTTTGCAGCCAGGGCTGCAAAAACAAGCATCTGGCCGATAACAGCTCCGCTTCTGGGGGGAGAATCAGACACCGTGACGGGGTATCTATACCACTGATTTTATACATTGCCGTGACAAGTCTGAAACATTATCCCCTTAAATATGCATTGTTAAAATTTTGAGATGCATTTCGCCTCTTACAAGTAAAGTTTGTTACTAATTTATATGTAATCTTATACAGTATGTAATAATCGTAATATAGCTGGACTCAAACAATGCCTGGTTTAGTTTAGATGTACCTTTCAGAAATCGCACCATTCATAATTAACGAGGAAACTTTTAAAATATATGCATACCTATATAATAAGATTGTTTTATAAGCTTTAATGAGTTTGTCAACAAAAACATTCTCATTGCTTTGGTATAATACGGTACAAAGTACATATCTATTCCAAATTCACTTTAGATGCTTTGTCGAATATTGCACTACAAGTAACATGAAAAATCACGTAAGATAAATTACCTCTGCACGGGGGATTTCAGTGCAGCTAACTGGATGTTCACACACGTCCAGTGAACCGGTACATCTGCAGTCCTTTCTGGGTACAATATTACCGCCTCCTGTACAGGAAGCTTCAGTACAGCTTCACGCACCTTTGTCACGTGATTTTTGTGCCAAAGGCTTCCGTGACTGTACATCCGTGTCACGTGATTCCTGTATTGCGAGCCTCAGCGCGAATATTTACACAATTTGCGTAACGATTTCATATTAAGACGTCCGGAATATTGGTAACGATATCATACAACATGTCTCAAGATAATACACCTACACATATAAACTACGAGTCACGTAATTACAATACAAAAATAGCAATAAAAGAAGTCAAAGTGTTTATTAAATTAGCAAGACTGGAATTTTTTTACTTGTGTAATAATGGCCATGCATTTCGACATCAAGTGAATGATGCCTGCATTCACCCATTTTCTGCTACTATTTGTGTGACGGGTACTCAAAAGGGGAGACATTAATAATAATATTCATCATCATCATCATCATCATCATCATCATAATGATCAGTACCCACCAATCAAGGGCACACACTGTGGGTAATAAGAGTTTCAGGATTAAGGTTCAGTTTAAGTCTGTGTGAAAAGTGGCAATGCATTTAATTTTTGCTTTTTAAAACATTAGTGTTTTGGAAGAACAAATGGTGCATCTGTAGCAGATGTGCATTTTATTGTTTTGAATGATACATTAGAAACATACACAGATAAAAAAAAAAACTACAGAAATTTGGTCCTTATTAGCAAATGAGATACCGCGCTCACGGAAGAGGCGTCGTACACATGCGCGGTAGCAGCACTTCCGTTTTTCATCTCGCTCGACCAGGGAAATGGTAAGGAAAACTCAATCTTTTATTTCATTGTGCATTCTATAATTGTGATGTATTTGACGCCACACAGACAAGACTGTGTGATGCATTTTCTCCAAAATATTTAGGAAATTTCTCTGTAGTAATGCTAGAAAGTATTCAAGTTTTAACCCGTGTAGAAAGTCTGAAATATATAAGGTTGCATCGTTATCTTGAATCCGCACCCAGTTTTTAAACAGATATCAGATCATAGTTATCCACAGCGTGAGCGGAAAAATCGTGGATAATATCTGTTGCGGTAATTCTCGACATAAAATCAATCTTTTGTTATAGTGATTTTCAACATCAGATATAATGCATACATCGAAATTTAATCATCTGTAGTTCTTCACAACTGTTGCAGACTTTAATCGTAGTTATAATAATATTTTAAACCGATTATATTAAACACTGGTTTTAAAAAGTACCGCCGATATAGCTTGTCAAGTATTTGCATTTCTGATTGAATGTAAAACATGCATCATCGTGAATAACACTAGGGCAAGTTGTTTCCTGTTTTTTAAGGCGAAGCGTCTTCGGTTACTTCTACTTCAGATTTGTTTGTGGTCACCGCTTTAGACCTATAAATGGTTATGCTGTGCGTATGAAACATGAGATATGTTTAATATGTATAATAATCGTTTAACTTTTTGTTGTCTTGTACTGTGGATTTACTGGCCGCTGAAAGTTTTGCGTTATTCCAGCTGTTTAATCAATTGTTGCACTTGGTTTTTGCTTGGGAAGAATTGGGGAAAACTGATCCTGGGTTAGTAAGAGTGAACTTTACAGGCAATCCCTTGATTGCTGTAGGAACGTACAACACACGTGACTGCTTGCAATGTCTTTGAGTTAGATACACACGTATCGTAGCCCGTTTCTATCCGCCCGTGTCACTGGAGTGATCCGTCATCCTGTCGCCCCGCAGACAGCAACCTTACGCCCGTATCTGAACGCCGTGCGTGCCACGCTGCAGGCGGCGCTCTGCCTGGAGAACTTCTCCTCCCAGGTGGTGGAGCGGCACAACAAGCCAGAGGTGGAGGTCCGGTGAGTCGCCTGGGGGGGGGGGGGCATCGCCGAGCCGCCGAAAGGCTCCCTAAAACCCCGTGTGACCGTTTCCTCCCTGTTCCCCAAAAAGGAGTAGTAAGGAGCTGCTGCTACAGCCCGTCATAATCAGCCGCAATGAAAAGGAGAAAGTCCTCATCGAAGGGTCTATCAACTCGGTACGAGTCAGCATCGCGGTTAAGCAGGTGAGATTACATATATGCGATCCACGCAAGCTTAACTTAAACGGTACATGACAAAAACATGCAACAAGAATAAGATAGGTTGTATTTAATCTGTTATTTTGGTGATAGTGAAGCTCGGCTATAAACACATACTATTTTAACTTGTTGAATCTTGCAATGTAGATTCAGTAATTACTTAAAAACCGAATCACACGATGAAACTTGCAAGACTGCAGTCTGTAACAAGGTTTGGATTGTCGGGTTTTAGGCAGAATTTTGACTTGCTCCTGCTAATCTTATGTATTTACTCTATTTTTAAAAAAACTTTCTCTTGTGATTGGTCCCTGCAGGCAGATGAGATTGAGAAAATCTTGTGCCACAAATTCATGCGGTTCATGATGATGAGAGCTGAGAATTTCTTCATCCTGAGGAGGAAACCTGTGGAGGTGAGATTGGGAGGGGAAAGAGGTGCAGACAGGGTACAAAAAGGCCAAGACTGGAATTGAATGTCAGGAAGGACAGAGTAGTGCATTGACATTTCAGATGGTTTACCTGAGGGGAGAAAGTGTTTCAAGCAATGCATTGCAGTAAAGTTAATGAATCAGCAACTAAAATATGAAATCTGGCCAAGAATGCTACCTTTGCATAGCCAAAGGAGATTTAGCATATAGGTAAATCAATGTGTCTTATTTTCTGAAATGTTACTTTTTGAAATTACAACTACAATTATGACTGATGCCAGCTAGTGTCACTTATCAGATGTTTACTGCCTGGTTTTTGCTCACCAGGGCTATGATATCAGCTTCCTCATCACCAACTTCCACACGGAGCAGATGTACAAGCATAAACTAGTGGACTTTGTCATCCACTTCATGGAGGAGATTGACAAGGAGATCAGCGAGATGAAGCTGTCGGTGAATGCTCGAGCCCGCATCGTTGCTGAAGAGTTTCTCAAGAACGTGAGTTTTTGGTTTGTCGCCTGGGTCAGTTGTCTGTCAGCTGTCTGGGTCAGCTCCCTAAAACATAGACTGTCTGGCGGTCCCTGAGGACCACGTTGAGAAACACTGGTGTATGAAGAAATGTCACTCAGACGCAAATTCCTCTTTGGGGCATGTAAAATTAGATGTCCCCAAGAATGCTGGTGTCACAAGGTAGAGAGTTGTGAATGCTCCATGTATAATTTGATTCTAAGCATAATAATCTAATGGCCATTTTCATTTCAATGCATTTCTCATTTTGCAGTTCTGAGGAAGTATCCTACTGTTCCATCACCATGGTTTCTTGCAAGGCTGCAGGCCTGGATGTCAGGACTGATGTTTATGCAGCCAATCGGTAAGAAGATCCAGACGAAGGAGTCCAATCAGAGGGATTTGTGAATATCATCGCCTGTAAATAATGAATTCCCTCAGCCTTGTTCTCTGCCTTTTGGAACAAAATTTAGGAGTGGGTCCTTCAGTAAATCAAGTGCAACATTCACAAAAAAATGGTGAAATGCCAATACACAATTCCGGTAAATGGAAAATATGTATGCAAGTAGACTTTTAATACTGTCAAACTTATACAAAGATTCATACATGTATTTTGCCAACACCATATGAACAATGATGAAAACAAAATGATATAAACATTTGCTTGTTTTTCTTGTGTGCCTCTTACTTGGATGACGGGGACATACTTGTGTGATACAATAGATCCCATATGAAAAGTCTTCTAGCCAAAGTTACATAAAGGCTATTTGAAATGAGGAACAATGTATGATATTCAAGTAAAAACCTTAAATTTGTACATCATGTCAACACACAAGAGCCGCCACAATGCAGCTAACTCTTTATACCGGTGTCAGGGTTTATATGAATATGAGTAGCCGATGAGTAAGTGTGTGGTAGTCAATGCATGTCTCACTATACAAGGAAGTATGTGCCAAGTAAGAGATTTGGGGGGGGGGGGGGTATGGACGACTTCCCACACTAGTGGGCTGTTAAAAAAAGGTTTGAAATGGGGTTCAGGATTTCAACACCATAATCTACCCCAACCATTTAAAAATGATTAACACCAAATCTATAACTGTATTTTATTAAAATCCATATCCAATTTCAAAACAAAACTTAATGCTCATACAAGTAGTTATCTGCAATGTATTTTTCTTCCAAACACCGACACCGATTGTTTGAATGAATCTGCAGGCTGTTTTCTGGTAGAGTAGCTAAGAATGGAGAAGAACCCAGTACAAAAATCTGGATCATTCTAAAATTTCACCACTTAAATCTGACATCTAGCAAGTTTTATGTGAAGACATTACATTCGACAGAATTTGTACCCAAACAGATATTAACATTCTTGGTATTTAAGTGCCACAAATTGTTTAGTTTTTAGGCCCTTCATCCCAATAAGGTAAGAAATGAAGTGCAAAGCCCATTTACAACGTGGGTATATTCTTACATAGTGATGATGACCTTAGATTGAATGCAATTATTAATGCAACATCAACATGCTGACCACCTTCAAAATCTGGATAATATTTATAGCAACCCCAATGTCCTTACCACCAGAGCCGTTTACCCAAAGAAAAATGGTTTCAAAACTACTACACCACTGACAGCATGGATGCTATGACTTTACCCTCAGAGGTCATCGAGACAAAATAGAGAAATGAGGCGTGCATGTCCTTCTCAGTTTTGAGCATTGTAGTCACACTGAAGGCTAAATTCCACGTCTCTCGCTCCACTGGAGAAAACCACATGTAAAAGTCAAGAAGTGCCTTGTCACCGGTTTGAACGTTGAGAAGTTAGCCCAATAAGCCCTCTGCGTAGGAACGCAGTCAGCGAACACCCAACACTCCTCACGACGATTAGCACGGGGGGCACAGCGCCCAATCACCTGTTGTCTGGGGCCAGCAGTCCACTTTCCTTGCAACACAAACAGGAAACTCGCCCTCTCCCCGTGCATCTTTTATCTTAATTCCAGACTGATCTGACTACCCGTGTCACCGTTTGCTGTCGTCTCGGTAGCTCAGCTGGGAATTGGGCTATCCCTCCTTATCACTGCTCTCAACATGCCTATTTTATACGGAGGGTGCAATAAAGCAATAGCTAGTTCAGGTTTACCCCCCTCCCACTCCTATAAAAGATACCCCGATAAACACTGGACTTGTGTCCGTCGCTTCCAAGCACTAAAATTGAAACCATTGTAAAATTCAAAAAGTCAACTTTGTGATCCAGGTAAAGCACAGAAACGAGACAGCATCTACAAAATGACAGCGACCACACAGCACTGTGAATACCCAGTCACATGCACGAGCCCCTCTTCGGGAAAGACAACGGCCAAGTTCAACAGGAGGAGGATTACGCAAATCAACCCCAACTGTTTGGGACTTAGGCGAGGGGTGCGCCTGGACGCAAGAAGGGTTGAAGTGTGTTTCTGTCCCTGAGGAAAAAAAAAAGGTCCGACATCATCCAAACAGGCCAGGATGTCAGGAGGTCAAAGGTGGGGCGGGACCGTCTGCAATGCATCTTCTGAGGTACGATGTATATGAACATTCTGGAAGAGATCAATACAGCGGTCTTCAGCCGTGGACAGTAACTGACAAGGTGTAATGGATCTGATGAAGACCACGAGAGGCTGATAAATTGCATTTACCTGATTCTTTTACCCAGAGCCACTTACACAAATTGTAATCCTTCCTTCTACCGGATGTTCTCCCTGGGATTTGAACCTACAGCTTTTAGATTGCTGGTGCAATGCATTACTTGTTGAGCTACAGCAGCAAATTCCATAAACTCCAAAATTATCTCATGTTATTAAAAGAAATCTTGTCACTGTAGTCTGATTGTAGAAAACCCTATTATATAAAAGGCCTCTTTAAAAATATTAAACCTACCTCAACTAATTCAGTTAGAGAGATACATCAATAAGCCCAATGGAAATTGCACTACAGGAATTTTGCATTTTTGTGCTTTTACAGTCACTCTTTGCATTACATCAAATTATATAGTCCAATGTCAAAGAAGCAGTAAAGTGGATGGGATGCTCCATAGGAGGAGAAGAAAAAAATGTTTCTTAGACAAAAAGGAAGTGAAGAGCTGACATAGAAAGTGGTCCTCGTGGATGTGAAAGTAATGCCATCAAATCCCTCAACATGGCAACTGCAGCTTTTGGTCAGGAACTGGCAAGATTCAATGAAATATGAACTTCCAGGCCTGTCAGGATCCCAAAGGGACCAACGGGTGTCAGTTAGTGAGTCAGGAAGAATGGAACAATTTAATCAGCAACACCATGCTGATGTTAGCCTTGGGCGCCCAGATAAGTCAATCCACCCGTGTTAACCAACCAATACACATCCTTCCATGATGGCTGGTATCAGTGATAAGCAAAGCACTCAATACTTAGTACAAAGATCCAGGTCTTCCACAACACTCACTCTAAACAACAGACTTTACCTACCTCTGGTCGGTCTCTATGGGTATTCACTGCGTCCACATTGAGGAAGATGGTCTCTACCTTACAGCCTGAAAACACAACACTTCAGTTTAACATGCACTATGTTTCTTCCACGTCCTTTTTGACCAGTCGTTTTGTCATCTACGACGAAGGCAAGGGGAATGCGGTTCATCCCACAAAAAAGCCTGGAGTGTTCACCGAGCTGCAGCAGCCAGCAAGACTTACCGTAAGCCACGGGCGTGAGCTTCATTACTGTGTGCAGTGGACATTTCAGGTAAGGCAGCTTCTCTGCGGTACAAGGTAAAAAAAAAATTGATAAAAAGTAGCAAATGTGTGACCCTGCTGCCAAGCCGGGAGGGAGGACAGGTCTGGTTCACAGTGACATGCACCTGCAGAATTGTCCAGGAAGTAGGCCAAGAGACAGCGCATGACAGCTTGGTGGCAGATGACCAGCACGTTCTCCTGCCTCTCCAGCTCCATGATCACCGGCTCGAGCCGCTGGACCAGGTCCTCATACGACTGCAGGGGCAGGGTGCGGGTCAGACATACAGGGACTAAGGGTGTTACTCAATACCAAGAATGAAAAGACCGTACTTGTGGTACTGGCCTCCCAAGAACAAACTTAGGCCGCAATGAATCATGAGCCTGGTCTTGTTTGGCAAGGATGCAACCGATGCATCTTCGAAATTTGGGGAGGGGAAGAACGATATCTGGGGATTTTTACAGCACTTTTGTATTTCTGTTTTTGAGTATTGGAACTGATCTTCGGCAATGGAAGATGACGAAAAACAGGCACACGAACGCAAGTAAACCAATACTAATAAACCCACCATTTGCCATTCCGTTCCTTACTTGCACTAGCACAAGTAAGGAATGCTTAGAAGCAATTTCATTTTTAAAGGTCAATAAAACACTGATCAACTACTAATTATACATGCTCCCCAGGAAGTAATCTGTGACACTCAAGATTAATTCAAAAACTCTACTAATATCAATTAAAATTCCCTACAATACTACAGATGTACACATTTACAAGTGCTGACTACTGGACAATCCTTTAATAGCAGTCTAAGTCTTCTAAGGAGACCCAAGAACACACCTCCAGATGACCTCAGATACCCAGCTAACCCACACCCGGGCCCCTCCCTGCTCACCTCCCCCTTGGGATAGCGGTAGCGGTATTTGTCCTGGTCCCTCAGGGCGAATTCGAGCGGGAAGTGGTCTTGGATCTCCTCGTACATCATCTCCTCACACACGCCCTGAGGACGAAGTCCACATGGGCGGGGGTCAATAAAGCCTCCTACACACACAGCCCTTCACCCATCCAGTAAGCACCCCCCCACACCCTGCTCTCACAGGCGACAGCAGGGCCGCCTCACCGCGTCAATCTCGTTCAGCGCCTTCCACTGCTCGTACGGCGCACCCAGCACCTCCGCCGTCTGGATGGTCCTCTTCATCTGGCTCGTCCACACCTTCAGCTCCTTGATGTTCTGCTCCAGGATAAATTGCTTCAGGCGCTTCCCAAACTGAACCGAAGGAGCGACACGGAAAAGTTTCAGAAACCGAAACACAGAAAAATAATGCTCTAAAACCACATTTTTACAAACCGTTTTTTTGTTCAAGTATAAATAAATATAATAATGGAGGGTGCTTCAGCTATGTAGCAGATTACTGGTAGAGCGCACTGTAGTACATTTTTCCTTAAATGCTATGGCATAAATCAAAATAACACAAATTGCATGGTTACGCATAGTATTTGCATAGAACCTCTAAAATGCCCATTTCCAGAGTTGGACAGAAACGCTTTGTAAAGAGATACATACCTCCTTGCCCCTTGGCGACAGTCCAGAATCTCCCCCGATACACCCCTTGACGTTGAGATCACTCTCACCATGGCGACACAGGTAGATGGAGCGCGGCGTGATGTGAGTGTTCATCAGATAGTACACAATACGGCTCTGGATGTGGTCCAGCACCCGGTTCACCAGATACTGACGGCCCACGTCTATGATTTTGATATAGGACAGTTCCCTGTGAGTCAGAGGGTACATCAAACGTCCCTATTTTAGTCCCTCAAATGCAGCTGTTAAGTGCACTCAGAGATACCGTTTGATAAAACTGTAAATGAATGGGGGGGGGGGGGGGGATATTGCCC
>JABFEB020000124.1:5406546-5418983 GCA_019775895.2 Stomatorhinus ivindoensis | reverse complement strand
GGGGGGGAGATTGCCCAGTGTTCCCAACAGAAACATATGGGGCACTTTGTTGGGTCATAGTAACAATGTGCTGACCACCTTCTACATCAGGGCCTTACCTGTCCAGAACCTCGTCCAAGGTCTGGTATGAATTCTCGTAGCACTTGATCCTCATCATAAAATCCTCCACGGCCTCCTCCGTCTTGCAGTTGGTGTAGTCCGGACTGCCCAGCTTCACTTGCTATTCAAACAGGTGATGACACAAACCAAGGTGTATCACGGCCAAAACCCCCAAAAACATCTGCTGATGAAATAGTCAACGGTTACTTTGCCTGTGATGTTCCTCTATTAAGAAAAGCAGAGTTCCTCACCACGATGTTCTGCTCAATGATATCAGGGTCCTCACACACAGACTCCACGAAGAACACCTGACAAGGTGCAAGTCAGCAGCCGCAAGTTAGCAATGGAGCATGGAGCCCCCCCGCACAGGAATGCTGCAGGGCACTTAACCTACCTTGTAGCCATTCTGCTCGGCAAATTTTGTAATTGTCTCTCTCCGTTCCCTTGTGGTATTGGTGGCATCAAACACCTGGTTTGATTAAGGAATCACTCAATATTTTCCTTACAATAAATACACTCACATACTTTTTAAAAATGTATTTTATGTATAAAATATTTAACAGGTAACCAAAATCCAATGAAAACCTTACTC
This sequence comes from Stomatorhinus ivindoensis, assembly GCA_019775895.2. Lineage (NCBI taxonomy): Eukaryota > Metazoa > Chordata > Actinopteri > Osteoglossiformes > Mormyridae > Stomatorhinus > Stomatorhinus ivindoensis. The sequence goes on along the minus strand of JABFEB020000124.1, from coordinate 5,418,292 downwards.
ACACATCAGCTCAAGTGAGAGTACCAATGTAAACGACACAAATCAACAGGGAATCAAAAATGTAACACCGGCCCAACTCACCGCCACCTGGCCACCGTCGACTCCTAGATAACGCCGGACATCTTCCAGAGCAGCTGATGCACACTGCCTGCCACGGATACAATAAGACACTGAGCCAAACCAGCAAAACCAGCCGTCTTCCCCAAGAACTGAAAGCTTGCACAGAGAATTCACGAACACACCATTTCCTCAAAAAGGATCTCACTCGAAAAGACAAACAATTCTAAATCGGAAACATGCAGTAATAATTTTAAGTACCCTTTGTCGTTTTAAGGCTTTGTGTGCCTCAATTTATTCATCTGAACCTTCTGAAATGATCGAAACAGAATTGAGTAAAAAAAACTCAATAACAACCACCTACATGAAACTTCCTGTACTGTTCTGCTTAACCAGCAGCAGTTCAATTCACCATAAATCAAAACAAGGGATTAGTCATATTTCTGCTGAAGCCTGAACAGTACCGATCTGTAACGAAATGTTTTCACGATGTGCCACTGGTACTATACATGAATGCCAAGCTTACTTCCTTATCCTTAACCCTTCTTCATTGTCCGGCCGAAAGAACTCAAACGATTTGTAAATCTTCAGACACTCTCGACGGTACTGGCCAACGTTGAACTCTGAAAGGAGAGACAGGCCTTTAGCACATACCCGTGTTCCAGTGACCACACATCACCCTTTAAATCACATTGCACAACTGCTTAAACTACGGCATCAAGGCTGAAGCGGCACCTCTTGTGGGCACACCAATCCAGTTCAGGTAGCGGGTTAGCTTTTTGGAGATGTAGGTTTTCCCTCGAGCTGGAAGGCCGACCGTAACAATGAGGGTAGGGCAGTTGGTCATACACACTACGGAGAAACAGAAACTGGCATGAGGCTGACAGCAACGACAGAGACACGCACTTAAGCTAACCCTACATAAGGCTTCCTGCTTTCATTATAAAGTCAATATTGTGACCAATAAATTAGAATTTTTTTTTTTATGCGTTTGCATTTTGGTAATTACCCAACTTTTGGTTAAATTAATCTTTAAAAAAATAGTCACTCAATAAAACTTCTGAAGGACACGAACTCCATAACAAAAATAATCTGTAACATATTCAAAATATAAAGTTTTAGATTTATACCAACCGTTCTTGTATCAGAATAAAAATGTTACCAATAAACTGATATCAGAGTGTGCAAAAGCCCTTCATTTTGTCCAACTCACTCACAATGCTTGAAATATGGAGGACTGCAAGTGTGTGCGAATGTCCTATGCATGCTTTTTTTTTGGGGGGGGGGGGCGGGGGTGACAAAACATTCCTATAAATGACGACACCAACGACTCCACAAGAGGTCTCTCAGTTTTGGGGAAGTAAGCAGATCATTTCATACCTCAGAAGGTAATGGCACCCTCCACTCATCAACACAGTACTGTGCGGTCCAAGCAATCTAAATTACAGAATGAGGATCTAGTTTGTATCAGCAGGTTTCACTCCAGAAGAAATGGGACATAATTTAGTTGATATTGTACACAGCACACACTGAAAAACGACCAGCGAACCCTAGCAATTTTCTTAAAATGGTTTCTGGAGGTAAGCTGAATAAGGAAGCAGAAGAAAGGCTATTCTGTCCCCTGACAATTGGGCTGAATACATGCCATTATTTTGCAATTGTGAGTAAATGTATGATGAAATCCCCCTACTGGAAATAAACTTTGTACTGGTAACATGAACACTAGGGTTGCCAACTCTCACGCATCTGGTGAGACACTCATCCTTTCTGACTCTTACTGTTATGCAAGAAACCTTACGCCGTATCCATATTACTATATTATAAACCTAATATTAGCTATATCAGAAGTGTTGGGGTAGTTGGCAAACCTTACAGACTAATTAAAAGGTAAAAAAGCTGTTATATACATGTAAATGTGTGAGCAAACTTGTCTCAAATTGAAAAACTCAAAGCCATACAACAGCATTCGGAAAAGCTTAAGAATCTGAATAGCGGAGATGCTTCGGAAAACAATCTGGCGGAGTACTGGGTCCTCAGAAGGTCAAATCAGCAGCACAAGGTTTTACCAAAGTAGGAATATCAATCTCTATCACTGTCCAAAAACCGGGGTACTTATGATTTAAAGTACAAGTATTGTATTTTCACAGCGATTAGGGAGTTTCCCATGCGATTCTTTTTGTGGGTCTGTAATAGGCAACTAATTTTCAATGAGAATTCATGTCTTTCATTGACTTCTTTCATTGATTAACTCGGACTTAAGAATAAAAAAATCTTTGAGCAAACTGACTGGCTTTAATCAATGTAATAACTCAAAATCATATTCAATTCTTATGACCATGGCAAATGCAGCATTAAAACGCACTTTCATGATTTTACTATTACTATCACGCATAAATAACTAAACGTTTAAGGAAACGGGCTGAGCTTTAACCTCTGCACAATTTAAAACACCGTATGTCGGCAGATGGTCATTTGCAATGCATATCACTTAAAAAGAAAACTCTGCTGTCACATTTACTTTATTTGCGTGAAAAACTGAGGAGTGGCTGTTGCCCACTCATGCGGGATGACCTGGCTGCAGATCGTCGGTTACACCTTAACTAACAATGTTCGTTATTAAGATCGCTGGGTGGCGAACTATTCTTCGCAAACTCACTGAGACAAATTAGGAATATGTTGCATGCTAATTAGCTATCTTATTGTAACCCATCTTATCAACTTCCACGCTTTCGCTTCAAGCCCTACTGTAAAAATGGTTTCGGGACGTCGCCATCTCACACACAATATGATGGCACATATAATGCGAAGCGCGATTACTTATTATTGTTCAGATCTCGATGAAATAATACGAAAGAAACATTGTAGCCCATCGCGCCGTGCCTGTTTACTGACCTTTTCTTTGAGAAATAGTTCTTTCCGGATGTCCATTTTTGCATGGCATCCAAATTTTCTTGAGCGGGTTCTGAGTAAGCTGCCGAGGAGACGGCATCGCGGGGACCTCCGGACAGACCTCCATCGCAGACCGAGCCGTCGACGGTACCATCGGCGCGCGCACCGCCTTTTACACACTTCTCGCACGAATACCGCAGCGGGGGCATACAGTCTTTACCGTAATGCGTATAAAATATGCTCAAAATAAAGCGATTTGCATCACGCTCGCAACGATCAAAGTCGGTTAAAATATTACCACACATCAGCGTGCTGCAATTTTCATGAAACATATAAATTACATAACATTTCGTACATACAATTAAGAATGATAAATATCTGTTAAGTACCTTGGGAAGTGCAGTATTATAACAAAGGATAACGGTAAATTATAGCACAAATCCATTTTTTATCCTTTGATGAAATGCTCATACACAATGTTCTTCATTTATTACTGGACCCGCTATATAATTCCCCAGATGCCAGTCACTGAGGTTTTTCTCAGTTTTTATCCCCGTAGACATCCCTTGCGGTTTTAACTGCAAGTATCTTGTTAGTGGACGCAATCCGTTCATACGGCCGTATTTCCAAATATATAGTTAGTTAATGTTGCTCTATAATGCCGTATTGTAATGAAACAGCAAGTAATCATCGCGCCTAACTAGCGGCGTTGCGCTAAAAAGTTGTAATATCACGCTCATCTTGTACCCAAATCCAGTCTAATTCTAACACACTGTTTCATAATTTCTCCTCAATCCGTCATTTAAAGAGAAGGTCTATTTAGATATGATCTACTATATAAGGCATACCACTACAACGTTGTAATTTAAACATAGGATATACGGAGAGGTTAATAAAATATTCACAGCTATCCTGTACGTCCCGATGAAATGTCTCACGTAATATATAACTTTCGAAGCTGGTATCATTTTAGGAATCATATCACAAAAATTCTCTCTCTATCCTTCCATCATTTAAAAACCCCTTACGCAACCCCGCTATTATACAGTAATGCCTAACGGCTTGTCTGTGCCTGTGTGGCAGGGTTCTGTTGTAGTACCATTTCTCACCACGCAAAGGAGCGCTGAGCGGAAACGTCATCGTTACGCCCTCAAAGGAAAACCTCATTTTAGAATCTAGGTGAAAGGTCTTGGACAAATTTCCTGGAAATCCACGCATTACTTATCCAACCCTGTGCACTATTTCGATTACTATTCAAGAAACAAATTTACATATAAATGTTGTAGGCATGCACGAACAGTATTTGTTTGAAAATAAATAGCTTACAGCCGTACTCAAAATGCTAAATATATTGTGCACCATTTAAACAAACTAGCAAAGAATGAGGTGCACTGTTAAATGGCCTTTCTTATACAGCAAGTGCACAAGTGGGGTTGAGGATGACTGAGCAGCTGCCCTTTTACATGAATGACTTAAAGTGTCCTTTTTCTATAGCCGACAATCACACAAATCTGGAAAATGTTCTGATTGGCTGCCCCCCACCCTTCCCCCCGTTCAGGCACCTGCCCCTCGAAAATTCTGTGCACATTTCTGCTTCTTTTTAAAATTTTTCAGATACTCACACTCAGTCAGGTTAGGATGACCGTATTAATGCATTTGTTGACACTATAGAACAGCACTACTTGCTACAAAAACCGAATGACTCCTTTTCTGCACTTTAAAAAGTCCAAACTGCAGCTAAATTAAAAACAAATTAGCATAAGGGATCATTTTTATAAATGTGATGCTCCTTGTGCATATGACTGTATTGCAAAATGCTGATTTTGCATAAAAATGATGACCTACACCTCTACTGTAGCAGAACATATTTTTTTTATGTTTCATGTCTCATACAAGTTAGTTTAATTCCCTACTTAATTTGCACAGCTTGTATATCCCTTAATGAGACATAATTGTCTCTGATTCATGTCCTGTACAATGTGACTTTAAACCGAACATCGCTACTTACTGGCTTTTGTTAATGAAATGAGATTTGCTTCTTCATCCTTCATCCAAGGCCTCCTTCTGCACCCATCACCCCTATGAAAAATATCCGAGATCACTTTGGAAGGATCTACTAGTTTCAGCCCTGCAGATGTGAATCCACCCCAGAAGGCCATCCATTCCAGCTCACTTACGCTCTGTAAGCTTAAAACATTAAGCCCAGAGCTGAAAAACCAGTCAGAGTGCATCATTTATTTGGTCAACACAGGCCACTGTGCCAAGCAACTGACAGACCTCTATGCCATTCTGAGAAGACGTCTTGCTGAAGGGTACAACAGCAGGTTCCACATCTGAACAAAAATGGCAGCTCTGGGCTCTGGCCGGGTAGATAGCTGAGGTCCAACTGTGTTCTTTAAAGCATCCCCCCCCCACCCACCCCCCGGAGGCTAATAATCCGTTAAGACAGCTGTCCAGCTAGTTACTCGCCTGACAAAAAGCCAGAAACACACAAACCCTCGCATCCCCACTTATCACATGCTCCAAGCCCAGGCGCCCAAATACTAAAATGCACCACTACCATTTCTATAGCTGCAATAAATATGCTGCAAAAATATTAAGTGTTAAATACAAAACAATGACACAAAATGAATCACTGACTTTGTATCAAAGGTAAAAAGTATTGTTTTATTATTTTACTAAAAACAACAAAAATTGAGTATTATTATTGCAGTGCTGCCATAGAGAGTAAAACGATGCCTTAACTCTTATCCAACTTCAGGTTTTACTGAATGCTGATTTTACCCTTTAAATCTGTGACGACATTTAGGTCAGACCAGCTTTCTTTATTTTGAAAGGGCAGCCAAACAGGCTGTATGAGTGTCTGGGTGAAACAAAGGCTTTAACTAATTAATAAAATTCTTGTAAACAGTGTCGAGGACATGACCTCCTTCGGCGCACGCCGGCTGAAAGGCTGATGGCACGTGCAGCACGCACTCTGCTAACAGAAGGCCAAGATGCCCTAACAAGAAGCTTTCATAAATTTAAACTTTAAATGTAAAGACATGTTACACAATCACCATGTACTGGATATATGACTATGGAAGGGATTCATTCAATCCATATAATCCATTATTTGTGCATAGGGAGGAGGAGTCTTTGTGTCTCCAAACTAGAGGTGTTAAGTAGCTAAAAAAAACACCTAGTATCATAATCATAAAGTCCATTGTTTCATTATGGCAAATGCTAAAACAGATATTTAATACTTGGTTCAGTCTGGGAAGAAAGGGACCAAATGTTTGTAGAGATTCAAGCTACAAAAATGCAATATGCTAGAAAGGAAAATCAAAAGGGAGTTTTACATTGCAATCACACAAAGGCTTATCACACTGTAGGGCTGGGGTCTGACAGTGTGAATACATCACTTGAATGCGATTCAACTGAACCCATCTCATCATCTTCCCAAGAAAGCCAGACTATAAAGAGCAACTGCACCTCTTTCGTAGCCCACGTCCATGACACCGTCTCCCAAAGAGACACCCAGCAACAAGAGGCAGATGAGGCCCCAGTCATCACCACGTGTCATTAACACTCATGCAACAGCAGAGAGTTCGACACATCCGCCCCATCCTGTGTCATAAGCAGGCAGGTTGCTGGGAAAGCAGAGAAACAAGGTGCGGTGTGTCAACGAGACCCCTTCGGTATGATCCAGCGGACTGCACTGCTCAGTGTCGTTTCTAAACATGCACCTTTGGCTCATTCCGTACAGTTTACTAGCTTCATACCATACCTTCATACCAGCTTCATAGTCTATACCATCACAGCAGAACCGGGATGCACTGCCTTGGATTGTGGCCCCATATTTTTTTTCAAAAAAGCAAATTAAAACAAAAACACAGGTACCGGCACCAATACGATTCCATTCATAGCTATTTCAGAGATTTGTAAACAGGCATTCCGGTGGTCAGTCACACCTTTGCGAAAACTCTAAGCCACCCATAAACTCCGGATAATAAATCCCACAATTAGCTTGAAAACTAAAAATAATAATAATCGCTATAACGTCGGGAATCAATGTGACTTGTTCTTACAGAAACCAAGGCCAAATATACACATAAGGTCTCCATAGTGTAGTTATATTTTAGAAGAATTGTTCTTTTGTTATGTTCCCATATATCACAGCTAAATGATAAAAATAAAATTAAGTGAATCTAGTTTCACTCTACTCCCTAAACGGAAAACACGATGTAACTTCATTCACCCAATTACTGTAATAATGTATACAAACACGTAATCAGGTGGGGAAAAAATCACTAGCACGACCGTTTGATTCACGACAAACAACAGCTTTAAGTCAATCCCAAATCAGACAACCTCAGTCTCGGCGGAGATGGTCCTGTTCCACTTCAGTATAACACATTACATAAATAGATCGGTAGGTATAGTGAGAGCAACTGATCATCGGATAACATATCGTAGCCATTGCTTACATGCAGAGTTGCACGGTTAATAGTTGTACCCGAACAGTCAGAAACAGAAGCAAAAATACTCTTCGATAATCAGCACTGGCTGCAAGTAAGACGACACGACTGTATCTACACCAAAAACGCTACTGGGGAGAAGCATTTTACAACAACCCGGGCATGACAAATATCTAATTATCGATACACCTAAACAGAAGCAGCGGAATTTTAAGTTGCGGAGTTGGCGTTTAATCCACACGACCTGCGTTTCTTCAACAGATGTTTCTGTGTTATTGAAATAACAGCTCGTATCGAAGTCATACTGAATGCACTGGAAAACAAAAACGAAGCAGATCCGTACCAAATTATCTAAGCACACGGATATAGCTATTAAACGTGCCCCTAAAATTGCATGCATCAGGGACGTAAATGTATAGACTGGGAGTGTAGAAAAGGGTCTCGATTTAGAAAGCGGTGCCTACGTGACCGATCTTGTTTACTTCTCCAGTCCCACATCAGCTTTCTCGGATGAGCTCCGCACAAGCCCTCCGCCTCGGTTACCGCGCCTACAGGGCAAGCGATCGCAATGTCAGCCGAATGCCAAGCGACCCCTCACCGGTTCTGTCGAGGTTCCGTGTGCTGTTGGAACCGCCGGAGCCCCTCATCGTCCGGATGTCGCGGGATCGCAGTCCGCCGCCAGCGTAGTGGTCCGTATGAATAAGGAGCGGGCTAGTAGGCACGGCGGCGCAGGGGACGCACTGAGCGCAGCGTGCGGGGAGGCTGCTGCGCTCCGCATCCGTGTGGCTTTTTAAAGCGCTCACTCGACTGTCATCGCACTGAAGCGCCTGGTGGCATGAAGCAAGCATTAATACTGTTGCCGATGTGCTCAGATAGTAGCTGGATATTAATATTCCTGCCAAACTTCTCAGGAAATGTGACAAACATTATATTCTTTTATTTCTAATACTCCATGGTGTTTTCACGATACCTTTAAAGCCATTTTCTTTATTTCTTTCAACTATAATATTTCACTAACGAAATGTTATATTTAGGCATCAAATTGTTTTAATATGCCATCTATATGACCTACTTTAATATGTTCAATATGTAAAATATTTTATATGTTTGAGTACTTTATATTGGTTTGTTTTTGCTGTATATATAAAATTATGTAATAGAGCTTTGTGATAGAGCAAACGTCAGTGAGGGTTAATTCGGATTTCTATCGCTGGCATAATTCGCTTAGAACTGGAGTTACAGGAATAAGTCCTTTTGAATGGCATGTGACCCTTAAAGGTCGTATCTATTTTAATACACATAAGCATAGTAGCAGCACTGTGCCTGATAATGGAGGTAATGAGTTCACAAAAATCATTTCCTTGCCAGTGTCAGTCTTAGTCAGCTGCCATGAAAGAATGCAGACAGGTTCTATTTTAGGGTTTGGGGGTCAAAGGTCAGGGTTCGGGGGTGGGGGAGGGCTGTAGCATGGAGGCCTGGAGTGGAAAACATTGTGATTAAGAAAAGTAAACAAGAGCGAAAGAGCAGGATTGCAGGCTGTAAGACACACCTCCAGTGCACTACCCCAGGATCTACTGCATTCCTCTTACAAGCTCCAGTTATTACTGTCTCCCTGTGTCTCTTCATTCCAGCGACAAAAGACAGCTGCTGAGCGATGGAAGGACTCTCATTATCTCTCGTTATTATGTCAAATTACCAATGCAGCGTCCTTCCCTGCTACTCCTGGGAAGACGTTATGAAGCGAGGAGCAAAACATAGATTGACATCTTTAAAAGAAAAGAGAAAACACCAGAGGCTCCAGCTTAGCAAGAGAGTATTAACTGTTCGAATTGTCCTCAGTCTGAATGGCAGAAACTAGACGCAGTGCTTGAACAATCTCTAGCGCCGAGCTCCTGTCCTGCTTCCTCTTGTACCCGGCTGGTCATTGAAACTTCCCAATGAATCAAAACCCACTTATGCAAACTTTCAAATAATGTTTCCCCCTAAACAGTTTGAGACCTTAGCCCCTCCCCAATGTTCAAACCAAAGTTACACCCTTGGCTCTAAACCCCATCAGAATAACAGTTGCCTTATTGCAGAAGAGGTGGACCATAATCCAGTTAAGATGCTAAATCATACTGTAGGCAACGCCTGTTTTACACAGGGGACTGATGAATGTACAGATCAAAACGTGTTGCTGTTTATCAGCTGTCACTATATAAACACACATTTGAAAAAGTGATTTAGGACTGAGGGGTATATTCAAATCTTCGAGCGTGAAGTTAGAACATTGCTAAGAACAATATGCTAACCCTAACCCTACACATGAATGGCAGGTAAACACCTGGCTCAACATGATTAGTGTGATTTTAATCTATGCCTTGTCATTGTTTGCTATGGACGCTCCCTGAATTAAACACTTGGTCTCTGTTTTGCAGTTATTGCAAAGAATGAAAGCCTAACAGACACAGACCCTGAGTTTGATGGCAGTTTCCTCTGGCATCTGACACATTTCAGTGAATGTTTCTTTAAAAATGGATTTTAGCTGGGTGCCAATTTAAAGGAGAGCTCCCTGTATGAAGGCCAAAATACTCCACTGGCTCCTTCTTCGATCGCTTGTTAAATGCTATTAAATTTAATTATTAATGGTATGATGCCTGAGCACAGCTAATGGGTATAATCACAGATGAAACATGTAACTGGAAAACTGGCCAGAATTCTAAAATGTTCATCTGCAAATGTTTAAGCTATTTGTGCAAGTCAAGTTACTAAACCTTCCTAAATGCAGCCACACAAAGGAAAGAATAAATAAATTCAAATAAAGAAATAAGCTATACCACCTGATTCAGCCCCTATACTGAATACTAACAGAAATCCTCTGGAACCTTCCTGCATTTTATTTTGACATCTTTCTTGTCACAGGCCAATTCATCACGTGACCTGGTCCTGAGGTCTTATGGGAAGTTGAGTTCTGTATCACAAGTAGTTCATCCAGCAAGCACCCTCATCCATCACATATGATATAACATAGAAATATGACAACAGTAGGACCAAGATGTTTTCATTTTAGAGACAGACACTATGGAAAAAGTCTGCGCCAATGTGTTTTATTTAACACATCATGTTGGTGTACATAACAATGAAGCAGAACACAAACGGTACAAATAATAATGGCAGTGCAATGACTAAATACAATCTTTTACTCTGCAATGACATAATATTTCTGTGATCAACACTGTAGAGCATTAAGTGTAACACAGCGTCTTCAGAAAAAATACTAAACATTTACCTGCTGCAATTGCTACCAGCTTCTGATGCTCTGAGTTGTACAAGCAAGACAGAAAATGCGAAGGAAAGATTCCACATGAAAAAAAAAATCTCTGCATTTCCTCCAGTTCCTGAGGCCTTGGCTGCAAAGCCAATATAGCAACATCTCAGTAGTCACAAATACAAGGTGCAGTCCAGAAGGAGCTGGTAGGAGGGGCCACGAGCATCCCGGGCATTTCAATAGGTGGAAAGGGAAGCATTGTGGCTCGAGATTGGTCACTGCTGCTGCTCGTTTTCCGGATGCTGGAATGGGATTCGTTTGGAGAGGCAGCTCTCTGGATACACGTGGTGCAGTAGACGTACGCACACTGCCAATGTGCACCAGGGAACAAGACTAGGGATAAATGTCACCCTTAAAGAGTGCCACTCTAGACTGTATTTTCTTCATAATGTTTGAAGAACCCATTACAAATTGCCATGGTGCAGCTCTCACTGGCTGTTACACACAGTGCCACCCTCCCTCTAATGCACTCGCCAGCTACAGGGCCAGCTGTTCCACCCAATTCCATCACCCGTCCTTCTTCACACTGCAGCTCTCACTGGCTGTTACACACAGTGCTTCCCATCTTGCCTTTGGCGGCGGCCTTCTTGCGTCTCTTGTTGAGCAGCGCATTGCTGGACGTGTCCAGATCTTTGATCTTCACTTGGTCATAGTCCACACGCATGGTGGCCAAGGCACTGGTCATCCCTTCCTGTAGGAGAAAGAGGTGAAGGTGTCAGATGATCCATAAAGGATCCACATGACATGCACAGAACCAGCCCACCCACTCATAAATGGTCAGTAAGTACTTATCCATTTACGGCTGTAGACAGCAGAGAAACAATAGGACGCACAGTCGTCTACATTCTGAGTGGGATGTTCAGGGCATTGCCAGACTGAAAACAGACTGTAAGCAGACTGGAATCAGTGATTATCCTGAACCCTCTGTCTTTGGACTGTTGAAGATGGGAGAACTCAGTGGCTTGGGCAAAGTGTGTGTGTGTGTTTGGGGAGGGGGGGGGGGGGGTTATGCATATGTTAGACCCCACAATGT
>JABFEB020000124.1:5390332-5406446 GCA_019775895.2 Stomatorhinus ivindoensis | reverse complement strand
TATGCATATGTTAGTCCGCACAATGTGCTAAAAACCTCCAATTTTTTTCAGTCCCCACAAGGGGAAACTCAATTTTTCTAAAAATGTGTAACTGCAATCAAAAAACTAAAAATGGCAAAAGTCTTGTATTTTGCTTGCATACTTAAGGTTAAGGTTAGGGATAGGTAGGGGTTAAGGTTGTCATAGCTGGGATTAGGGTTTTTCTCATAGAAGTGAATGGACGGTCCCCACAAAGATATGAATACAAACGCACGTGTGTGTGTGTGCGTATGTGTGTCTGTATGTGTTTGTGTGTATGTGTGTGTCTGTGTGTGCGTGTGTTTGTGTGTGTGCATGTGTTTGTGTGTGTGCGTGTGTTTGTGTGTGTGCGTGTGTTTGTCTGTGCGTGCCTGCCCTATGTTGCACTGGCATCCTGATCAAGGTGTCCTCCAGCCTTGTGCTCAGTTTATCCTGGAATAGGATTCAGATTCACTATAATCCTGAACTGGTTAATAAAGGAAAGTTAAATCTAAAGGTATAGCAGTCTTCTAGCAGGGGTCACAAAAGATAACAATGAAACCTGGTTACAGATATTTAGTAACACATCTAGTGAATTATAGGAAAAACCAATTGTAGTTTTAGCAAAAAGAAATATAGTAGTTATTAGTAGTAATATACTGTACAGATAAGTTATCCACTACAAACATATCAAGATCAAACTACATGTGTTTATATGTGTAATGTTATTTTCAACAGTAATCTGATTTTCGATTTTCTTCTGGTGGCCTATTACACTGTCGTCTGCCATCAGTAACAGCAGAAACCTTTAACCCAGCCGGAAGTATTAGCTTCTTTTCTGTGTAGTCTATATTTCAACTTTACTGGGAAGCAGAGAGCCTAGTGTCTGAGATTTCTGAAAGGGAGACTGAAGCTGCCAGGAAAACCTGAATAATGAAGGATACACATGCAGCCTCTCCAGTTAACCTGTAGCCTGTAACTTAATCTGGGTAGTACTATATTCCAAAAGTGAAATTGCGACCCCTATGTTTGGAAAGGATTTTCTGAAAGCAACTGCACTACCCCTAAACACCACTAGATGTCGCACTCACCTTCACCTCATCCCATATCTCCTTGTCCTCCGTAAGAATACGAGTGGTGTGCAGAGGTGTTGGGGGGACAGCCATCGACTGCTGCAATGAGAAAACAAATTCCAAACACCAGAGGCTGAAAGAAAGTGATACATGCCCAAAGTATCTCAACAGAAATCTACACAAGATGCTCTAAATGAGAAGTTCAAGCGAAAAGAACACATGCAGAAGCAAATATCATAGCAAAACAAAGAAAGAAGAGTGAGAGGACCTACATTGATCCAGGGGTGGTTCATGAACTGGGTGATGGTCATCCTCTCACTTGGATCTGTCTTTAGCAGCTGGATAATGATGTTTTTGGCTGTATAAGAAGTGAGAATTCAAACTGCAATTAACTGTTGTGAGTGCTGTGTCAGCCTTTCCCTCTCACTGTCACGGAACATACCACTGCACCTGGATGGAAACAATCTGCTAGAATTTACAAGTGTCATAAATTATGCAAACATTATTTCTACTACTTATGCTAACAAAATCACCAACAACTTTAGTACAATGGTTGTTTGTTTTGGATGAAATAACTTCCAGTAGACATTCTCCATTATTTAATGATTATACACATTCTCATAAACAAGAATGGCGCAGAGTACAGTGCAAATGGAAGTCTGCAAAGCTAGAGGTATTCAAGTTGGTATAGTTCAACAGCCTGCAACAATATAAGAAAGCCCTATGAAGGGCTTTCTCAGACTATTACTCTAACTTTATTGATGGCAATAGAAATAATCCTATGAGCATGACTGTTGAGATCCTATGAGATCACCGAGCTGCCCTGCATGGAGAACTGGCTCACTGCTGCACTGGACACTGATGACTGCAGTGTACCCCCTGCGCTCATTGAAGCAGACCCATTTTCTCTTTTCTCTAGCATAACTTGGGGGGGGCAGCTCGGTGATCTTGGACCTCTAGAGGTATTTTTCCCTTACTCAGTAGTTTTTGGTTCCTCTCCTCCATTGTCTTTTGGCATTCTTTCGTTCCCTCTTCCCTTTTTACTCTGGTCCATGCACCATTTTATATAAAACATGTAATAATGAATTGCCACGCACTCTTTTCACGTGCATTGAGGCAACTGTGTTGTGAAAGGCATTATATAAAAAAACTAAACTAACTGAATTAAAAACCTCAGTGAGATACCTTTATAAATCTGTGTCTTTTTAGTGATCGCTACCATGATCTTATTTTATTCATGTTAAATTCGCAAAGGCCCCTTTGCCATTCCGAATGCAGATATAGCCTGAGATAGGGGTTGGTGGTCTTCCCTAAAAATCATACTACAAAATTGTCTTTGTTCCCGATTTTGAAATGTACTGTCAAGAATTTCCAAATTCGAACAAACCTAAGGACTTATCAATAACTACTATTTAAAATACAATATTATATTAAGGCCACTTTTCAAAATGATCCTCGGTTAAACTTTAAGTGCTGAACAAAGCTGTGTTGGATACTTCCTTTTAAGGTGGTTAAACAGATTTGTTGGATTACCTCCAGAAGTGCCGACTGTGGCTCGGCAAAGATTACAGGTAACTTTGCTTTGAGAAATAGCTAAATCTCCGAGCCTAAATTGTCCTTCTTACGTCTGCACATGCACAGTATTACACTTTATGGCATATTTTATGATGCTGTCCAATTTGTACCACTTTGTTTCACGACATTTTGCAATTTGCTGATCGCGTTCTTTGAAATCGCAATTTCAATTTGAAATCGATACATCGTTCAGCTCCAGTGAACACTTAAAATGGCAAACAAAGAAAATTGATTTTTTTTCAGCCAGTGGAATCAATAAAACCAGTTCTTGCTAAACAATAAAACAACCACTGTAATGTGCTGTAAATATAGAAAATATGGTTTGCCGTAAAATGGCAGGAAAATGGATTGGGCAGTGCACTCATGCTCGAAAATGGTGTGCATGAACAGACATGCCAGGTACAAATCAGGCAGGTAGTACGAATTGGGTCATTACAGCTTGCATCTGTACTTCGTTCGCAAACCAACAATATGACTTCCTACCAGATGGCTGCGCTGACTGGCAAAATCATATTACATGTCTCTATCATGGGGTCTCTTTCATGCGTGACACATTTCAAAAACAACTTCATGTGAGCTATCGGCATAGCAGATGAGGAAGTGTGATATGGATGGTGTAGTGACACATGGTATTACAGACCATCTCCAAGATTCACATGAAAAGCAGATTGTGGACATCCTCAAGACGTCCCTGGATAATACGCACCTTCCTCAGAGACGTCGGCCCATTCGGGCTTGGGGAACTCATACTGTCCCATCCGAATGCGGCGCTTCATCCCGGGGGAGATGGCCTGCCCAGTGTTGGAGTAGAATGGCGGGAACCCGCATAGCCTTTAGGGGGGGGGACAGAGAGCTGTGCTTATCATGAAAGGAGAACAACATTAGAGAAAAGGCAGGAGGTTCCTCGGCAAGAGGAATTCCCACACACAAGTACACATCACTGGAAACACAACGTCCCCCAACATTTTCACGCACGATCTGTACTCACAGAATGTACATGATGACACCAAGAGACCACATGTCACATGACTTGTCGTACTTCTCTGGTCCGAGTACTTCTGGGGCTGACAGGCAACACAAATCGATAATGAACGGGAGTGAATCCACAGGCCCATCCTGGAAAATTTCGCCATCACTTGCTGCTTTAGCTTCTACCTACCTACATAGTAGGGCGTGTAGCAGGGGGTCTGTAAGGGATTGTGCAGAGTGGTCTCTTTGGCAAAGCCAAAGTCTGTGAGCTTCAGGACACAGTTTCTCTGTTTAGTTGTGTACAGCAGGTTCTCAGGCTGAGGCAGAAGGGAAATGACAGTGTCATCATCGTCTCCCCGGTCAAAAAAGCAGGTCTGCTGCTACCACCAACTCTGCCTCTACCCCCCCAAACCTTAAAGACAAGCTACTGTATGTAGATTGCTGCTCCCCCATCTCACCTTGACATCCCTGTGGGCAATATTAATGTTATGCAGGTACTCGATGGCTGTACCAATATCTCTCATTATTTGCGAGCACTCTAGTAACAGAAAGAATACAGAGTTATCCCATGTTATGAATCAGTAAACTGACAAGCACTAAAGCCAACAAAAACAATGGAAATGGAAACCAAACCACGCACCCCGTACGATCCCCTCGTATTGGCCCCTCCCCCATATCCCCATTCCCGCCACATACACGCAAAGCTTCACCTCTTTCTGTGAAGGCCTGGTCTCCGCGATGTTGAATCCGACTAAAGAGCTCTCCACCCTCCATACTGAAACGAAAAAGGGGATCCTTAATGCGGGACACTGTGATTTCAGACAATGCAAATAAAGTTGAAGGGGAAGTCAAGGGAAAGTGCAATTTTCAGTACGGAAGCTAATGCAACCAATCACATACAGACAGCACTCCACTGCAACCAATCACATACAGACAACACTCCACTGCAACCAAATCGCATACAGACAACACTCCACTGCAACCAAATCGCATACGGACAGCACTCCACTGCAACCAATCACATACAGACAGCACTCCACTGCAACCAAATCGCATACAGACAGCACTCCACTGCAACCAATCACATACAGACAGCACTCCACTGCAACCAATCACATACAGACAACACTCCACTGCAACCAATCACATACAGATAGCACTCCACTGCAACCAATCACATACAGACAGCACTCCACTGCAACCAAATCGCATACGGACAGCACTCCACTGCAACCAATCACATACAGACAGCACTCCACTGCAAGCAAATGGCATACAGACAGCACTCCACTGCAACCAATCGCATACAGACAGCACTCCACTGCAACCAATCACATACAGACAGCACTCCACTGCAACCAATCGCATACAGACAGCACTCCACTGCAACCAATCGCATACAGACAGCACTCCACTGCAACCAATCACATACAGACAACACTCCACTGCAAGCAAATGGCATACAGACAGCACTCCACTGCAACCAATCGCATACAGACAGCACTCCAGCATGGGCAAATTCGTTTTCATGTACAAAGACATGCAAACTCATTCTGTTCGCTCATGTAATTCTGGGTTCCTCCCACAGTTAAGACATGGAGTTGAACTGGTGTCTCTAAATTGCCCTTTGTGTGTGTGATGTGTTAGACTGGTATCCAGTCCAGGGCACGCCCCACTTGTACTTACTGGGAAAGGCCCTGAGTTCACCATGACCCTGTGCTGCTTAGGGATGGATAGAAAAATGCATAGCAGATGTCCACATCATGGTAGGTGTAATTGGCACCAGCACTGTATAGAACCAGTGCAGAACCAGGGTAAAACCAGCATCAAACCAGTGGGGGAAACACTGATGATTCAAAACTGTATCACTGGTTTGCTGGTAACTTTTCCATTACCTTAGCAGTAAAGCTCAGTTGTGCAATACTTTAACAATTGTATTTATGTAGTTACCAGGCCACGGTTGGCCAGTACAATCACTGCCCATTGCTTCATTTTAGAGGTGTGTCAAACTATATCATCAAAACAAACTACTGCAGACTGCTGTAGATCTCCATCGGCCCAGGAAGGGCTACTATTCCACTTTTAAGGCTTATAACTTCCAGCTTAGCAGTCAGACTCGATTGTGAAAGCAGTGAATGCCTTCAGGACTGGCCTTACTGCCAAAATAAAAGCAATAAAGAAAATCCCAGTTCATCCAAGAACTTGTAGGGCTGGTTCCAGGACTCATTAACTCACGTCAGTGACAGACTGCGACTATTCATGTGATGGGTGCGTCGACGGTGGAGTAAATGAACAGATGGCGAGTCTTTCTAAGGGACCCTTCAGATGTACCACAGGTCAAAGTGCAGGTGAGAAGCTGCTGGTCACCAACACAACGGTGTGAAGGAAAACTCACGAGGTGTGGAAGCTCAGTGAGCAGCACCCATGTCTCACATCTACAGGGTTGGGGGCTCAAATCCTAACTTTACTGTATGTGTAATGAATTCATACCTATGGATTTTCTCTGATTCCAAAGATACGTAGTCAGGCTAATTAGCAACTCTAAATTACCCTTAGCGTGTATGTGTCCTGTGATTGATTGGGATCTCAGCTAGGGTGTACCCCAGCCGCATGCACTGTGGTTTATGAGGACAGGCTTCAGGTCTCCTGTGACAACTGATCAGGAAAAGTGATTCGAAGATGGATGAATGGAATCAAAAATCTGCTGGTTTATCACCAAAGAAAAACCTCTTTCAGAATGATGTGTTAAGAAGTCGCCCTGCCATCTTTAGCCTCATTGTGTCAGCAACACACACATTCACACACAGGATAAGCTCACGGCCACAGACCCCTTGGCTTCTGAGATATGTATGTGCGATGAGAAGGTATCAGCTGACTGTGGACAGTGGGAGGAAGGCCAAGGGGTGTGAACGTAAAGAGCGAGGGTCCCCACCACTCCATGATGATGAGGAGGCATTTCTTGCCATGGTGCATGTTCTCATAGAGGCTGAGGATCTTCACGATGTAGGGACCCCCCGACACCCGGCAGTGCAGCTCCACCTCTCGCCGCGCCTTGGGGCTGTCGTACAGGATCTGCGAAAAGAACAGTTTTTTATTATGGATTAGCTAATCGGTGCACTGATACATCCATTTCATGGGACACACAGAACATAGGCATGCAACACATACACACACACACACACACACACACTACACTGAAACGAATTACATCCAGTCTGATTTTGGTCACGTTTCAACTGGAATTCTGCTACATCTTTTCGTGATTTGTAGTACATTTACATTTAACACAGATGCTTTTATCCAAAGTGACATACAAGTGAGGCAAACAGTACCATATAAACATGCTGTCAAGGAGCTGACTAGGAAGTGCAGCTAGGTTGAGCTTTCAATGAATACACAGGTTCAAGTATAAGCAGTTTTGGAGCAGGAGCTACACAACAACACAAAACACAACATCTTATAACAAAGCAGGAACCTAATAAGACTAGAAAAGAATGTCTAAGTCTGGTACTTAGTATGATGCGCCCAGGTTTTGGTACTGTTGTTGACCCTATGATAATGAAAATTCATTTCCACTAAGAAGATAACTCACTGTTTGAGCACCCTGACAATGATCTATAATACTTGGGTTAGACCACCTTTGACCCATACCATGAGAGCGAAGCTGACAACCGCTTAATTTTAGAAGTGCGTCATACCATACAAGTAAAATTAATTTCTGCAGACTGCTGCAGATCCCCATAAGTCCAGTAAGGACCAAAACTCAGGGCTTTCCACCTCAGCACAGTAAGACTGAAATGGGAATGTTAACAGAAATGGCCTCACTGCCAAAATCCAGAAAACAAAATGAAAGAAACAAACAAACGCAGAACGACAAGCAGGAATTTTCAGACCTCTGAAGGTCGGCTGAGGTCAGCATTCACAGCCACCATCAGAGAGATGCGTAGCTGGCCTGAAATCACTGCTTACTGATAATAAGATAAATGCATGCTCCTAAAAGACTTCTCAGACAACGTTCCGCATTCATGACTGTAAAGCCACAAATGTCACTGAGACGAAGCAGCCCCACTTGCGGGAGAGTGCCAAGATTCCTCCGTGGTGCCGGGAGAGAATGAGTAATATCTATAAGAGACATTTGGTTTCATTCATTGCTGGTAAAGGCAGCAAACACCAGTTATGTGGCAAATACTATTTTTAGGAGGGATCAGTCAAATAGCTTCTTTTAATAGATTGACATAAAAAAATTCTAATGTATCAAAGTGTTTCCATTTGTTTACTCGGTGCCTCTTAAAAGTTGAACATTTTTGGTAAAACAAAAAAAATATATATATAATATTTCTATATTCAATATTATTTATTATATAACATATTATATATTATTATTAAACCCTGGCCTCTCACATTATCCCTAACCCCTTTTCTAGTTAGAATCCTGGCCGGGAGACAGGCCTACCCACAATGCCTACATCAAAATGTAAAGTAGGTAAACTGAGCCTGTCTCCTAATAATATCAGCTGAGAAACCTCTATCATCAGCTCCCTAATATCCCTATAATCAGCTCAGTAACGGCAGAGGCCTTCCAGCCAGGCCTCACACCCTCGACTTGAGTGCCGCAGAGGAGGGTAAAGACTCTGCTGGTGAAGTATTTGCATTTCTTTATTCAATGTGCTGTTAACTTTAACCTGACGATAATACATTAAAACATGAGCGTTGCGAAGAAGACGACGAGGCGGGGTGTCGCCCCCCCCCGTGAAAAGAGCTTCCAGGCAGCCATAAAACGTGAGCCGCGCGCTCTGCACTCCGTACTGCCCAGCTCTCCGTCTCGAGCTCCCCGTTATGCTCCGCGTAACATTTACATTTACATTTACAGCATTTGGCAGACGCTCTCAGCCAGAGCGACTTACATAAGTGCTTCAAGACTTCACAATGAATTTCCTCCTGATACTAGCTCAATAAAACCAAGACTATGTATACCTTCGACAATACTCTGTTAGGAAATTATTATTATTATTTTTTTTTTTGAGCCTGGAGGTCACCAGCGAGCGGTCCTGACACGCAGGCCGCATTCCTGGCCATCCGACAGTCTCAGCTGACCTTCGTCATCAATTATTTCTGGGAACTGGCAACCCGTGACCTCCTGGTCACGAGGCCTTGGAGTCTGAACCTCTGCCCGCGTCCTGGTCGCTCTCCTCGAGAGGGACAAACACAGCCGCCCAGTCCTCAGTGTGTCTTCAGCTTACAGACATGTGGTTATGACGCAGGAGCCAGACACCATAACTGCAGCAGCTCAGGTCCTCCTCAGTGCAACCCGGACCAGCAGCACCATTTTCTATCTGTTTAATCTGGAGGAAAAGCCCCCCCCCTGTCATTTTTATCAAAAAGCAATTCGAGTTTCAAGTTTCAAGCTTTAATTGTCATCTGTGCTCCAAGGAATATGGTTGAAATTCAGGCGGCAGAGTCGCAGGGAAGGGAACAGGTATGTGGGATAATTGGGCCGACAACAGGACAAGTATAATCATTTTCAGCGCGTGATAATAAACCAGAAAAAAACCTTACAAAAAAATTAGAATTAAAATATGAAAAATGACAGTCTGGCTTTTGGCCAAAAACAGCTCTGAATAAGCTCTTTCAGTTCAGGCGGCTAAAGGCTCGTCCGATTTTTTTAACAGAGGTCACAGCTCTGAGCCTTTCAGACTGAAATTACAGCCTGATGTCACACTTCACAATAGTTCCAGAATGCCTCTTAAAGCACGGCTGCTATTTCACAAATTTCTTTTGTTTTGTTGTGAATAACGCCCCACAGATTAAAGACCAAAAATGCAGATCCACAACAACCCAGTACATCTTCCCAGCGCATTTAAATGGGATGTCCTTCAGGGCACTGTGCTGGGACCCATAGCCTTCAAAAGATGCCAGCATTACAAAAACTAAATTATCCTCTGCCGGAAACCTTAAATTGATGCACACATCAGCCAAATTGAATTCCGAAGCAACAGTTTCCGACTGATGTTGCTATGGCATCCAAATATCAAAAGAAAAAGCTCCCAGCTTAAACCCAATCAGAACAGTATTGCTTTCACTCCTGTGCCCCCCAAAAAAACTATATTATCCTACATTTTTATAGCCTTTGAAGCCACAAGATGGAGATGGAGAGTTATAAGGTGTGAAAGGTACATATAACAAACAAATTTACAGAGAAACCTCCATCTTTCGGCTTGACTCGCCCAGCGTTTCTTAAACCAATCCGCAGGGAGCCTCAGGCAGTCCACATTTTTGCTCCTTGCAGAGAGCTGGGAGGGAGCAAAAACACAAACCATCTCGGGGGATCCCCGAGGACCAGGTTGAGAAACACTGACTTAGTTAATCCTGAGATAACTGTTTACGAGATGTCTCCTGTATGATAGCACACATGACGTAACGCACAAGGGGTGGTGAAAGAGGAATGTCTGTGTGAGTAAACAAGAATAAAGGTTAAGCTCCAGCAGAGCCAAAGAGCGGGACAGAGGTGCATACGGTGAAAATATTAACTCAACTATGTAAAAACTGGAATAGGTATATGTAAAATAAGCATAAATGAAAAAGGAGACCAGGGAAAAGTGGAACACGATGGCAAAAGTTTGTTGATGGATATTTCATATAAAGGTGACAGAGGTTGCTTTGTAACAATTGCCAAACGCTAAAGTTATTCACTAGTGTGATGAGAAAAAGGCTAGTAACTGGTCAGGCTAACTGGTAATGGCTGATGACTCAAGATATGCAGAAAGATGTGTTTATGGCATACACTATGATTAAGAGCTTAATAATATTTTCTCAAATGCTGAAGGTTCTCTAGCATCTATGAAGGATAAACTTTACTGCACACATCCATTCTATATCTTTATTTTGGATTCTCTGCAGGCAAATTTTCCTCACAAAAAACACAACAAACCTTTTTCATATGCTAATGAAACACATCTGCCTTGTGAGGGGTTGGTGCCCCATCCTGGGTTGTTCCCTAGTTTGTACCCATAGTTTCCAGGATAAGCTCTGGACCCCCTGCAACCCTGAATAGGACAAGTGGGTACAGAAAATGAATGGATGGATGGATAAAACATATCAATGGGTTTCCTGATTTAAAATCTTATTAAGGAGACCACATTCCAAAACACACAGCTCTCTTAATTTATACATAATAACAGACAAATACAAAGATCATATTTCTACTATTTGATACGTGAAGAAAATGGAAACACCATTCTGACCAAAACCATAGCAAGAGAAATTAACACGTACATCTGCATGGAAACTATCAAAACAGGGAAAGTTTGTGTGTTTAAAAAACACCAGCGTTGTCATCCACCTTCCTGTCCAGTCCAGAAAAGATACAGCCTTGCACAAACTGCTTACAGGAAAGATGATAATTCAGACTGGCCCAGCTGAGTCATCAAATGTCTGTGAGTGTGTTTTAGGGGGAGCATCAAAAGCAGAACTCTGTGCTGCCAAAGAGGCCAGTATTTATATCAGAATGCTGGTGAAAAGAATGAAAGATGTGTGGAGGGGGTGGAATTTCCAAGGAATACTCATACTGCGCTCTGGGTCTGAGGAGAGGGTTAACATTCAGAGAAACAATAAAAATGGCCACACAGACGTGGACTGATGCAAATTATTCATCCACAAGGAGGTTACAGGCTCAGGGTGAAGTTTAACATTTTGTAAATGGGAACCAGCCAATGTAATAATGCCCAGGAGGCCTTCCAACTCTATCACTCTATCTAACACTTCATCAATGACAATTGTGTCTCTACAGAACAAACAACTGCAGTGTGCTGGCTTTAGAGGCAATAAGGTCAGCGTTAATGTAATTAAGGTAAATGTCAGACTACTATCTGTATGTCATAATGATGATTGGTGTAAGCTTGCTGTAATTCAGTTACCGCAAAAAGACTCTCCGTTTATGTCACTGTTAAAAGTCTCAGCTGGCTGTCAATACAAAAAAAATGTACAAAAAAAAAGTAAAATAGATAAACAAGCTTAGATTAGTGTTTCCCAATCTAGTCCTCAGGGACCCGATTTTTGCTCCCTCCCAGCTCCCAGCAAAAATATGGACCGTTTGGTGGGGAGCTGACAGGGAGCAAAAACATGGAGCGTCTGTGGGTCCCCGAGGAGCGGATTGGGAAGCACTGGCTTAGACAGCATGTCTTTGTGTGGCAAGTCAAACCAACTCGGAAACAGAGCCAGCTATGGTAGACTGTACAAGACTAAAGAAAATGCTGGCATTTCCTGTATAGCTTAATCAAACACCGAATACCATTTAACTGTTCTAAACGCCCTCAAGACATTCACATAAAGAAGAAGGCAAAATAAACTAAGCTAATTGGATTATTCTATTAAACACATTGATTCCTTCCAGACTTAGTGGGTGAATTACACCCATTCTAATCTATTCAGTTTCCACTTAGGAAAAAAAAAAAACTAATCAAAGAAGAAGTGGATGGAAAAACCAAATTTCCTTCACTAACCTTTACTTGGTTATTATGTTGGTTATTAAAAGCATTACAGAACATATGGCGGTTGATTGACTCTACTTTGAGCATGCTTATCAGCGCAGAACATATCACGTCTACGTTTCTGGATCCAGGCACAAAGGTGGAGATAAGGCTGCTATACATTAATGGCCTTGGGATAAGACTGAGGGGACAGCTGTTCAAAGTTATACCTATAAAGTTAATACAGTTTTATTGATATTATATATAATATGCAATGGCTTAGTTGTTTTATAGCTTAGTTGGGTTATATATTTACGATCCAATGGAACTACACTAATTACCCCTTGTGTTTGCTTTTCCATATGAGACCCTTACAGGGGCCAGAGGGGCCCCACTTTAAGGGGCCCGAGCCAAGGCGCTCAGAGAAAGCGGTGCCGGTGGCGTGAGGCGGACTGCAAGGATGGGGCTCCTTCAGCTTCTGGCAGCTCCGACTGAGCAGTGACCTGTGACCCGTGAGGTCGTAAAACACGATACGTGAGAGCAGCTGCGGCACGGGGCAGGAAAGTGCCACACGGATGGCTTACCGGTGACAGAGGACCCAAGCCTTCAATGCTATAGATAGAAAAACAACCTTGTTCCTGAACTACATATTAAAGCCATCAGAACAAGGTTACACTTTCCGACATTTGTATAGTAGCTATAGTCTAGTAAAAATAGTTTGCATAATATAAACATTAAAATGTTTTTTTTTTGATCAGCATGTGTTACTCAAGAGGACTAACTAGTGTTATAAAATAATTGGTTTAATGTTATATATGACTATTGCAACATATGAAGTCCTTACCTGACTCAACAAAAACTGCCAAATGCAGCACACATAATGAAACATCCATCTTTTAAAATTTTTACAAATGGAAGAAAAGCAGAAATATTTTGGTATCATGAAATGGGATTACCAGTCATAATAATGACGACTATAACAACGTCCTTGATGAGTAATAGATGATTCAATTTTTGAAGATTAAACTATTTTAAAATAACTTTAAAAGGAACGCAAATATACATAAAATTTAACATGTTGTCACTTGTGTATAACAATAAGGAATATATCGGGTCAATAAAGAAAATATATGGATGTGTTCGGTCTTTTTAATTAATGTCACTATAAAATAAGCCATCGCCATTATGTAAACATGTTTAACGTAAACATGACGCTTAAGTACAGAATTCAGTCATCACCACGACTCTGAATATGTCCTTGTCCACGGGAGAGGCAACATGACCACCAAGCTGGACTTCATTATTATGACGCAGACATAGTGCCAATATGCTGTATAAGCAGGCTAGATTTACACGCCGTGTGTAAATTCGTCCCTTTGGACCAACGTGTAGACAGGTTCCCATTGCACACCCAGAATGGTGCTCCTTGTGCTAAAACCAGCTCCCAGTGGTGCGAGGCTAATGGAGAACGGTAATCCCCAGTCGTACATAAATCTAAGTCCAACTGCTGACTATAAATTCGAAACCACTTTCGCGTAACACCAACTCACACACTTACACTACACCCAGAGCTCAGGGTCCAAGAGGCATCACAAGTAGAAACGAGAAACATTATTATTTCCAATAATACGAGCATGTTTGACTACAACGAAAGCAATGCGTTTGATCCGTGGGGGATGTACCTCTTCCATATTTAATTTAGTTCCATTCATTCCCCAATAAACAGAACGTTTCATTTAAATTACTAAACTGTATCCTAAGTAACTTTAAGTTATTTGACTTTCTTTAAGTTCTTTGAATTACTAAGTAACTTTAAGTTCTTTGACATGTAGTTTCAAAATTGGGATCAACTTCGAGGTATATTACAGACAGGCTGGAACAAATGGTGAAACTTACAATACAGAGTATTGTGTCTTTTATTTCAGTGAATTAAGAGCCAATTGTTTGCGTTGGAAATTATATGGAGTTTGGGAGTTCCTGCATTTAAGAGATCGCCTTTCACATAATGTGGTAGCGGGGGAAGATGAGAGAGCGGATGAGGAAGCGAGGATGGAGGAAATGTGAGAATTTAAGAAGTAAAAATTTTCTCTTTGTATTAAGTTTCGCAAACCGCCGTGAATTTGAAAGCCGCGATTTGCAAAGCTCGGTCAGCGACGCCGACTGTACCTTCAGGGCGCACTTCTCCCCCGTCCTTTTGTTATGGCATTCCAGCACTTTGCCGTTGATGCCCAGACCCAGGACCTGGTTGGATATCTTGTAGTCATCCGTAACCGAATTACGTTTGATATCTATCCTGGGGACGCCCGGCAGTGAGAAATGCGTCGGGCTGCCGGCGCGTTTGGGCTTCTGTGCCGGTTCGTCGCATGGTGTCAGTGGACTTTTACTATCATTTTCGGTCTGCGGGCAGTCGGACTTCTCCTTGTCTTCGCCATTGTGCAGCATGTTCTGTCAGCGCTTCTTTTTCTTCTCTTGTTCAATTATCGTGTCACGTCCAGAATAGTGTTGGATCCGTTGTAACTGAATAAAAAAAATCCCTCACATTTAAATGTCAAAAGTGTAAGTTAAAAAATGAATGCAAGTTTAGAATCTTTTAGTCGAGTTTCTTCACTCTTTGGCGGCAGTGATTCACAAGAAAGTCATATATTGCTACTGGTTTCACCTGTATTTATATTATGCACATTTACAGTTCAATGTATGACAGTAAGTTCATGGGAAGTTTACCAGCCTATTTTAAACCAAGACAAATTAAAAAAACACAAATTATATATGATCCCTCTTTTCTAAGTTCTTCAACTTTAAACGTTTTACTAAAAAAGTTTAGATATCAAAAAGCATTACAGGTTTAACATTTAGGCCTAAATAATAAACATATATCGCAAAGTAGGCTATCTGATCGGTTTTAATTTATTTTTAAACAAATAGCAACTTACTATAATAACCGTACCATGGGTGTTTTTCATTCTCTTATAACTATATTAACTCACGAGAACAATGTTGAAACTGTACATTATAATTGATTTGTAAGTCCAGTCCGAAACCAAGCGTGGTGCCGTCCGCGGTGTCGCCGTTCGAAGGCGTCCTGTCTTTAAAAGCGTGTCCCTTACGCAAGCGCTGCCAGCAAATGAAGCGCAATTTCTCAAGGGCTCATATCTTAAAGACACAGTACGGACTGGAAACGAAAGACTGAAAAACACTACGTTCGTCGCTATCTTTTAAGTGTTTCGGTTTTAAATCACGTTTGAAAATCAGGAAAGTTTCATGTATGGGCTACAATATTTAATACAAAATTCAGAGATATTCAATTTTTATTCTTTGTTTATAAATTGAAAGACAGCTAAAATCCATAGTGGTTAAATGGACATAGGAAACTAACGGAAGAATGATTGGATGAATGCCTTTAAAAATATCGTACAATGACAATAGTTCAGATCAAATGTAACTAATAGCCTATTGCGCTTTCGATAAGTGGATGGGGTTTTCATATACATGAATTTTCGTACACTATAATAGTGTAATAGATGGGGATTAAACACAAATTGGTGACCTATAGTTTAAAAGGATTAGTTAAAGTTACTTGTAAAGAGAAATAGACAGGTGTGGAATAGGAGGCGGGGGCATCCCTGGACCCCGCACTTCTAGGGGGCTCCCTGCTGATCTCGACATTTTTTTTAGCAACAAAACCCATAGATCCAATGTCCACTTCAAATCATTTAAATAACAATTTCGGTTACAGTATTATAATTTGTAATAAAATATTTTAATTCGGCCGATCGATCCGCCGGTGTTATACCCCCTCATTCCGGGCGGCCCATATTATAGCATATAATTGGTATTCGTCATTTTTAATTCCCTGTTGTTTTATCTTTCAGCTCCAAATAATAGCTGGAATGGTCCACTTGTTAGGCTGGGGCGCACAGGACAACATCAGTAAATCAATACATCTGACCTTCAGTTTCATAACTTTAGGCTCAGTTTTAAGGGAGAACCAACTGCTGAAGATTCCACGTGATGAATGAAAACGCGGTAGGCTGACAG
>JABFEB020000124.1:5359756-5390232 GCA_019775895.2 Stomatorhinus ivindoensis | reverse complement strand
GTTCCGGTTATAATACGTCTCTGGCACCAGTACATTGGATGGAGGCTCCTTGGTCGGTCTCAGTCGTTTGGAGGAATGTCGCACTGAGAAAGACAGGCGATAAGCAGCCGATATGTAAGTAGGAGTGCTGAGGGTGCGTCTGCACCCCCTCTCGTTGTTCGTGGTGATACCAGTGTCAGAATACTGTAGGGTAGGGCAACGTGCCCATGCTTTTAGCTTAAAATGAAAAATGGAATAAAAAAGCCAGCTTATGCCTTCATGCTTGTTATCATATTGTTAGCTACATACATGCAAGCTTTAATAGTGTACATTGTCCTTCAATGGTAAAAAACAGTAACTTTACTGACACTGAAAGGGCTTCTGAGTCGTTTTACTCTCCGCCTGTATATATGTGTAAATAATAGTCTGCTTATTCAAAACTGAGCATAGCTGAACTAAGACATTTTGTCATGAGATAAAACAGAGCCTAAGAGACTCAATTTCGGTCATAAGTCAATTCTGGCTAAATATGGAGTTAGCGTATTGTCTTTCTACAGCAATACAATATCATGCATTATATCTGTACACTAATACGCTGCCTGCAGTTACAGTCACACATTTGTTGATGTATGAAAAGCCAAGCTGCAGCAAGAAATGGGGGACAATTCACATGAACAGACCGAGATACCACCAAAAGCACAGCCCAGCAGTGGTCACTGAGCGATCACTGGGAGCTGTTTGAAACTTCCGGAATCTATAAAAAAACAAGTAACGTTCGATCTATATGTGACAGCTCTTAGGAAGCGTTTAATTTAAACTAGAGGGGTGCCAGTTAAGGCCTTCACTGTATTCTGTGGGTTAGACCATTAAAGATACAGCTTTGTTAACATTCTCTATGAAAGTAAGTCGTATTAGAGGCATCTAAGCTGCTGTCCGCCTCATACCCTTCCATTCCGGCATGGGCAGCAAGCTCAACTTAACCCTGCACTGCATTAGTGTTTATGGAAAACTAACATATGGATGGAAGGCACGTCTAAACAGCTTCACGGCTGCATGTTGGAGATTCTTTATAGACAGAAATGGCTTTTGTAGGCCTTTAACACAGACGTGTCAAATGAAAGTGAAGGACTGAGCAGCGCGAGCGGGAACATGCCACGGAGAGGCCATGAAGAGATGAAGCCTATTAGCGCGTTTTTATGCCAATTGATACTATTTTACTTCAGCTATGACGCACATCACCAGTATGAATAGCATGGGAGGTCACTAGCTATTTAAAGCAGCATGTGCTTGTATAATGACATCAGAATATAACACACATTGGGGGGGAATATTTATGGATTGACAACATCTTAAATATTGACTATGTTCTAAACAAGGGCCTTCACAGTCAGGGCCTGTGAGAACTATGTAGCCCAGAAAGTATTTTTCATAATTGTTAAATCCTGACCACTGATCAATTGATTGATTATCAAAGCTGAATGAATATTGCTGTCGCCAGCGCTCCCTCCCCACTCCAGTCAATTTTTTAGCAGATTGGTCATATATCTAAAAACAAAAAAAAAACACAGGCAGCCCACTTGAGCTGAACATCACCAAGCCCCGGGTCATTTGAGTTTGAGGCTTGTGTTTTACATATACATATTCGCATTGTGTGGCCTTTCGTAATGCCCCTTAGTAAGTGCTTTGAATGGAAATCCCCCAAATGTAGCTTGTGTTGTCTGAACTGAGGTGTCGGTGATTCTGTGAGGTGAGTAACCCTGGCTAATAATCCAGAGCGCAGATGAGAGCGACACCCCGCTTGGTCCAGTGCCTCTGGGGGCGGTTACTGGGTATTTCCACCGCGATCACGTAGTTCGTGGAATGGCCCGTGGTGGACAGCGTTCCTGCATGATAAACACATCACTCTTAAGATGTCCAACACTGAATGAGCACAGACATTCCTATAAGATGACCAATAATAATGTAAGAAACGTTCGAGATGCCAACCCTTATTCCTAATTCCATATCCTATTGCCTGTGCCTCAATACAGTCACACCTGACCAACTTTCAGGTAAAGTCTTCCTTGTAGTGTATTGTGTGTGCAGAATGGTCAAAATGATCGTCTGGGTGGGTTGATGTGTTGGGTATTAGCAGGTATCAGCAAATAAGTGTATTGACTGGGAGAAAGTGTAAAAACTGGCCCAAAACGTTTCCAGTATTTTTAAGAGAATCATAGTGATATCACACAATCAATGATGGAAAAACCCCATGGAAACAATCTCCACTCATGAGGCCAGATACTGCCGTATCATGAACCATTAAAAGAGTGACTTGAATTTTTTTGTGTCTTAATATATCAAAATATAATATTCTTACTTATTCAATCAAACCTGGGCCAATTTTTACCTGCTTGGACCTAGTATTAGTGCCCATACAATGCCTTGAGTGTCTCTTGGTGCATGCCGTGGTGTATAAGTGGAAAGGGACAGGGCAGCTGTATGTACAGGATCTGCTGACCTGCCCGGGTGAGGGTCTTGTAGATGGGGCAGATGTACACCCCCGAGGTGGGTGCTCTGCGGTTGGCCACTGGCACCAGCCAGATGACTGCCATCTCGGTGTACAGCTCCATGGGCCGGGACTCAGCCAGCAGGCCTGTGTGAGGGTCCCAGCCTGCCCCTTCCAGGAACAGGCCGTGGATGTAGCAGCCTACATCTGGACGTGCTGTCAGCTGCTCGACAGGCTCCTTAATCACCTGGATGAACGTGGAACATCACAGGGGCCACATGATAGAGCTCTCTCTGCACTAGTAACTCAGCCCTACCAACGTTACTCAGCTCGAAGGGGACAATGTACACTGCCAGAAGAAAGAGTACCAGTTTGTACCTTGGCTTGTCACTGGGACTGTACCCTCAAGGGTCTGCCAATGGTACTGTGTAGCTGTAGGGAAATGTACCTTTTAAAATACAGAAATGGACTCTGAGGAACATTTTTGTACCATTAATGGTACATTAATGTTGTTTGTACCTTGATGTTCCTTCGATTCAATTTCTGTACCCTTCTTTCTGACAGTGTATGCACGGGATCTTGTCCTTCCTAGACACTCTGACTCTTCCTAGACACTCAAGCTTCCCGGCTTTATTACCGCTAACTTGCTGAATAAATCACGTTTTATTTATTTAGCAGGTGCTTTTACCCAAAGCGACATACATTTTTGAAAAACTCAAAGCCTGGAACAATTGGCCGATAAGGGCTGTGCTCAAGGGCACAGCAGTGACGGCCCCCATCCGGCCACGGAAACCACATCCTAACCTGCGGAGTCGCACACCTCCCCCCATGCTCAGACATTTAACGCTCGCCACCCAGTACTTCCCCATTCACAGCTCAGGCATTTTATAAGAACGCCCTCCACTGGTGACCTGCTAGCAAACATTTGTCATAACAGCTAAATCCATCAAGCTTCCATTATCATGATGAAAAGACATAAAACTTTAGCTATCAAAATGAAGCTGGTAATTCAGGCAGCGTCAGGTTGTCACACTTATTGAGTATTACTAGCACTTATTGAGTATTAGTAGCACTTATTCACCATTGACTGTGTCTTATAACTTAAGCACCACCAGTGATGCCGATGCACTGAATATATGCGCTCTTTATGCTGCTTTTGATTTGCAGATTTGGTTAGCAGACGCTTTTATCCAAAGTAATGTACATTTTGAAAAAGCAGTACCAGGTGCTCCCTGGACTGACTTATTACAGGTCCAGCAGTCAAAGCACTCTGCTGAATACACAACCTGAGTACTCCGTCAACCCAGGGATTTGAACCTGTGCCTGATAAGAGACAGAGCAGCCTTACCTGCTGAGATTCTCTAGGTGACTGAAATGTCATCGTAACACAACAGCATCTTAGGAAGACTGGAACACCAAGCACTGGTACCTTCTGGTAATCCTCCATGAACACTTGACAATATGCTAGATGCTACTAAATCCATATTTATTAACATTCACGCAAACATCCTGTGTATTTAGCAAGAGCGGTGCAGGTCTGAGTGGGACGTAGTGCTGTCTCACCCGGAAGTCAAAGCCAATGGTGTCAATGGAGACAACTGAGCGACGGGCGAAGTTCTGCAAGGTGCCGGTGAGGAAGGCCTGAGGGAAGAAGAAGCCACTGATCCAAAAGACGGCCGGGACGCCATCTGAGATCCAGCCCTTCAGAAAGTCGATCCTCTGCAGCAGGTCGGACACCCAGGATGAGAGGGGCTTCAGTGATGGATAAGCCTGGAGAGGAGTCAGAGGGACAGATCAGGCAGACACGCAAATTTACCTTTCATAGAGAAACCTTTTATCAGGTAATGTACACCTTTGTGGTTTGGTTAATGGTATTAAACGCCATAGGATACAGTAATGATATTATTCTAACGTTAGATCTGTTACATACAGGCTGAGATGGGCTTCAGTGACGAACAGGTCTAAGAAGTCAAAGGGACGTATCACACAAATTTGCTTTACACAGAGAGGTCTTTGATCAGGTAATGTACGCCGTAGCCAACATTGTGTCTAACTAACTGAGACACTATAATAAGGCTGTTTTGACTATTTTCATCAGTCCTCAAGTTTATTCCCATGTGTTCTGTGGGTCTCTCAGCTTCAGGCAGAGTCATAGGAACCTCACCTTGGCATTCCACATGTCTGGCACTCTGTTGTTGAACAGGCTGTGGGCCATCAGCTCTAGCTCTGATGACATCACTACCAGCCCTTTGAGAGCCTTTACCAGGTCAGAGAGGCTTTGTGAAATGACAGCCAGCAGTCGATTATATCTGAGAGAGAGAGGGGGAGGCAGAGAGAGAGGGAGAAATACAATATAAGCAAAAGGAAATTAAAGAAACCAAGCGTCATGTGATCAATATAGAGCTTCAGCTCCTCAAGCAGTGAGCAGGTAGGAATTCATAAGAATGATCATGAAGTTCACAGGAGTGGAAACACTAAAAATGTCACTCTTTGAGCTCTGTAGGCATTGTGTGTAACCAGGATGGCATGGAGCCATCATAACCCTGCAATGTCCTACTAGAATCTGGCACAGTTCCTTCACAAAGGATCCCTACAGCTCACACTTGGGGTCATGAGAAGGGGAACTTTGAGAATATTGTTCTAATATTGGTCATGTTGAACTTGAATACCCACAGCTGTACCAGAGGAAATTAAACCAAGTAGTCCAAATAAAGTAATTAAAGATTGCAGCTGCCCATTCAGTATTGCGCAAACTCTGCCTTTCTTGGTAATACTATTGCACTGTGAATCAGTATTGCAATTCCAGAACACACCAATTACAAAGAACACCAGCGACTGGTTTTATGACAACACACATGCCCACATGCCCAGATGACTCATGTGTTTATGATGCGTTTCTGACCATTCTAACCGCACACTAAGTTTAAAGTTTGACATGGCTTCCTTCGTATCCTAACTCAAAGAAATGGCTTTGGGGAGCAGACCAACAGCCAATGAAATATGCACTACCAGTCAAAAGTTTTTACACACTACAGGTTTTTAACACTTATCTGTTTATTTCATAAACTGTGGATTATTATTCTTGTTAAGCACTGGAAAGTTGAGTGAACAACTACAATGAAAATATAAGTCAAATAAAACAAATAAAATAAAATGTGTTTCATTTATAACATGCAAAGAGTATGTAGCAGTGCATATCTGACATCCTGTTAACTGGTTGTGTGGTGATGACATAGTCACATTCTAGGCTGTCCTTTAACTTTAAATGCACTAGTTAACTAATTCATCCCATGAAACAGAGCAGCATTAAATGTCCCTTGTAGAAAGAATGCCTCAAATTTTCTCTGCCTTTATAACTGTTAGAGAAGGCTTCTTTGATGAATCAAAGATATGACATTTTCTTGCTAATAAAGGTACTTAAATGGTGAACACGCTATGAATTTATTTGTTACCAAAGAATATGAGTGTATTTTTAATAAATGTTAAGGGATATGCAAATGTAGAAAATCTCAGTGTGTGCACTTTTGACTGGTAGTGTATTGCATGATTCACGTCTAAGTACAAAACATCCATATAATTTGCCGTTTCTATATATGCAACGAATCACAAGACGAAGTACTAATGGTGGTAATAAGAGGATAAGATAAAAACATGAAGAACGCCTGTAAAGTGGTGGTAATAAAGGTTATTGCAGTGGTACCTGATGACCTCTTGAATCAACACAGTGTTCATGGATTCCTCGTACAGGACTGGGTACCGCTTCATTACTTCCTGCGTATCGATGGGCCTGGGAATCCTCTCCACCACACCCCCCACGATGTTCTCCACGATCTGCAGGTGACCACAGGAAAAGCCCAGACTGCCCTCAGCTTCCAGCTATCCACTGACACCCCCCCACGCTGCGTAGTCTGTCCTCCCCCAGAAACACCAGCTGCACTCTGACGACTGCCTGCTTCATCCCGTTACCCATTATGTTTATGACAGCACAATCGCTAAGGTGCTATGGTCTGTTTTATGATGTTATCTAAATGAGAATAAACTGCTTCAAGCAATATCACCTTTTAAATTAAGCCATTGAGATCCCCCAGTGGTTTGGTTAATGGTTATAAATTATATAATTTTAATGTCAGATCTGTTCCCTTACATTTTTATTGTTTACACATACCCTGACTGATACTGTTAACTTCCCACAAATAAATGGTAGTTTTATGTCTCTAATATACTTCAGAGGTATATTAGCATGTAGTCTTGGGCAACATTGGTTAATAATAAATAAACACCTAAATAAGCAATAAAAAGCCAAGTGTGCAGTGTTTTCTATGATATGCCATGCTGTAGTATGCTAGGGTATGGGCAGCATGCTGCACTATTGTTGTGCTAAGATGTGCCATGCAATGCTATGCTATGCTATGCTAAGCAATGCAATGCTATGCTAAGCTGTACAGTGCTATGCTAAGCTATGCTATGCTGTGCAATGCTATGCTAAGCAGTACAATGCTATGCTATGCTAAGCTATGCTATGCTGTGCAATGCTATGCCCTAATGCAGCACTTCTCAACTGGTTTAGTCTCAGGACCCACATTTTTCCTTGGCTGTTAAATAACCAAATAAAAAAAAAATCCATAACTAAAATTTCCAAAAAATAGTACATCACAATAGTAAAAATAAATAGTGCAATATCAGTGCACTGTTTAAAGAAAATGAGAAAATTAAAAAATTTCTTTTTGATCACACACTCCACAACCCAATGAAAAAGGGCCTGCAACCCAGCCCACCAGCTGGGAAACAGTGCTGTGGTGTGTGCAGTGTCCTTTATCAGCATCAATACCTCCTCCTGGACCTGGCCCCCATTAGCCGCTGCTTGGGGCTGAAGTTTGACTATGGCACCAAGCAAAGCGAATGTCTCGTTCTGGGCAAAAGTGATGTTGGCGTTGTCATGGAGACCAAAAATGTCTGGGGTATCATTTATAGGAAGGCTGTGGATATAGTCCAAGTAGCCCTGTAAACAGATGGGCATTACATATTAAACATACTCGTGCTATAATGACTGATAAAGATAATAGATTTCTATGTCTGTTTTGTTTGGATAGTAAAACAGCATCAACATTATGTTAGCATTAAATTCCAGCAAAGCTGTCAGGTGGGGTCTGGGTACAGTGTCTGGTGAGGTCTGGGTACAGCTGAGTTTGGCATGACCGACTCTGACTCTCCTTACCTTGACGTCCAGCTCGGTGTCGACCTGGCGGTAAATTCCAGATGGGGTGTAGCTGTGCCCCGTGCTTAGCACAGCAGGACAGTAAAAATCCTCCAACGTGTTCAGAATGCACCGGCGGTCCCAGTCGTCGGTCACACGGCCTCCGTAATTAATCTCACCTGCCGTGTATTTCAACACCTGTTCGATAGCATGGACACATGGACATGAACACACCAGCTTATATCCGGAGATGGCTAAAACACACACATCTGAGATGTGAACTATGGGAAACAGGTTTAAGGTTTGTTTGCTGCCATAATGTACCAAGCAGCAGCAGAGCTAGTCTGCTCTACCTTGTAGGGGACATCCTGGTACTCGTCAAGGAATATCTTCAGCTGGCTGATGCAAATGCGCAAGTCGCCGTCCGTAAAGTCATACGGGATGTTGAAGCCCAGCGGGCCAAATTTTCTGCGCTCTATAGCGCTCCCGTGGAAGAGACACAGGGACAGGAGCAGGGCCTTGAACTCGCTGGTCTGCAGGTAGCAGAAAGGGAGAAGATGGCAGATCACCCGGAAGGTCGTAGGCTAGAGCCGAAGGGTGCGGAATGACTTAAGGAGAGAAGGATGGGATGGGATGGGGAGGAGCCACAGAACCGGAATCCGACCTTGGAGCAGGTGCTGAAGGAGTCTCCACTGAGGCCCATGTAGGTCTTAAGAAGATTGGCCTTTATACCCCGAGGAGGTTCAATGGTTATCTTGCAACCATTCTGCAGGATGGCTACTGGGAACTTGCTGCTCGGCAGGCTGGTTAGCCACATGCGGAAGTCCTGGTGCACCTGGACACAAATGAATGCAGAACGTGGAGCTGGACTAATAATAGACAGTAAATGGAGAATAAATCATAGCCCCATGACAGGATTTGACTTCAGAGCAGAGTATAGAGAATGCCACTATGTTGGCCATAGGTTCCTTTGGGAGAAGGTGGCTGAGCCTCAAACGTCACTCATAATTTGTCTATTCTTGTATGGCTGCCTCTGCTAGGAGCTGTTACCAAATTTTTGTTCTTGCCTTGTCAGGGTTGATGTTCTCTATCAGTCTCTCCAGTGATGGCATCCAGCTGGGAGCCAGGTGACAGTTCTGGAAGAAGACCCAGTGGCCCATCTCCATGGCACTGTGCATCATAGCCTCTGCCCAAGGGCCCTGTAATAATACAATACTGCTGCCTAGGCCCCCAAACCAAAGATAGTTTCAATATAACCTAACACACAGTCTTACTGTTAAAGACAGACAACAACTGGTATTCATACATTAATTTATATTGAAAACAGTCTTCAATACTCGATTACTGCAAAAAAGAGATAACTAAAAATAAAACATCTCATTCAGAGGCGTAATTAGGCATGTTTAAGCCCCATCCTCCAAAACAAATGTGTATTTATTGCAGACAGACAGACACACACACACACACACACACACACACACATAAAATTAATAACTTTTCAGTTTCAGTTTCTTGGTCATTCTTTTTCACAGGAATTCCCTGCCAGGTCTTCAGGCTGACCTGGCCTTGCCCTAGAGAGATGGCACTCATTTTCTTCGAGAACTTCATCTCATCTGCAAATTTGTATAGATCGGCAGCTGGGTCAGTCCCAGGAGAGAGCACGAAGATGAGAGGCGTGGAGGGGGATGACTCCGTAAACACGACAGTGAGGTCAGACGTCTGGGTGAAAGCAAAAGAGGGAGCAGCCTGTCAGGGGAATGCAGCAGGGTCAAAGGTCAGGGCTGTGAGTCAGAGGCGCACAAAAAGCCGCAGAACCTGAGGCTCAATGAAGCGCCGGCCCAGTCGTTCGGCCACGAAATCCTGCATGCCGTGGGTGAGCCGGTCGGCTCGGAGGCAGCGGAGGACCAACAGCTTCTGGAAGGCATCCAGCTCAGAGCTCCATTCTCCTGGCAACTCTTCCCTGAACACATAAAAATAAACAACAATGCAGTTATTTATAGTTCACAAATTATGCATAATAATAAACACCCACACAAAACCACCAGAAAACTGCCAATTAACATCCTCCACACAGAACAGCGAATACTGACCCCCAGGAAATCTGGAGTTTGGTTTTTGCCTGTACACCCTTTGAATATATATGTCTGAATCGCGTTACAAAAATGCTTCTTGAAAAACAAAATGCCTGCACTGGCATTTTTCTAACTCTTCTCAATTTTTCCCAGATTTATATCCTTCATACACACCACGATTACACACATGATAAATGTGCTGGAACTCTTTTTATCGTTTTATTTGGATATTTAATGAATATTGGTTGTGTGTGTCTGTTTATTGCGATCATTTTTGATCGTAAACTGTATATAAAAATTTATTAACTAATTAATAAGATAATTCGTCACAGTAAGGAAAAGCAGATATATTTTAATTAGATTGGAGGAGGAAGGGTGGAGTCCAGACAGAGGGATAGAGCTTTTGGACTGTGACGAACAAGCCCTTATTTCTCTGTATATCTTTCCATTTATCTTAATGAGAAAATAACCTTTATATATACCAATAATGGATGCTGTGCATAGTACACATGTACTGGATTTCTCTCTGGATTTTTCTTTGACTGAAGCAGCAACAGATGCTGCAGCTCCATGATGTGTATTGGCTCCAGCGGCTGGCCAATCAGTGAGCTCCGTTCATTACACTCCTCCCACAGCCCTGCAGATGCCCAGCTAACACATATAAATGCACGTATGGGTGTGTGTGTTGACCTGTGAGGTTCTCCGCTGTCGAAGATCCTCCTGAAGCCATTACCAAGGCGTTGGAAGCTGTGAGCCAGGCCTCTGAACCTTGGTAGGGCACTGAGGCCCAGAAAGTCCTGCCAGGCTCGCTCAGACAGCCAATCAGCAGCGGGGTTTGGCAGAGGCTGATGGGTACTTCCCCCATACAGCATAAATCGCCACTCAGCCTAAAGCAGGGGACAAATTACTTCAACAGCACTGCCAGAGTAATGAGACTTACAGAGAATTGTCTCTAGGTGTGCATGCTTTCCTAAGTGAACCATTCGGTGACCATAAAAATTTAGGAAGACTTAGGAAACTGAAGTCTTGCTCCTCACAATTAACATGCTACAGAAAGATGGGAGGGACCCTCCAAATGGGACATCTCTCACTCTCACCATGTCGATCTTGTCCTCGTTCATCATGACGCGAGCGCACAGCAGGAAGGCGAACATGAGCTTGTGTTTCTCGAACAGGCTCCGGCACACGTTGCGGTACAGGCTGAAGGTGAAGTGCTCGTTAATGTTGAAGACCCGCCGCTCCACTGACTCTGGAAGATTCGCGAGAACTAAGACATGAGGAGGTGGCACCTCCAACACATCACTGGCTTCACTAACAGGGGCATCGTTAGGCTTATTTTAGGGGGACATTAGTGGACTGGTGACTTTGGAAAGAAACGGATTGTAACACTGAAAACAAATGACTCTACAAGTGAGGTGTTTATGGTGCATTATTGGGAGCAGATGTTCTGGCTGATATGTTCAGGTTACACACAAGGTGTGTTGGGGACATAGTGTTTTGTATTGGATCCTGCTGAGCTCTGTTGGTGAAACGGCAAGAGCCAGCATACCTGCACTTTCTGAATTGGCAATGCCTGCCATAAAAATGCCCAGAAACCACTCCAGGGAATATTGGTACATAGGGTCGACACTGGAAAGGTCGGAGACACAGAAGAAGAGGATCTGGGCACGCTGGGCAACTGGCACGTACTGGAGCCGCATGGCATCGATGTCTCGTTCCGTCTCCTCAGCCACCATCACTTTTCCCTACAACAGAAAACAAGATCAACACCCACCGTGAGCTCCAATGGCTGACAAAGGCTGAAACGTTTGCTGCATGCTGCAAGACTAACTGACAAGCACCCCAACCTTGATCTCTTCAGCTTTGACTTTGGAAGCCCCCAGGACTCTGATGAGCTCCTCATCATCCACAGGGTTTCCCTCGGATGAGCTTAGCCGCAGCAGAATCTGATCTTCAATTTCATTCAGCTCTTGCTTCATGCGTGCGTTGCTCACTATCAACTGGTTCTTAGCTTCCTCCAAGGTAGGTCGTTCCCTGGCTACCACACGACCCAATAACTGGTCCTCCAACCCACTGCAACCCCAGAAGATCTGTGTCAGAGCATTGAATGGTCTTTTGGCCCCAGAATTCACTCTCTCAATAATTAATGGGGTCCTTGTGAGTTTTATGTATTGTGTGGCCAGTGTGTGTTTTGCATCAATAAGGATTCAGTAGATTAGTGTAGTAATCAAGTTGGGGGTGAGGGGTTAGGGTCTTGATGATTATTTCGGCCAATAGAGCTATACCTGGGTGACAAGGTGAAGTTGATGAGAGTGACCTTGGTGGAGATCTCTGGAGAGTAGTGGGGATTAGGCAGCTTGGTGGTGATATACAACTTGAAGTCATCATGGTAAGGTATGACCGTGTCTCCAAGCTTGAGCACAGTGTTTTGTTGCTGCTTGAATGTCTGTAGAGCAGGACCACTCAGGTATGAATAGAGAACATAGCAGGCAAGTGAACAAGCCTTCTTACCAAACCATGCATGTAGGAGTGTGGGACTAGTGTATGAGGGCATTCAACATGGAGCTCATGTGAGTTTTACTTACAGAAAAATGTTCTGAGAGCAGAACAAAAAAAAAGATTTGTTCAGAGAAATAACCAATGAGATTGTAGAAGAGGTGGGTCCAACCACCTAGAGGAGGCGGGGCCAACCAATCAGAGGTTTTGGTCCCACCAAATCGGGTCCCAAAGGACTGGATTGGGAAACACTACTCTAGGGTCCGAACCTGTCGTAGAAGAACAGGTTCCAATGCAGGATCGAGCTCCTCTCCCACGTTCTCCAACAGGCATGGCTTTCCAAAGCGAATGGCATTCTCCAGGCTACGCAGGAAGTCCCGGTCACTCAGCTTCATCACATCCAATCTGTTGTCACATTCCTAAAGTAACAAGAAACCATCTAACACCATTCCACATTCTCATCCAATCAGAGATCTACATTTTTATAAGTGATTATGGTCTATTGCTGGCAGCCTACTCTTTCATCACGTTGATTCATCACGTTGATCACTTCAGAAATTTCAGATTCATCTGAAGACTGCTATGCATTCAGGAAATACAGATTGTGTATTTTGACGAAAACACACAGGTACAAATGGAACAAGCAACTGACTAATGACTGGACTCAGTTTTGACAGGCCAATTAGAATAAGAATGGCATGAACTCACCATGCTCTTGATCCATTTGTTGGCCTGTCCTTGTGGATCAATAAACAGGGGCCAGCGTCGGGAGTACTGTGCAATAATACCATTCTCTACCGACAGAGTATCGTTTGGCAGACCTGAAATCTACATACAAACATCACGTCCCAAGTCACATTCTGCTATTTCAATAATAACAATAATAAAGCAATTTGCTTGCTATCATGTGTCTGAGAGTACAGAGAATCTACATGAACATGTTGCTGGCAAACTAATATAGGAACGTAACTACAGGCAGAAGATGCCACACTACCCTTGGAATTTATGCATCTTTTACAAATTTCAGAAGAGGATGAAAACTAGAGTCCTGTTCAGTAGATATTAAGTAAATATAAATGATCCATTTTCGACGTTTCCTGTGTGCTCACTCTCTCTCAGGATCCCATGCACATTGTCTTATATCCTAATGATTTCTATTTTAACCTCCTGAGACCCAAGGAATAAAGTGTCCTTCAGTTTTAGGTTAATTGTGATTTTCTATGTCTTTGGAGGAAATAAGACATCTTTTTTCAAACTTATTTTTATTTTTAATTTCCCAGCATGTCCTCTATAGTGCACAACAGGAATAAATATGTTTCCTTACATCAGTGAAAAGATATATGCAAAAACAAAATGTCCACTGCAATGGACATAAATGAATGGTTAGGGTCTCAGGAAGTTAACATCCTTTTTTATAAAAAAAAAAAAAGTTTTATATTCTGGTTTTGGTTTACCTTCCTCTTTGATTTTATGAACTGAGATGCTGTGATGTTTACTGTCCTAAAGAGCTATTGCTGGGCTGTGATTGTTTTCAAAAGGCCCTAACCTGCCAAGATCGAATCCGGACCCGGTCACCCAGAGTGGTTATCAGGCTGGGCTTGTCAGTGTGGGGAACACTCAGTTTCTTGAAGGTCTGTAGCCAGTCGTCTACCATGGACATCCGATATTCACCCTGCGTCAAAGTATGCACCTTGTTACTCAAACACTGTGACTCCAACATATACGCCTCCACTCAACAAAATACTATCGATCAACAGCACAGATCCTGCTAGTCAAATTGCATGCACTTGTAATTGCTCCAACTGCACAACCATTTCATCCTACTGGCAGACAGACACAGATGACGCTATCGCTCACTGTGAAAGGCCCTAGATAGGCAATGTATCCAGCTGCGAGTAGAACATCTCCTGATACGTTCTCCACCATGTACTCCAGGTTCTCCACTGTCTCTCTCCATCGCACCTTCTCATCTGCCAGGCCACCAATGAGCTGTGTGCATTAACACACACGCGCGCGCACACACACACACACACACACGCGCACACACACACACACAAGGGAATGACATGAGGATGCAGCCATAGTGTTGCACAAGTAAAAGAACTGCTGCTGTTCCGAGTCGTTTTTTCCTGCTTGACATTAGACGTTTTTCCTGCTTGACTATGGCCCCATTTCTGTATGAGACACTTAAGGAAGGACTACTGTGTTCTGCCCAAACCTGCAATAAAGCAAGACTATTACCAGAGGGGGGAGGCCTGGCGTTTAACACCTGCAGTGTAGCTGGCTGCCTGATCCCCCTGCTCATCTGGTAATGTTTACTAAAATCGATCAATAGGATGTCAGCAGGGTTTAATGCTTAATGATAATAATAATACATGACTTTATTTATCTGGGTGAATGGTTTTTTGCTGCAAAGACTGCTACGTCGCCTTTAGCTTTGGGCGTTCCCAGGAAATGCAGCTGGTTGTGAGAGTTTCGGTCTGATCTGGCATTAGCGCACTCCAAATTGAAAAATAGAGGCATCATTCGCTCGAAGGTGCTGTGAATCATCCATGCCAGACCAGCTGGGGCTCATCAGACAATTTCATTCAATGTTTTTCATCTCACAGTACAAGCTATAATAGCTCATTGCTGCATGTGTTTTAGATGCTGGCATCTAAGCATACGTATTAGAAACAGCAAGCAGAAGTTGGAAGCAATGTTGTAAGATGGGGTATGTGAGCTGTGGTATGTTGTAAACCAAGTTGTGTAAGCAGAGCGAAATATTGTAAAACACACTGCATCAGACAAGCAGTATGTATGATAGTGTTTTTAGCCGTGTGTTAATATGCACATCCAGACTAGAAACAGGAGGGCATGTCACACATGTGTTTGTTCATGTCTACTTTCCTTAAATCAGTGGTAGGATTTACACTTTGATGAACATGAACTCTGTTTCAGTACAGAGTTTATCCGGCTGATCTTGGAAAAAACCAGGGGCTAAGTCAAGTTTACCCGGGGCTTAGCTTTTTTGTTTTTTGAAGGAAGACTGGCATCTTAAATATTCAGGACTA
Source organism: Stomatorhinus ivindoensis (assembly GCA_019775895.2). Taxonomy (NCBI): domain Eukaryota; kingdom Metazoa; phylum Chordata; class Actinopteri; order Osteoglossiformes; family Mormyridae; genus Stomatorhinus; species Stomatorhinus ivindoensis. The sequence continues at coordinate 5,374,953 of JABFEB020000124.1, read as the reverse complement.
TGCCCCTGAGTAACTGGACCTAACGACGTTATAATCTGACCTTGTCAGCCCGCACCAGTCGCAGCTCACACAAGGTGCACTTGCTGTTCAGCTCGTCTCTCTTGGACAGGCAGTCATGGTGCTTGGCCTGTAGGGCAGCAACATTTTCTTCCACGGATACCAGCTTCTTTTTGGCGTCTTCCAGAACATTCTGGGTCACGGCCAGATCTTCCTGGGCTTCTTTTAGGGCTTGCTGTTCAATGAGACAGCAGAACAACTATGGCGTGAGGTGCCTAAAGATGCCAGCCTGGTGCTTCTCTGTGTCATGAACATTGTCCACCAATGTGGGTAGGGGGCAGCAGAAAGTCTCAGATCAGGCACCAGCCGGTCATGAAGGGTTTGATTCACTTTTTAAAACATCAACGTTGAAACAGTAATGGTGAAATATTTCACCTGGTAAGTAAAAGCAAAGAATGCTTCATCACGCCATTGAATGAGCAGACTGCACGCTATACATTACTCCAGCCACTCCAGAATGTCACTAGCTCCCACCTCTGCCCCTTTGGTGTTTGCCGGGTCATAAACACATGAGCCAGACCTACCCGCTTGGGCTCCACACCTTTGGCGACAAAGTGGTACATGTGCATGGCGCGCACCCACTGGCAGATGGAGATGCAGGCCTTGGACACCTTGGCGAAAGAGGCGGGCTGGAACTCTTCATTATCAATGTAGGGTTGAATCAGTTTGATCACAGAGTCAGGAATGTTGTCCTAATAGAGGAATACAAGCCATTGCACCCATAGGACAGAACATTTCAAAATAAATATCTATAGACATCATATTGTGTTAAAGATGACTACATACTCAGAAGTGTAATGCAGAACAACAAGGACTAGACTCATACAGCAATCCTATGCTGGTGGTATCACTCAACGTAGTCAACCTATTAGTAAGAGTGTGATCCGACGTTGCACAGCTCTAATATGATGGCACCAAACACGAAACTGCTGGCCTTACTCAAGAACCTGGAAGGCCTGGGCCTGTGCAGAAGCTCTGCCTTACCTTATCAAACTTGAACAAGCCCTCCAGGAACTTCCCTGGGTCCTGTAGCAGTCCTTTGCCTGGCTCCCAGTAGTCGTCCACCTTAGTTCCCGGCTTCTCACCTTGCACCTTCTTAGGTTTGATGCCCTTCATGATGCAGACAGCCTCAATCACCAGCTTTACGCCCTGGGGTGGTCTCTGCATCGCTCGGACCTATGGAACATGATCTCAAGCATTAACCTCCAAGATATCATGCTATAGTGCTAAGATGGTTCATATGGGCTTTTAAGCAGAGCTACCTCAGTGACATCATTCTTGTTGAGAGAATTTAGGCTGGCGAGGGCGGCATGGAGAGCAGGCAGAGCCTCGTCGAGGTCCTTCTGTGCATCGCCAGCGATAGCCTGTGCTATGCGGGCCTTCTTAGACGCTTTGGTTTCCTCTTCCTGAACTGCCACCCGTGTCTCTTCCGCAACAACCGTGTCCTCCTACACACGAGAGACATGCACACGCACCAAAGACACATGTCACACACAGACATGGATTGGGGTAATTGCTACAAAGCCAATCAAATTAAGCATATAAATAATCGTAGTTCACCTACCTTGATCTTCTCCATGGTAACCACAGTGTCTCGAGCTGCCTCCTCCAATAGAGGTCTCATCGTCTCCAGTTCCTCTTGCATCTTGCTTACATCTTCTGCTGTCCTCAGTAGCTAAGGGTATTGCCAACAAAGAAACATAATGCCCCTTATTCAAAAAGATGTGCAGTATTGTATGTATGTATGTGATCAGCTGCCATCGTCTTCTTCCTCACACCTTGTAGAGGCCAGTCTTCATACGTTGCTGGGCACTGTGTAGGTCATGCTTTTTACGCCCAAAGATTGTGGAGAAGATGCCGAGAAGCTCCAGGTAGCTCTTGGGTGTGACATAGTTGTGTCGCGACAGCTCTGCTACGTACTGCTCACACTTTCTGGCTACTGATTGGTGGATCTCTACACACATTTGGCTCTGAAGGACAATAGACGGTCAAAGAAAAGATTGACAGTTATTCTTTTCCCCACATTATGGCAAGGCCCTTAGCCCCCAGCTCCCTGGGTGCCCCAACAGGTGGCTGCCCTTCACAGACGACTACTCTGCAAAGAGCAAGTTGAGGAAGGCTTAAAGACAATTTTCTCATAGGTATCAATTATTATTATTTTTCCTTTATTAGTGCCTCAGTATCATTGCTTCTCCCCAATCTCTCATTTGAGCATTATCATAAATAATAATAATAATAATAATAATTATTTTTATTATTATTATTATTATTGTTATGTAGGTCACCCACAAAAAATTAAAACAGAAAGACTACAATGCCAATAATCCAGACATGCGCTTTCAAGTAGATGGAGTGAATAAGCCAGGCTAAGGAGATGAGTTTTAACAGTTTTAAAGTTTCAGTTATAGAGTCCGGTTGATGGATTTAAGAGAGAAGAGAGGTCTAGAGTTTGGGTGCAGTGTGAGGATCAGCTGTAGTAGCCACGGTGCAGTGTACGGATAGGCTGTAGTTCCCACGGTGCAATATGGGGATTGGCTGCAGTAGCCATGGTGCAGTGTGTAAGGTGCAGTACAGAAAGAAGACCTGGGTCTCCCCATTGAGAATGCCAAATACTTACCAGCCCCCTAATTGCATCTGGTTCAACCTCCAGTTCTGGCAGCTCATTAAGGAAAGAGGCAGCAACTGACTGGAGTGCTTCGTCTGGCCAGGCATTGAACCAATCGATGGTGCAGCAGGTGACAAGGGAGGGGAACTGCCTGAGCCGTGCCCGGAAGACCTCCCCTATAGGGCTGCAAAATGAGCCTAGAGGTCACATACGTCATTGACACTGTGCTATTGTGCAGGTTCAATAAAACCTTAGGTTTGAGCATTCACCTCATGCAGAGTACCATGTGGATGTTGGCACGAACCCTCTTGAGATAGGTGGCCATGAGGTTGGCTTTTGAGGGTTGCAGGCCCAAGTCCTGCAAAACAGGCTTCATAGCAGTCAGGATGCGTTCCTGCTCATCCAATGAATATAGGTTTGGTACATCACCTGAGTTCAGGATGTTGTTTACATCCTCTAGAAAGGACTCATTCTTGATCTGAGATAAGAAGAGACACAGGGTATATATTGCAAGAGTATGTGTAAGTCTCAATTGTGAATTTTTTTACTAAAGGAAATTGTATAGACTGAGCAATCAACATATTTGTATTTGAAGCTGTGTCGTACCTGTGTGTCTGCAAACAAAAAGGTGATCTTTACGTTCTGTAGACCAGCTTTCAGCATAATGGTCTTGATGTCTTCTCTCCACTCAGTGTGGCCATAGTTTTTGGATAACTCAACCTGGAAGCACTCATATTCAGACCTGAGGAAGAATCCAGCAAATTAAAGTAAGTTCCTTTCATATAGGTGGGTGCCCATCTTGGTGACTGAAAGTAGTATGATCAAAGATATTCGACTCATACATATGTGCAACCCTCATGGTTAGGAACTGTGAAACAAAATGTCTCTTATCTTTGGCTTATCTATGGTTGTCTTGACCATCTTTAGTCAACAAAACCATGAGCATGAGAATTTCTCACATGTGGGACGCCAGCTTGGTGAGAGACTGCCTGCCACTTCCCCCGACGCCAAGTAGCAAGGCATTGCCAAGGGGCTGTCGTAGAACACGGCTGATGCGACACACATGTTCGATGGCATCCATGAAGAGTACCAGCTTCATCTTAGTAGTGCTGATTTGATTATATTCTTCCATGTACTCTTCTATGACATGAACCAGCTATGGGACAAAATAAGCAGAAAAGTCCTGTGAATTCAAGCAAACGGAACCAACTATTGTGAAAATGTAGTGGTTAAATTGTGCTATGGTCATACAAGCAGTTGAAAGGCCAAGAGGAACACATGTATCGCATCTTACTCTGTCCTTGTCATCGATAAGCCGGTACACTTTGTTTTCGGCACCAGAGACCATGAAGTCGCCAAAGAGGACAGGCTGGTGTGGTGCCACCTCTTCAAAATGGCAGCCAAGCCCTCTGATCTGAGCCTGTAGCAGCTCGTCGAAGCAGCGGCGGTCTTCTGCACACACCAGCCGGTCCTGGAAGATTCGGCAGCTCTCATGGTACCACAGTTGTAGCAGAGGCACTTTATCCTGTTCAATAAAAGGCAAAAAAATGGACTACAGCAAAATGTCCTGGAGTAAATGCACAAAAACATGGTAATATGACATTCTTCAAATAAATATGGACCTCTGGATTCCCATCAGAATGGGTAATACCCAAGATCCAGTCACATTCAGTTATAACAGAAATGATTTATACAACCAAAAACAACTAAACAAGGAAACTGACCGTGATCTTGCTAGCTTCTGCCATGAGAATGCCTTGGAAGACCTTGGATAGGTCACGGAGGTTGAAGGTATAGTGGGACTTGGCAGGCGTGGGTAGCAGCTGGGATGTGATGGAAGCGTACACCTGAATTGTAGCATCAACCAGTGGTCCATTCAGTGGCTGTATCTCCTTGACTGGCTCTGCAGTATCATACGATATTATTCCACAGTAAGTAGAAGCATCCTTCTTCCAAATGGTCAGACTTAGCCTGGCTGTGTATCTCCGGGGGACAGGGACTGTGCCTATGTTTGGAAGATCGCTGGAAGATCTCAGGCTCAGCAAAGTGGTTAGATCCCTGGTGGGCCCTTGAGCAAGATCCCTAATCGCTAAAAAAATGCTCCAGAGGAGTGTCTCCCAACCTGATCCTCAGGGACTCTCCCAACACTCCTCATCTGCAAAAATATGGATTATCTGGCCAGGACTTAGACTGTCTGGGGGTCCCTGAGGACTGTGTTGGGAAACACTGCTCTAGAGGTGCTGGAAAGATGGCTAACCCTGCAACCCAGCGCAAGATGGGACATGCAAAAGTATTTGTACAAATGACAAGAAAGCTTAACTTCATTTGATTTCCCAACCCAGGCTATCCACTGAGACACTGTGGCACCCCTAAGACAGTAATGACATTCCATAGCGAGGAGTCAGAGAAAAAGCAGCAGGGTACCAGGGTGAGTTACACAGTGACGCTATGGGGGCCATAACTCTCCTCGAACCACCACAATCATGCACGTAAAGTGCCAGTAAGCTCACCCATCCAGCTTCCCAGGATGGTGGAGAAAATATTCCTCTTGCTGCCGTCCTCCATTTCGGTGAAGGAGAGGAAGCTGAAGTGACGTGTGAAGCGAGGGGTGATGGGGTTGCGGCCACCTCCAGGTGGACACATAGCGCAAGCAAAGTTGACGTCCACCAATTTCTTGAATGAACCTGATTGTCAAAACAGATTATTTTGTTTTGTCAAACTGTCTTGTAACTCATCATGCTGACAAATACGATTTTGAAGATTATACCTCGCATGAATCATAATCGATACAAGATATATGATGCGTGATGATTTGAAAGTGTCTAGGTTAATTTATTTACAGAGTATGGACTTTTACTCTTACTTTTTACATTTATACTATATTTGTTCATCTTAAATTAACCTAATTAAGCTTATAAACTGTTAAAGTTTTTCAGTATAGAACCTTTTCTTATTTAACAAGTATGTTGGTTAGCAACCATTTGCAAATACAACGGAAAAATTCATTTTCCGACCATGATTTTTTGGGCAAGTTTTGTATGCCTGAAAACACATTCAGAAGTGAGACAAGTAGAACTGATAACATGTTAAATGTTAATGTTAAAATGTTAAAAAATAAGGAATAAAAGAGATTATGGAAGGCTGAAGCAAAGTTGTAAAGACAGCCACTGCCAAGCCTAGGATATTATGATTTTTACTTAGTGATCATTTTGCTTGGTTGTTGGATGGAGCTCAGCTGCTAAATGAGAAGTGGTTGTATGGGTTCCATCCCATCATTATCTTATGTTGCCCTCCCACATTAACACACAAACACCTTTTAAAATGCCAGGTCTTGCTTTTCACATAGAATTACCGCTGAAACAATGATCTGTCCTAAGACTGCTCTACTGCTTTTAACCATGTGGCCATTTTTATAGAAATGACACTCACCAATCTGCTTCCTGTCATACCAGCCCCCGTGGTCCATCCACTGGCGGAGAAGTTCGATGGGCGGCTGGGCACCGTACGTCTCCGGCGTGGGCATGTTCAGGTCGTCGACGAAGAAGATGAGGTACTTCCCGAGAGGGGCTCCAAAGACCCCCTTACGCCTGGCAGGAAGAGGCAAAGCCAACACCTTAGCAACCTCCCAGACATGACTCCCATGATCTGTCATGGTCAACAGCTAAGAGCAGGGCAGCTACACAGTCTTTAATACAGCCTGCATTAATGTCCACAAACATCTCCTAATTACTCTGTGGAGACACATTTTTCTCTGCAAAAACAAGTCAAGAAATCCTTTTGCAAACACAACATCCCATAAATAATTGGCTGTGGTTACAGTGTTAGTAGATTTGGCCTGAACCAGTGGCGTTTTCCACTAGTGTTTGCTTGATGCGTGCTGTTAAAATGGCCAGAACAGGCTCTAATCTATAAATTGTCCTTGTCACATCCGCCATCCTATCAGGAGAACTGGAGATATTGTCCTGGGCCCTGGCTCATGAGGGGGCCCAGGCGGGAGGGGCTGTGTGTCATGCAGGCTAAGATTGGTAATGATACCTGACCCTGTCTAAGCATAAAAATGATGTTAGTGCTGCATCGCTAGAAACCTGGCACCCCTGGAACAGATAGATACAGGCAGAGTGTACAGAAACAGGTGAACCTCTTTTGTAGCTTGGTGTCGATGTAGTCCTGCGTCTGGCTGGCAGTGGTGCGGGCTGAGAAGGTGAGGAAGTGGGAGATGCACTCCTCAGGCATGTGTTTCAGCAGCTTGTCTGAGATGGTGAGGGTCTTCCCTGTGCCAGTGGGCCCAACACACAGCACCTGCAGCACAGAGCACAGGCGGATCTCTCAGCAGCTACACTGTGCAGAGCGCACAGGAAAAGCACAGTCCAGTCCATACTAAAAACACGATGCATATTAGCAGAAAACCGACAACACAAGCAGTAGTCTCAATCGAGCAAAGCTACATTGCATATCATATTTATTAAACATCTGAAACAATCAAGTTACAAGTATAAAATAATACTGCTATATGTGAGATACAAGAGGATGTACCGGTTTTCCATTGGACAGCAGCATGTCAATCAGGAAGGACATGCGTACTGATTCGGGGGTGGGGACAATGATGTCAGAGTAGCTGGTATGTGGTTCGATAACCACATTCTGGGCAGACAGCATCCAACTAACCCAACACACCTGTGTACACAACAATGCCAGTCATCCTAAAAGCCCACTTATTGTTTTGTTGTCGTTTAATACAGAACTGAGGTTCGGGGGCATAGAGTATTTACAGCTTAGTCAGCCAGAAGTTGAAAGCTCTAGCTGAATATTACTCTACTTGCCTTTCTCTCTTTCTCGTCATCCTCTCCCAAGCCATCGATTCCGGCATCATCTAGCCGATAGTCAAACACCAGGCCCTCTTCTGGGAAGCACAAGTGTACCTGTGGTATGGAGCACAGAGTCAAGGCTTCTGGGGGGATCCTCACATTCCTCCACACTTCAGGTGAGGCCTGATAGCCACCTTCTCCTCCACCATTCTGCCCCGCAGCCAAGAGCTGAATCGCTGCCGGCTGAAGGCGTCGCCTGTGGCCCCCACGCTCCACACCAAAGAGAAGATGAACCAGGGCTCAATAAGCTCCCTGAGGCATGCCAGCTTTTCCTGAGGGACTGGACTCTGCCCCTACGAAAGACACAGACACAGGTAATTATATCTTTGTGGGGTCTCTCCTTTCATTCCTATGGGAAAAACCCTAATCCCAATCACAACATCCTTAACCGCCACTCAGCCCAACCTTTAACCATAAATAAGTCTTTGAGCATTTTTAGTTTTTTTTTATTACATTCACAGATGTTTATAAAATTGAGGTTATCCAAATGGGGACCTGAAAAAATGAAGCAACATCTAAAGACATCAGCCAAGAAGATAAAGCTTGGGTGCAAATGGGTCTAACAAATGGACAATGACCCCAAGAATACCTCCAAATTAGTGACTTAAGAACAACGAAGTCAAGGTATGGGAGTGGCTGTCACAAAGCCCTGATCTCAGTCCCATAGAAAATTTGCAGGTGGCACTGAAAAGGCGAGTGTGAGCAAGAAAATCTACAAACCTGACATAGTTACACCAGTTCTGTCAAGAGGAGTGGGCCAAAATGCCAGCAAACTATTGTAGAAAGCTTGTGGAAGGATTCTCAAAATGTTTGGCCCAAGTGAAACAGTTTAGGGGCGATTCTACCACATGCTAAGAAAGTGTATGTAAATTTTTGACTGATGAAAGTAATAATAATTTTTAAAATCCATAAAATTCTCTCTCTCTTTATTCTGACATTTAACAAATGCAAAAAATATGGTAATATTTATTGATCTAAAACAGAAGTTTACTCTGATTTAATGTTTGACAGTAAAGAAAAAAATTATATTTTTTTCTGAAGTGTATGTAAATATCTGGTTTCAACTGTACCTACTTCAGTGTCATGTCACATCAACTCGTGTCACATCAACAGTAATCGCAAATAACTTTGGTCTTGGTGATGGACTCATCTGACAGTGTTTTGAACCTGCCATTCAAAATTACTTTTCTTTGTTCATTCTTTTTCCTGAGCTGCCATTCGACTTAACACACATTAATGGCATCAAAAATATTTGTCTTGTTATAATGAATTCCCATTGACGCGCTATTATCACGTTAACTTTGACCGCATTATTGCAAACACACATAATGAGCTGTGTGTGTCCTACTGGAAATGTGTCACGCACCTGCCAATGTCCTAGGCTTGGCGCGTCCAGCAGTACATGTCAGCGGTGTTGTATGTGCCTGTTGAATTCTGACCAAAACTCACCTCATGAGGTGTGAAGGGTTTGAAGAAGCAGTCCAGGAGTTTCAGTAGACTGCAGGTGAGGTTGCAGTCCACAGATGATAAAACCTCTTTCACGGTATGGCGCACAAACACGATGGAGTCCTGTTTACAGACAATACATTAGCTGTTCTCTTTTGTCTTATATACTAAATGCCCATTTTGAGACTGTGCTACGTGTTTTACACATGCTTATAGAACCTATGTATGTAGCTGGTTCTTTAAAGTAATATAGGTCAAGTAACTTAACCGAAGGCACATTGGCAGACACTGTAATCTCACTTAAACATGCTAGCTAGCTCGAGCACACACTGTAATCGCACTTAAACATGCTAGCTAGCTCGAGCATACACTATAATCGCACTTAAACATGCTAGCTAGCTCGAGGACACACTGTAATTGCACTTAAACATGCTAGCTACCTCGAGCCCTGATGTCATCCACCAAAAACTTGTACCTGCAAGAACCTAGTGAAGAGAGAGGCGAGTTGCTGGGAGTAGGGCTGTATCGGGTCAGGGATGGTACGCAGCCAGCACTCTGTGAAAGGGGACAGTCCCAGAATGCTAGGCTCCAGGTAAACCATCCCACAGCGGGACACGGTTGCAGGAGACGCTACCGCCAGATCCTGCACCTCAAACATGATTGTCATCACCTGGCATCCAGGAAGCAAAGAAGCATTTATGAACATCAGCATTGGTGCACCGGTATTTTCAAGTCAAATTAGGCTACATTTTAATTTTCTTCTTACATCAGTCAGTTTTATGATCTCTCCAGAGCTCAAGCACAGCTTTTTGTTGTCATCCAGGACTGTGTTCATATTCTCAATCCATACGGCATCCACTGGCCCATCGAACATGTACCACTTCTTCTCCTGATCCGTTGAGGCAGCGCCGGCACGGATCAGAGAGGAAAGGATGCCGTCTGTCCTACAAGGGCGGAGTAGCGCAGGATTAAGGTAAATGCTGCATGTGTGAAAAAGGGCACATCCCAAGATGTGGTGATACCTACTATACAAGTGTTTGCATATGTTATACTGCTGTGAGTATACCGTATGTGCTCATGCAGGAGTGTAACACCATTTGTTCTGTAGCTCCTTACCACTCATGGGTCAGTAAGTCGAACTCGCCGTAAAGCTGCCCCATGGTGATGGACTTGGGGTTCAGGACATAGATCTGCACTACCTCATAGACACCCCCGCTCACTGAAGGCTGGCCCCGTAGCGCTGTGATCGCCGCTCCCAGGATCTCATAACACTGGCACATGGACACACACATGCACATCAGTACTGTATCCATTTAGCTGGGTGTCTAACCAATGTTTCCCAGCCCAGTCCTTGGGAAGCCCCAGATAATCCATGTTTTTGCTCTCTCCAGCACACCCATACCATCTATTCAGTGTCCTTGACTGGATGGGAGTGGAGAGAGAGTAAAAACATGGATTATCTGGGGCTTCCCAAGGACTGGGCTGGGAAACATTGGTCTAAACTAATGATGATGATAAAGAACTTGTATACAGCTAACCTTGGTTTTGCCTGACCCAGTAGGTCCCACAAGCATCAGGCCATGCCGGACAACTGTGGTCTCATACAGCTGGATGCACTTAGTAATGTAACCTAGAGAAGAAGTGGACACAAGTCAGCACCCAGTGGAACCCCAGGGCACCTGAAGATTGAGCCTTTATTACTCATGTTTACTCACTGTCAACATCCTTCAGATACATTTTCACACAGACACTGCGGACGGAGTCTTCCAGCGCCCCATAGTCAATGGGCTCATCACGGATCTTGGGGAACAGGTCAGACACGATGCCATCGAATAGTTTGAGGTCATCCTGCAAGAACTTAGGGACGTTGACATCTCTTATTGCCCGGAGACAGATGAGTTCCTGGGAGACACATAGGGGTGGGAGTCAAAATGTAAAAACACTGGGCAGCAACAAAGTTCATGATAACTAAAGATTAATCTGCATATGTTACATTAGCAGGGTACTCTGCACGGTGACACCTCATGAATGTACTCTATTCAGAATTACACTGCACAGTGACACTTCATTCATGTACACTAATCAGAGTTACTCTACACCCTGACACTTCATTCATGTACACTAATCAGAGTTACTCTGTACTGTGACACCTCATTCATATACAATAATCAGAATTACTCCACACCTCATTCATGCTTGGCTTCTCTCTCTTCAGGTTCCCAGCAGCAGAGATCACAGTCTTCACCGCTCTCATGCCGAAATCATAGTGGTCCTACAAGTAAAGAAAAGAAGCAAAGCCCTGTATACGTAATCAAGTATAATGTAATCAGCACATGGAAATATGGACAAATCAACAAATATACAAATAAACAAAAATTTACCAACAAAGCAGCATAAAACATGCAAAGAAACAACAAAAAACAAGTCAAAAACATGCCAGACACATACAAAGACACACAGCATCCACACAATGCAATGACACATAAACCACAGAGGCAAACGGAGCATCCAGCCACGGTCCAGACTCTTCCAGACTTTTCCAGACCTGAGAGCTGAGCTGCTCTGAGGACAGCTTGAAGGTGGCTGTGATTTTCTTAGAAAGGACTTTGGCATCACTGAATCCAAAGGAGTAGAGGGAGATTTCAGCAATCATGGCATAGTCAGGCACCATCATGGCCACAGGACGAAACAATGCCTGGACAAAACAGGACAACAAACTATTTATAGCTTTTTTGGCAAAATTATATCACACACGTCCAGAAAATACAATCTACACCATTATAAAATTCAGTTACTCTTCCTTCATCCTGCTAACGAAAGTTTGTAGAATCTGTCACTAATCCACCTAACTGGGAACTGTAGGCCTTAAAGTTTTGACTGTTTCCTAGAGCCCATAAGTGACCTTGAGGTTGTCTGGAAGCTCAGTCCGACCAGCATAGCCAGGGTTCATGGTGATGAAGACAGCACAGGAGGCTACCAGCGGGATGTCCACACCTTCAAACACGAATCTCTGTACCTGCTCATACACAGACATATAGACACAGAGACACACCAAAACCCACAGAAAGCAGATATATATACAACCAAACGCACAATAGATGTTCACATTCATCACATCATTATGCCAGAACTGCTGCTGCAGTGGCCTGTTACATAATCTGGTACGTGACAGTGTTAGCCGCCCATGTGTGCTTGAGTGTGCGATTGCGCGCCGCTTACCCCCTGCATCTGGGCCTTCTGGATGGTAGTGATCTGCTGTGCCACCACAGACAGAACCTCCACGTCAATGCGGTTAAACTCATCGAAACAGGCCCAGGCCCCAGAGCTGTGGAGGAGACCAGGGGAGGGACGGCCACAGAAAGCCAAGATGGAGCTCAATCTGATAGCTTCAGACTATTACTAAATGCTAGGTCATATACCCCAATGAGCCAAAACACCATGAATCCCATTTTCTGTTGCATCGTGTGGATCCTGCGAGTGGATTGAGGTTTTACTCTCCTCTGACTGCTCTCAGTAGGAACTCACCTTGGCTGACTGTAAGCACCCCGCTAGCCTTCAGAGATGCTCTGACCCAATCATCAGGCCATAACGATTTAGCCCATATCAGAGTCATTCAGATCTTTATCCCTGCCCATTTCTTAAGCATTCAACATGCCAACTACAAGTAGTTAACCCTATTTGTGTTGCATGGGGGTGATCGTAATGTTTTGACTCATTGGTGTCTAACTGTCTAACCCATCCAGGATGGAAATATTTTTCATGGTTGTTCTATACCTATCTCTAAATTACCTATGTGTATGTTTCTGTGTATAGGTATACCCAAAGCTTGTGTCCTGTGCTGCCTGAGATAGGCTCCAGGCCCCTTACAACCCTCACCAGGATAAGTGGTTGGAAGATGGATGGATGGATGGATGGATGGATGAATGGATGGATGTGTGTGTGCTGTATATTGTGTTAACTGTTCAGTCAATGTAATATGGCTGCAGCAATATGTTAATAAAATGAGTAATTTAATTAAAATGTTTTGCAATATTCAATACAAATTTGTTTAGACTGACCTGGCCAAGCCCTTAAGGAACTTTCCCACAGCCATGAAGTCCAGCTGGTCTGAGCAGTTGAAGACCACAGTCTGGATGGCAAGTGCCTTCCCTAAATCTTTGGTTGTCTCAGTCTTCCCTGTCCCAGCAGGCCCAGATGGCGCGCCTCCAAATTTCAGGTGTAGCGCCCCCGTCAGGGTCAGGTAACATCTGCGAAGGGAGAATCAAACAGTAAGGGTACAGAATGGGGTTTGGTGAGTGATATTCAGCCTGTCTGTGAGTAGTCACCTGTCCGTCAGGGGCGTGATGACCAGGCGGCCAGTGTTGCCAAGGTACTCATAGCCATAGAGGAACTCTGCATTCACCGCTTGGATATACAGGTCATTCCGGGCCCAGTAGTACCTGCAAAAACAGCAGGCATCACACTGACAGACATGCATTTGGTTTTATGCATAACTAAAGTCCTACAGATCAAGTAGAGAGGCAGAATTCCTGAGCAGTTGGGTTGTATTGGGTCTGGTGGTACTCTGACCTGAGCTGGCTGATCCACTCAAAGTCATTGACACTAGAAACCTCTTCATGGACAAGCTTCGCCACCACGTCCTTGGCGTGGACTTCAATGACAATGAGAGCAGATAGCACCGATCGCTGCATCTTCGATAGCTGGCCTCTCACCAGCATCACGAGGTCTCCCAGCTGAAAATGGGCCCAGCAAAACAGGGTTACAGACTTTGCTGCCCAGATGTCAAACTCGCTATTCCTCATTCAGGTGAAGGTAACACACTTTCTCAAACTAGAGGAGGTGGTATCAACCAGTCAGATGTCTTGGTCCTTGATTGGTTATCTCTCTGAACCAATCATTTTTCCTTCTGCCCTCAGAACATTTTTCTGTAAGTAAAACTCCTATTACCATACCTACCTTAGGTTTGTTTCCTGTCTTTCAACATTCTCTTGTTACAATTAGAGCAATGTGCAGGTACCAACCTGTGTCTGCAGCTGGGGGTACAGCCGACTGGCCAGGTCACCTAGCTCCAGGGCTCTGGACACTTCTGTGGTCCAGAAGGTCTGGCATCCAGCAATGACCACCTGCCCAGGCCAGTGCAGTACCCACTCTGTGCGTGTTTTCTGATGGAGGGGATGAGACAGGCAGGTCAGACACAGGGTGAGCACCGCACTGCCATGGTCATAGGGCTCTACCCATAATACTCTGAGACAAACTGGGTGGAGCCATAACTGGTAGAATTAGCTGATAACATTTAGATTTCATAAATCACGTTTGGCATTTGCGGAATTTATCGAGATTTAAAAATTCCTGCAAAAAATGTATTAGAAAAATTCTTGCAGTAAAAAACATTTTAAAGAATCTGATAATCACTGTAGGCCATGTGATTAGCAAAACACTGAGGATAATGGTATGTCAACACCCAGGAAGCAGACCTCTGGGTAATCCTGCAGGGAACGCTCAATGTCATCCCTCAATGTGGCCTTCATGGCTCCCTCCACTTCACGCAGCCAGTCCTCCACATTCCCAGAGGGCCACACGGGAATCAACAGCCTGACCTCCTCCCCCTCTGCCGAGTACATGTGTGTGATCTGCAGGTCGGGCTGGAACTGAAGCTATTGGGCGAGAGTTCAGAAGCGTCAGAGATACCCCAGAATCTGAGGAGTGTGATCCAGACCTCAAACCACTGATATTTCGGGGAGACACCTTTGAGGTATATTCAGCCAACTTTCATGATAACATATAATGGGGTATTCATTTATTCAATGAATGAGCAAGCTACAAATTTTAAATTATGTGACTACTATTCTAAATATACTCCAATGAGATATTATGTGAAACGTTATACTTTAAAATGACAACACTGCCTCTAAAAGGTATTCTTATTTAATCTATACTGTATATGCCATTTGCACAACTGCGCTTTGTGCAACAGACATTTGCACTGTTTGTACCATAGCGATACATTGTTTTCTTTTTAGATTAAGTTTGACTTTATTACATTACATTTTCCATACATATTTATTGTCTTTAACATACATAGTAATTTATTGTATTTATCCCTCTTTACTGGACCAAGAAATTTTCACTCACAGCGATAAAGTTCTGTCCTATCCTATCCTATCCTATCCTATCCTATCCTATCTTATCCTATCCTATCCTATCCTATCCTATCCTATCCTATC
>JABFEB020000124.1:5319427-5338897 GCA_019775895.2 Stomatorhinus ivindoensis | reverse complement strand
CACCCCCCCCCCCCCCCCCCCCAACAAACAACCTGCTAATCAAAAATGCAAAAATGAAAGAAACACAAAACAGACTCGGGTCACATTAATGGCAATAGAGAACAGAGGCTTCCTCCAGCTGAGCACCAGATCACCGCCTCAGTCACTGAGTGCCACCAATAGCTGGGTCACTCACTAGGTCATCCAGCTGCCACATGGCCAGTCTGCTTCTCTCCATCTCACCCTATTCCCAGGTCCTGTACTGGTACTATTGGCCATTGAGCTGATCATGAAACCCACACAAGCTCCTCCCCAATGGATGCAGTGTCCTGATTTGTCACCTTGCTTCAGTTGCAGCTACGCTCCCCCCCCCCCCCCAACACCACCCCTAGAATGAGATAGCCCAGGCCTCCCCTACACTGCTGTAGATCAGACAGCTTCCCCTCCTCTATACCCCGAGCCAGAATCCCTTTCATCTCCACACTGACCTTTGAAATTTCCACATAAATCCATGCCCATAGCTTTGCTTCCCATATAAACAGAAACACTATCTCGCGAAATTAAAATTAGGGAATCTGAACTGTCCCCTCTACAGTGAATGTGCGGCATCTAGAAAATCACATTACACCATTCTGATGTCCCTCTACTGGCTACTGGTCCAGTTCAGGAGAGTCTTCTAGATTCACTCCTGTACCGGGCAGGAGTTTGAAAGTCCTGGTGTCAGGTAACAGACCCGATCAGCATTTACAGCACCGCAGCAATCCTCTGTGGACACAGGAAGCCGGCTATCTTGTCATTTGTAGAACAATAACCTCAATCGGTACAGTCTTCAGTTAGGGTTAGGGTGCCACTGATGTTGCATTCCGTGTTAAGCACACAGGGGCAACCATATTGGAAAATGAGCAAAATAAAAAGAAATGGAATGCGATTTACAAGGACAGACATGGTGCACAGTGATGCTAATTAGGTGAGAGTCAGGGTAAATTCTTCACTCGTGATCGATCACCTGGCAGTGGGCCTGGTTTCTTTAAGGTATGATGACCTGATGATTTGTGATAAATGATACGACACGCAGATAGAGGGGTGCGAGCAGAAACACACTCCGGCACTCACAAGCTTCAAGACAGAGAACATATCTAAACAACTTAAAAACTAGCAGGTAGCACAGTCTGTGTGCATGTGTGCGTGCTTGTGTCCAATGCGGCAGGCAGAGAATTAGAGAAATTTTCTAGTTCTTTGTTTCGCTTCTTCATCCTTTCTTTGAACATGTTTTATTACGGCAGGACTCAGCTCTGCCCAAATGAGATTTCACTTGATTTGCTCTGTCAATATTTTTTCAGGTCGTAAAACAGCTTAACAAGCTGTGGGTTGGAGTCGCTCATCTCGCCATCAGTGGATGGTAAATTATTCACAATGGCCGTCAGCTCGGTTAAGCGCTCCATGTGTTTCACATTATCACCGAAACACGCCCCCAAATGCAGATGGTTTTCTTAGCATGTGTCCCTAAAATAGTTTCGTATTTCCGTATACCGTAAGCTGTTAATGGTGTACATGTTTTGTGACAATGAAAATGTAAAAATCACAAATTTTCACAAAATAACTTCATAAATCTCTATATCCCTTTATGATTGGCATGTCCCTTTGATTCAGGTTGTGTAACAATTCCAAATGTAAAAAGTTGCTAATCGAAATCCTGTTTTTTTTGTTTTGCTGAAGACTTGGACTTCTCCTACTCAAAAAGGCCCTCAGGAAACATCTCTTATCCCAACTGCAATTAAAAGGCAAATTTCTTGCATATACAAATATATGTATCTATGGGATTAGTTTTGATCTCGATTAAATCAAATTATTTGTGGACCTGAACTTTGAAATAATTCATCATATTTTTAATAGCTATGTTATTCGTTATGTTGTCTCACTCCCATAAAATTAAAATGATCTATTTAATCTTTTTGACGTCTGTCAAGTGGGCAGTTATGTAAGGTCGGAAGAAAGAACATCCAGATAAATATATGAAGAGGGGAACACGGTTTCTGACTTTGGCATAGAACACTTTACAAAAAGTTGTATGTGGTTTTAGACAGTGATGGGAAACGAACCCATCAACCCTCCTTGAGTCTGGGTGGAGACTGACACTCTGGGCAGGCGTTGGTTTGGGAGCTGAGGGAACGCGTGCCAAAGGTCAAATATACCACAGCTCATAAAAAGCAGGCGTGTAGGAAGACGGACCTACGGACACACTTTTGAGATTCAGACCCTGTATGTTACAGGCTACCTGCCTGTTCCACCTGACTCTGCACTCATGGTAGATGGAGGGTTTGATATTGCCCCAGATCACACCCCAGTCTCCCCTATGCCAGCTGGGAACAGTTCTAGCACAAGTGTATCCTTACCGCCCTTGCAGTCATTAACAGATAATACAGTCCCCTACAATTTATATACAAGATTATTTTTCATGAAAAGCAAGTGAAAATCCAGATACAATAGTAAATATAATTGTAATACAATTGGTTATAAAAACCATTATACTATTATACTATACTTTACACTACTTATATAGTAGACAAGAACACAGCTGCGAGATCTCATGTTAAACATCATTACTTTGGACATAGCTCCCTAAGTGAACAGCGGCGTCCCGACAAGCAACGGATTGAGATGACAGCACTTTAAAGTAAAGTGAAACCACACATGGGAAATTTCAAAACTGCTTGGGGATATTATCCCCAATACTGTGGACGCTTTGCTTGATTTTTCAAGAAAAAAATAGTAGCCATAGGATTTATCACTCAGAATTACTGTTCTGCATTGACGCTGTAGATTGCCGTGGCCGGCCAACCTGGTGGTCTTGTCCTCTCACAGCAATCATCCCGAGTCAGTGATATTCAAGTTGCAGTGCTCGCGTCGGCCATTAGGGGTTACATAAAGACCCCAGGTAAATACGCACTTTCGGAAAACCGGCGAAGTCATTTCATAGCAATAATCGTAGGCGTTAGTTCCGCTTCCATCTCTCCTGTTATGCTGACTCTATAAATAAAATGGCACATTAATTGAGATGAACAGAAAAATCAAAATATTGTCCAAGCGGTCAAACCGAAATCCACAACTAATAGCCGCCATCATTATTGTACTTATGTGCTTATTATTGTACTTCTGGTAAAACTATGTGTTCGTAAAATCGAATTAAATGGGTCAAGAAAAAGAAAACGGGATGCAGATGAAAATTATAGTAATAAACGAACGTATCTAAAATTAACTTGTGGTAGCTTTACCTACAATTTTCGTGACTTGAATGCTTCGGGTGCGTTTTAAATAGTGTAATTTAATGTTCTGGCTTTGGGCATCTAGTAACTTTATATTGGACGAAAATTTAAGAAAAACAGAGACAGAAGTTTTGACAAGTGAGAGGACTGTTTGTTAAGGGTAAACTATTAGGACCGCGTCTTTTTAGTCTGCCCTGGAAAGTAATATTTGCCAATGCGCGGACCTCCAAAACGGCGTGGGAAAAGGCACTAAGCGGATAGTGGGCCAGTATCTTTGGACTTGGCTGAGCGGATTTGGAACGCAGATTAAAAAGCTGAAAGCGAGCAGCGGGACTCGGAAGGACTAAGTCAGGCTTAAAATGCTCTCAGTCTGCTGCGTGATTCTTTGCTCCGCGCTCCTCCAGGGCGGGACTGGTAAGTGTGGAGAAGCCGTACGAGGTGGGAAACTAGACTGAAACCCCATCGTCACTTGCTTTACATTCCGAAGTGCTGCTGAAATGTTTATCTTGATTTTTGGTTTTGGCACTATTGCTTTGGGGCGATAATATTGTATTCTAATTCAGGTGTTGCGCGAGGATTAGATTTTATTTGAGCTCCAAATTAAAATTGGGCTTATATGAGCCTTGCATTAATTAATTTCGTTGTGCACGGTAACATATTATATCAAGGTAATATAAAGTTAAGTATGATTTACACGTAGGCCTATACATTCGCAGCTATAGGATAAGATTATAAATATAAAATTCACTACAATTAATTATAATAGGGTGGTTCGTTAGACTTGCTGTTTCAGGTTAGCTGCATAGACACTATTAAGGCGGAAAGTCACTGCTAAATTTTAATTTGATTTAAACTGAATATGAAGGCAGCGTTCACGGCACATTTTTGATGACTGCTGTCTTGTATGTTAAGGTATTATTATTAGCGCTCTGATGTAACCTAAGCCCGCTTCTCATAAGCGCTGCCAGTAAATTTAGCACCGAATCATCATTAATTATTTAATTTTGCCGTGCGCCTTAATCGATTGGACACGTTGGATTTTGCTTATTGTGTTTATCTAGTCAAGTTAATTGTACATTAAATAATTGCATATTAATATGTGCCGTTTAGCAAAGTATTCTTAAAAACATTTCAAAGTTATACCTGCGTGCCCTGCGATTGATTGGCGTCCCGTCCTGGGTTGTTCCTGTCCGCGACCCTTAATTAAACAAGCAGTTATAAAACATGGATGGATCATTTACAGCTTCAATACATCGTATGAAGGAGGTATTAAGGCTATGCATGTCAAAGTGGTCAAGCCTCCAAATAAATTACCCCCTGTAATTACAGAAGAAATATAAATCGGTGGAACACCTAAGTCATTTATTGAAGTGGTAACTGTGCTAATAGAACCAACTTAGCTTTGTTTCTCGATACTGAAGCGTTTTAAAGAAGCGTGAGGATAAATTTGAATCTTTGTGGCAACCATTCTTGCAGGATCCCGCTGCAGGAACCACACTTGTAGCGCCCCCGTAGGGAATCTAGCGATTGGCAGACAGTTGACCACCTTCAGCAGCTGCTGTGGAAACAGATCCTCACTGCCCTGCCTTGCCCCGCACTGCCACTCTCTGCCTTCGCACCTGGGGGAGCTACTGGAGGAGGAGGTCCAGCTGGACCTGGAGACGCAATTCACCCTGACCCACGTGGTGGCGGTTTTTCGCTCGCCCTGCCCCTTGGCCATGGTCCTGGAGCGGTCACGTGACTTCAGCCTGTCCTGGGAGCCACTCAAATTCTTTTCCAGTAGTTGCAGGCAAATGTTCGGCCTCCCTGATGATATTAGGACCCCGGGTGCCCTGTGCACATCCCGCTACTCCAGTAGCAGAGAGGTAGGGACTGGGTGACAATACTCACTGTGACCAAAGGTAGGATTGTAGATGCAAGCTGACACTGTATTTCCTGTATCCTCTAGGTTATCTTTCGGGCTCTCAGTCCTGGGGACAGCCTGCCTGATCCTTACAGCCCTGAGGCTCTTGTCCGTCTCACGCTCACCAATCTGAGAATCCGGCTTCTCAAGGGGCAGTTCTGTCCCACCCCCGTTTCCAGGCAACGCAACCCACCCGGCATGGATTCAACGCCCTCTCCTGTCTACGGTCTGCTAGCTGGGGGCACCTGCCTCTGTCATGGGCATGCGGGACGGTGCCAACCGTTTGTGGCACGGCTGGGTATGCGACCTCACGGTGGCATGGTGCGTAGAGTTTGTGTTTGTTGTGTATCGTGCGTGTCATGTTCTGCTGAAGCATGTATGCTCCAAATGAGCGGGCTTGTGTTTAGCACGTGTGTCACGTCGCATGGATAAATATGTGCATGTAGCGCAAACTGCTGGAAGCAGCGGATTGTGATGGCGTGCTGCGTCCTGGGGGCAGGTGCAGGGCAGGTGCGTGTGCGCACACCACACAGCGGGAGAGCACTGCGAGAGGTGCGCCCCCCTCTTCAATGACCGGCCCTGGAGACCTGCCAACGGTACCAGCGGGGAGTCCCACCCCTGCAAGAGTGAGTGCCCCTGAAGGTGGGGGCCACCAGGTGTCACGGCAAAGATATGAGGCCACAGCATCCTGATCTCGCTAAGAATATCTATCCTGTTCAGCTGAATGTTCTGAGCTCTATTTTGGATGTGCTATTTTGCTTATAGACTAACAGAGCAACTTTAAGAGTAAATTTACACTTGTTGGAAACTAGTTTTTTCCTATTCGCCATAATGCACTTTCTGCAAATACTTTTGACAGGTACTGTACTTCCCTGGTTAGGGTCTGGATGGATGCACATATATCGACATTGTTTTTTATCCTATGTCCCGTTTCCTCTTGCTGACGTTCTCCATCTGCTAGGGTGCGAGTGTCACGGCCATGCCGACAGCTGCCACTTCTCCCAGTGGTTGTGGCAGACTACAGGGGGTGTCAGTGGAGGAGTTTGCGATGGCTGCCGTCACAACACAGAGGGCAGCAGGTGCCAGCGCTGTCGCCTGGGTTATCGGCGGCAGAGCAGCAGACCCTTGAGCTCGCCGGACGCCTGCACCCGTAAGAGCATGACGGGTGATGAGTGGATTGAGTGTGACGCCATCGAAAGCCTGGAAGACCCTGAAAGGCCCTCCTGCTCACTACGCCTAATCAATCTGGTATTTTGGCTCTTTTTCCCACAGGATGCTGGTGTGACTCTGTCGGCTCGGTGCAGGGCAGGGCCGAGGGTCACTGGTGTCACGCCCGCAGCGGGCACTGTCACTGCAAGATGGGGGTTGGCGGTCGAACCTGCAGCCACTGCCTCCCAGGCTACTGGGGCTTCGGGCCCAGTGGCTGCACACGGTGCTCTTGCCCCCAGAGCTGCGACTCCACCACAGGACACTGTCTAGACAGGTGAACCCTGCGGCTCCGCCCTCTCTGCCTCGTTAGCTGGTAGCCACGCCCACATTTGCTAATTACCGGTTTAGATCATGATCTGGCTGGTCAAATATAATTTGAGTAACCAGCGAATGCTTCATGAGCCTCTCTGAATCCTGCCTTTACCCTGACAAACAGAAATCACTACGAGGCCTATAACATTCCCATTGGTGGAAGGATCCCCGACGGTACAAGCAGCCTGACCAATGAAAAGGGAAAGGTGTGGTCAGAGGAGCTCACCATCTCAGCTATTCATTACACAGGTGATTAGACGGGGGTCAGCCTGGGCTATACTGGTTTTGTATATTTATCTTCTGAAATCCTGGCAAACAAATTATATCGCAGCCTGAACCAGGTATAGCAGACAGCTGCTATGGTTCGGTGACACCAGCATCTATTACAGCGAAATGCAACTGCAAAGAGAGAACTCTGAAGAGCATCTCTGATCTCTGCAAGAGGAAGTATGCCTACGGTAAGAATAATTAGGCCGCAGATTTCACACATATTGCAATCTGGTATGTCGCCGTCAAAGAGGATGTGTGAGGAAGCTATTGAGGATTGGATTGGGCTTTATTCAGTACACATATGCCGAAATGTTCTGGCCACGTGACCAATCTGTGTAGCCTGGCATCCATCCCAGTAACATCCTAGGTATTGGCTATTGACTTGTATGTGCAGAATAACAGTACATGTAACACGGCCACGCACAGTCAGATCCCACATACTGTCCCTTCGTGTGACAGTCATCAAGGCCAGTGTGCTGTCGGCTCATGACAAAGGGAGCCACGTGGAGGTGGAAGTGAAGGTCCGCAAAGTGCTGCGATCGGGACGCCTGTCCCTGTCCCAGGGCGCCCACAGCCTGTTCCCCGTGTCATGGACGACCCTGGGCTGCACCTGTCCCATCCTCAATCCAGGTATCACACTCAGCTTCACGTTACGCTCTGTGTGCAAACCGCAGACACTTATTACATTAAAGGGCAGAGGGTTAGATAGAACCATTTTAAAATGGTTTCTGTAAATTTTAAGACATCTTACCTAATTTTCCTTTCTGTTTGCCAAATCCACAAAGCCTGTCACAGTAAATAACGCTATAAAATTGAAGAACAGAAGATCCACAACCCTGAAGCATTCCTCGTAGAAAGCTCCTTTGTCCAGCTAATTCGGCTCTAATTAGCTCAGCTAGGTGGTTTTCACCTCGTGGCCATGATTCCAAGCTCGCTTTTTGCTCATCCTCTGACTTAGGGGTGGAGTACCTGCTGGCCGGGCCGGAGGAGGAGGAGTCGGGGCGTCTGCTGGTGACCACTGAGAGCATGGTGCTCCCCTGGACGGCCAAGGTGGGGGAGCACGTAGCTGAGACATTGGAGCGCGGCTGCCCCTGACACGGCCATCGGTACAGCCACGCCCCACTCACACTTCAGGACATACCCGGGTACAGGGGTGCGGGTACTACTAGCAGCTGGACTAGCCGTACAACAAAACCACAGTGTTTGGAGGAAACCCCAGGTCTGGAGGAAGCTCTCCACGTTTCCAGGTGAATAGACAGTGGCCTGACAAAAATCCGCAACGGAAATCTTGCTTTGGGAGCCCCCCTGGAAAGCATTAAGACAGTCCATGGTTACATTTCATTGGATAACAGGACAGTGATTGGCAGCTTATGGCCAGCCCACTGAATGGAAGATTCAAAGCTTCATGCCTCCCATTACTACAAACTGGATATTTTTTTGTTCACTTGGAAGATGCAGAGAAGCATCTTCTGTAGAGATCGCACACATTATTTAGTGAATAACAGTAATATTGCCTCTTCAAGGCACCTTTAAGAGACAGAAAGCATTGTCTGCTCTTTCTGTGTGTTGCATTTAACACTGGCTCATATTTGAATCCATCAATAAATAAATCAAATTCTCTGTTATCCGCATTTGTGCAAATGCTATGGAAAACACACAGAAACACAGAAAAGACTGATGCAAATGGTTCAAAGCGAATGGTTTTGGCCATAGTTTCATAAAAAAAAAAATCTACACCTTTCTTCTGTTCAGATTCTCCAAATTCAGAACGTTGGATATTTGGGTTAATTCATCAATGCGGAAGGAAATGGCTGGTCCAAGACACCACACAGCAAGAGAGTGGTCTGTTTAATAACAGTTAATTACTGGCTAAGAAGGACGTGATGATACATTAAGGCTGTGGAAGTGGAAAGAGACAAACACGGAAACCTCAGTACTCTGTATAAACTGCCTTTGCCCCCAGAGCTCTTCCCCTTATCAGTGGCATTACAGACCCTCACTGCAAACACTTCATGCACCCCGGCTTGCTTCTCTGGAAAGGTTTGCATAGAAAGTTAGTGTTCTCACCTAGAACCAGCAGCATCATAGAGACCAGTAACTGCTTAATGTAATTCTGCAGAGAGTACGCTGTTAGAACTAAACTCCAGGTCTGACTGTAAGCTTACAAGTGGCAGTCAAGTTTTTCATTTGCACTATTTTCACTAGTATGTAGCCTGTGAATGGTTACAAAGTGCAACGTCATGTCATCGACGTAACGGTACCGGGGTACGACACGCTACTGGAGAATTTCAGGTTCCTCCATAAACAGTGCTGTTGCTCTCAGTCAAACAAAAGTTAAATTCATGTTGGGGATCTTCCTCTCCACGTCAAATTCAGGGAAGGCGAGGGGAAATAAAGGCAATCGTAGCTTTTCCGTGTTACCTTTCCAGGGACTTCCTAAAGCTTTAAGATCTTTCCCTTCTCATTTTAGCCGCTTCTGATCCTAATGAATCCAGCCAGTGGGGCCCAATGCGCTTATACGCATATTCGCAACCTGAGACTCATACCTCCCCCTCAGTGGCTGCAGTGGAAAGGCTACACGATGGAGAATTTGGCATTAGCTGGTGGCTGAGCTCTCTGTGGGGGGAGTGTCCTCTGAGGTGGGGGTGGAGTCAGGCTCGGGGGCGGAGTCAGGCTCTGGGGCGAAGTCAGGCTCTGGGGCGAAGTCTTGGCTGGGGGGTGAGGCGCTCTCGTTGTCATCCTCCTGGGGGTACAACTCGGGGTACCTCTGCATACACTCCTGCATCCCACGGAACTTATCCACACAGTCTGAGCCCTTCACCTCCTCTGTGCTGTAATGGAAGCAGGAGAAAGCCGACTTGAACTGCTCGCCACAGGGCCCACTGGCCATGCCCCCCAGGCAGGGGCAGTTCCAGTTAATCTCTCCGCTGGGCAGGATGAGGCCTGTGGAGAAAGATCAGATTAGAACACAACACAATACAAAGTAGTGTCATGGCTTTAGTTAAAAGCCTGGATACACCCGCTTTCAGTGCATTTGTCTCGATTTTTGCCGTGCTATTCAGCTTACAGTAAAAGGCCTTGAGGAAATGAAATAATACGTCTCAGAAACAGCAACAACCAAGAGAAGTGATCAGCATCTCGGAATTTTCTTAAGTTCTAGCCCCTCCCTGCCCCCCGCCTTCGAGGACAGCACCGCAGACATGTGATTCTTTCAACCAGCTTCCAGATGTAGCCACCTGGAATGCTTCTTCAGCAGTCTGGGCACAAGTTGGCTACTGTCCCAAACCAGCTGTATAGAGCATTGGGGGGGGGCAGGTCATTTGTTGCAGCACTTCATCGCTTTCCTTGTTCACAAGATAATACTCACTACTTACCTTTAAGGTGCTTAGGGACATTAACTTAACTTAAAAGAAATGATTTTCGGCAGGTGCATCCAGACATTTGACTGATACTGTATGACTTATGCTAACGGAATGCAATTAGCAAACCAGGTGCAAATAAATTCTAAGTAAATAGAATTAATGTCAAATACATTAAAATGAATAAGTATACAATACTCCTCATCTCAGATTGCCCCAAATCCAAGAGTTTAAACACATATCAGTCTTCACCCAATTTCTCCCAACAAAGGTTATGTTGCCATAACCCAGCCGTCTTCACCTTGATCCTCGTAAGGGTCATTGGGGTCATCAGCTATCAGCTCCGCGCTGCTGGGCGCTTCATGATCCTCTTTGGTTACAAAGATTATGCGATCCTTACCTGCCAAAGGGAAGAACACAGAACCAGCCAACCAACCAGCCAATCAATCGATGAAACACTCAGGAAATAAAAATCAAAACCCCACACCCATAACAGTGCTAATTACACATGGGAAGGTCAAAATATTTACACTTTAGGTCCACTAAACATCTATTTGGCAACAAGGAAGAATAAAAACTGACAGGTATCCGGGCGCCGTCTGTAGGTAAAAATAAGAGGTCCATTCCAGAATTAAAAGGAATCCAGTGTATCCATTGTACCCACATGACATTAGCATTGATCTGTTTTCTGGTTTGATCAAAATCTTTAAAACAGATTATACATATTCTGCAAGTTAGCTACGATTAATAATCATTAATATTATACTAATTCACTAAATAAATTCGACAAATAGGGTAAAAATGTAACGTATATACCCATATAACCTGTAGGTGATAATCATGCAAAGCTTATTAATGTGGTCAATATATTTGCTTTTTTAATGAATGAGCTTATTTAAGAATAACGGTTAAGCAATAATTATAAAAATGAGATAGAGAATCTTTATATCCACGTGTTGAGATCTCCACAGCAATCAAGATGCACTATAAAGTGTATCTTAATAGCTTAGGATGATGTTATTTATGGTTAGACTCGTGCACCAATCCACATATAGCTGAATATTTGTAGCGCTGCTTTCCCACGCTTACGCCTAAATAACCAGTAAGGTAACTGATTAAGTAACATTTACACGATCGCACCAGCTCGTGCTATTCTGGTCAGTTGGTCATGTAAGTGACATTGCCGCGAAGAAATGAATGGAAATGGGACTTCGGCATACCTTCCTGTCTGCAATGCGACATTTCTGTCAGCGTAGAAGTTTCCGTGTTCCACAATAAATCCCACCGACAGCCTTTTCTGCCTCCTTTCACTGTCAGTGGTCAATACCGGCCACTCTTCCACAGCCACCCCGGTTTCAACCGCCCGACACGCTGCAAACTCCAACCTCCGACCTCTTATCTTCCGGCACCTTACCCTCGCGAGCTTTCGATTACATCACTGCGTATTAAGGACCCCATCGTGCGTAAGAGCTGCCCAAACCAATGCCGATCGAAACACGGCTTTATTCAATATTTAAAAATCAGAAATAGAATGTAGATACAAACTGACCTACTCCAATCCTCTTAGAATTAAAAATGTGATTCATTAATTAACTAAACTTCATGAGCATAATAAGTAAACGTACCTTATAATAATAATGATTCCGCAGTACCTGAGGTCAGAACGGTAATACAAGACAGTCTTTCAAGTTCATGACATTTTACAAAATTTTAACCTTGAATGGCCTCAGGCAGTCAGGAAAGATGTGTTGCCACGTGTTAGTATCAATATCACTACTGTGATTATTAAATTAAAAAATAGCCTTATAAGAAAAATGAAAATCTAGACTGCTGGTGGTTTTTACAACCATTTCACACTAGTGTAGTGGATTTTGGATTAGAGTCCAAACAGCTCTGGAAAACTTCTAAAATAACTTATGTTGTATCTTACGTCCACGAGTCTGAGCAGAGCTGTTTTGAAGAACTAGACTATCTTTTGTGTTTTCACTGTCAGAGAATAGAAGAAAACTCTATAATTTTAATGATCTAATTGATTTTTCCTCCTGGACAAAGCAGATCCTTTCGGTGATTAAAACACATTCAACTCATTTTTATAAAGAATTATTTATTCGACATTGAGTCTTCTAGGATCCTAACTGCTTCTTAAACACTGGCTGTGCAGGTGTTACAACTGTATTGTGATCACAGGTTTGTGTCAGCTGCGTTTAGTCCAAGAGGAGAAAATACATTCCAGTACTCCGTATCAGTTAAGCTCTATGGGTGTTCGTTTTTTGTTCCGTTTCCTCCAAAGCGCCTTTATTTTACCTGGCAGTCAATTTAAACATGTCCTCACAGTGTTTTTTTCCCTTTTTTGTTTTTTTTTTTACACACAAATAGCCTGTGGAGGAATGCATAAACAGTATATGTACAATAAAGCAATACACAAAAACCTTTAATACAGTTATATCCAATACAGAAAAGTAAAAAAAAAAAAAAAACTCTTCCTGCCCCTGGCAGATTCCAGTGTGCAACATGCACATAAAGTCAGTTGGGGGACCCACCCACATACAGACACTTCCCTTTATTTGGGGGAGAACTGTACTTAACCTAAAACCAGCATTGCTGCAAATAAAATAAACGGGACCGAGTTGTGGATGAGTACTGCCGCTGAACAACCTACAACTGCTTAGCTTGAGGAGATACCTTACAGGTGAAACCTGCACCTAAACCGACCTTCTTCTGGAGATTAAAAACAGCGAAGTCACTTGTCTACATGAAATCTCTATGCCATCTCTTTACAACTCTATGCAAGAAGGCATAGTTTATCCAATGCTGTGTGACATCAGGTTAACATCCAGATAACAGCGATTGTCAGCTAGGTGAGGCAGGGGTGTGTCAAATAGAATGTCAAAAACTGCAGGGGGAGAGAAGGGGGGGGGAGGGTAGGAGTAAAAATAAACCCCTGTCATCTTGTACCCAACAGACTGGAGAGATGGATGCTGGGAAAATGCCCTGGGAAAAGGGGTATTCCATCCCATAACACACATCGGCACCCTGCAATCTCACTTAAAGTCCAGTTCAAAATGTGATTATCTGCCCCAAGGGCTCCAATGGAAAGATGTTCACCCATCAAACTCCAAGAGCTAGATCACAGACATGTGTACGATTCCTTAAAAAAAAACAACAAAAGTGAAGTACAAAAATGCAGGGACTGTCTGCTGAGAGGGATTTTAGAAGAGAAGAGCGCCCATGCTCCCCACTTCACTCTGCTCCTTCACGAAGATCTCAAAGTACTGGTAGATAATCGTGACGGCCAACAAGATCCCGGTGCCAGAGCCGATGGCCCCCAGGAAATCGGCCATGACGGACAAGCCGCCGATGCAGAGGCCACCGAACGCTGCTGCGGTGGGGATATACCTGCGTGGGGAAAGGAGGCCTGGTCAGCATGCTGCTACAAAACCTTCCGCTGCTGCCTCATCTACTCCAAAGCTGCCAGGGATTCAACCAGATCAGAGAGGCTCCTGTGGAGGCATTGGAGGTATGCTTTACCTGTTCAGCTCATGGACCATCGAGGTCTCTCTGTGGCCCCTCATAACCATCTGCTGCTCCTTCAGCTGCTTGGCCACCTGAACAGAGAGCAGACACACTGAAGAAATACAACAGTATGTACCAGAAGACAAGCCTGCCTTCACTAGTTTAACGCATAGCTGGATATATAATCAAAGCACTTCACGTATATACATTTCACAGCAAAAGCATGTTTAACTTACCATGAAGCCCTACACAATATTGTCAGTCACTACCATAATGATGCATAGAGCACACCCATCCCATTGCCCATCCTGTCAGCAAAATTTGTGAAATCCTGTCTGCAAATCATATCATGAATCTTGCCGGCAATCCTATCGTGTCGAAACATGACACCATGACTCCAAGATATGAAAACAAGAATAGCGAAGGTGTGCCAGCTTAAGGTAAGGCCAAGAAGCGTGGCGACTTACATCTTTAGCAGATGAGCCAGACACTTCAATCCAGGTCTTGGAGAAGAATGCACAGGAACCGAGCATGAAGACTATGTAGATGACTGCATGGACCGGGTCATCAAGGACTGAAGTAAAAGACTCTGGAGGAGATAGGTAGTAGCAGAGACCACCAACAGGGTAGGCACGAGCTGGACCACCCGCAGATGTATCCTGGGAAAGCACAGAAATTAGATTTAGAAATACTGAGGAATAAGGGAAAAACAGAATGAACGCCTTTAGAGCAAGCCTTCCTCCTAGAAGGAATCAAGGAAGAACCACTCAAATCAATTACTCTATCTACAGAGAAATACAACAACATTTACTAGGCTCATTTAGATAATTCGATATCAAAGTTTATTTTAATACATATTTTAAACCATACAGGTTACTAACATCATACAGGTTATTGAGAAGAACTAAAGAGGTATACTCACAGACCAGGTGCCCAGTAGGTTGACCAGGAAGTTCCCACTGAAGCGTGTTGACAACATTTGCGAGATGACATACAAGTTGGATACCAGGGCAGACTGCAGGATAATGGGAATGTTGGAAGTGTAGAAGAGCTTGATTGGGTAGGTGTTGTACTGGCCACGGTAGCGAGCAGACTTTATGGGAAGGTCCACCCTGAAGCCCTGTCAATATTGAGGGGGAGATTATATTCAGCCATGACATTGCATTCCTACCCAGGCCAACTCCAACAAACAATTCATTGGCTCATTTAGAACTACAGATTTCATAAAAAGTTCATACAAGTCCACAAAAAAGAAGTGTGTTGTTAAACAAGCTGGGAGGAGAAAGGGGGGGAAAAGATACTGACCTGGAAGTATATGACCACAGCGAACACAAAGACCGTGGCGATGAGGTTCATGAGGTTGGGCAGGTTCTGCCGGTAGAAGGCCTCTCTCAGAGCCCTCACTTTGTCTGTGCGGGTGGCCAGCAGGTGGAAGAGGGCAATGATAGCTCCCTCAAACTCAGTCCCTGAAATGGAAATCTTCAAAGGTCAAATTCCATCCACACATCACCCGACTGCGGTAGGAGCTGGTTCTAAGATGAGCCTGAACAGGTCCACCACACCTTGTGTGATGGGAGAGGGGGAGGTATTCACCTCTGCCAGTGTTGACAGTGGTCGGGCTGAAGGCCTTCCAGACAATGGTCTCACAGATGTTGGTAGCAATGAAGAGAGAGATTCCAGAGCCCAGGCCATAGCCCTTCTGTAGCAGCTCATCCAGAAGCAGGACTATAAGACCGGCCACAAAGAGCTGGGGAGAAATTAGAGTGCATGAAACCAAAAATGCTATCGATGTAAAAGGCGGAAGGACTCCACAGCCTAAAATGACGTCTAGTCGAAAAATAGAATGTATCCCAGACAGCCGTTTGACTGGAAGAGGAATGGGGACAGGGTAAGACTTACCTGGATGATGATTAGCAGGCAAATTCCAGCCCCCATCTCAGAGGGGTCGCCATACATCCCAGTCATCACATACACAATGGCCTGTCCAATAGTGATGATCATACCGAACACTGCATCAGAGAGAGTGACGTTACAGCAGGAAGAGCAACCAACAGACTCATAACACAATGATCTTACAATGTGATGGCCAGGTAAGAGTTATTGCATTATTTTTAAATATCAGGATTAAGTGTCACCTATCCGCTAATAATTTACAAAAACATTGAAGCTAAATGAAAAATAAAAAATTAAGCCTAAGAGGCTTTGCAGTCTAAGGCCATGCGTAGAGTACTACCTACATAACAGGAGTCTGAATTTCCCAAAACAGGGCATCGGGAAATCGAGCATTTAAGGACATGGACTCAACCCCAACATACCTCAAGTACCAAGAGGACACCCGGACTTTGCACTCATGAGCAAAACGCTAAATGAAATCAAGGGAGCTATTCAAAGACAGAGGGAAAACAGGGCTGCCAGTGTCTCCTTTACGTGAAAAATATTCAGCGGCCCTCATATATGTACTTAACCCTACAGCTGAGCTAAGAACGCGATGTTATGTCAAACTATGACGAGAGTTCCTGTGGAATGGCAGCAGATGTAGAGGATACAGGTGTGCCTTACGTTTCTGTGCCCCGTTGAAGAGCGCACGGTCTTTGGGCGTGTCCCCAACCTCGATGATCTTGGCTCCAGCCAACAGCTGCATGATGAGGCCAGAGGTGACAATGGGAGAGATGCCCAATTCCATCAGGGTGCCTAAAGAGGGTAAGACAAGAGGGATGGAACAAGGGCAACATCTACCAGTAACAGCCGAGCAACTGGGCTGCACATCCAGTGCAAGAGCTGCACAGCAATGATCTCACTGTCAAACAGCACATACACAAGGGGACTTCAAATTAGAACCTTTAGAAACTTCTAGAAGTGAATGGTATGAGCGCCAGCAAATTAGTATTTCTCCATAATTAAAAAGAGCCACCACTCATAAGGTTATTAAATTAAAACAGGATGTTTGTCAAACGGGAAGCATAGGAGTCTTACGCTGGTTTGAAAGGGTACAGTAAAAATGTGTAGCAACGCTTTGCTCAAAGGCACACACAGTCGAAGGGTGCAAGATTCACACATACCTCTGTTGGATGCTAATATAACCCTCATCCAGTAGAATGGGTCTGCAGAATCTGATGACATGATACCGAAAAGGGGGATCTGAAAGGGGCGACAGAATCAGTGCTGGAAGAAACTATGCTCTGGTAATTAGTGCCAATGGCACAGTCACATTACACTAGTTCTCTGGTCCATTCCTTTGTTTTTAATTACAGCCAGGATTGACGTCCAAATTTTAACTTATAGGGAACTTAAAGGCTTGCGTTCTTACATATTTAGCTTCAATTAGTTTTCTTGTAAAGGAGAAGAAACTCACCTGACAACAGACCAGGAAAATGAACAGAGTGATGGCAGTCCATAATACTTTCTCTCTGAACTGAATCTGGGGAAGAATGAGTGATTTCAGTTATTAACGTCACCCTAGTCTCCAATATTTTCCACAATATATAAAGCAAGGGAAAACGAAGGCTTACCTTTCTTTCAGGCTTCTGTATTTCAGGTAAAACGGCACAGAATGGCTTTATAACTTCTAAAAATTTTACTGAAAAGACAGGACAAACGGTGTTAACTTTATGGATAAAACTGTTTTATAACGTCTATATACATCCTTAAAGTAAGGAGGCAAGAAGACGTGGCATCGGTCTGCAGTTTCCATCGGCTTGGAGAATTTACCCGCTACCTGGGACAACCGAATTCATCAGCCATTTACTCCAATCAAATGAAAGCGATTCAAATAAAATCTTACACTTCCCTGATGAACATGGGTTAACTGGATACTGACTGCTGATTTTATTCCGATCATTATAATGGGACACCAAACAAATTAAATTAACTGGATTATATTTCACCACTACCAATATATAAAGCAGACTAATAGCCTAAGCATGAGCGGCTTTACTAGGTAAATAAAGGCTGCAACCAAAGCAGTAGTAATGTTTCTCTGTTGTGCTACGTCATCACTAATACAAAAGTGAACCTGAGTGAAAATCACAGAATCTCTCTATATAAAGTTACCTTCAAATAAATGCAAAATATTGCTTGAAAATACACGATTACACAATTAAATAAAACAAGGACGGAAACTATAAATTCGACATAAATGCTCTCAATCCATGTGCCTATTCGGCACAAGTCCGGTTAACACTGCCTAAAGGTTTCTATGATTATAAACAATGTATCAAGACAGCTATAAAATGTATGGAAACTAAACATTCTGATTAACTAGAAATTAGTTAAGTTGCCTTGACAAGCAGAGCGCAACACCGTATTTAGAGTCGAATAGACAGGCAACAGCCTCCATCAGAGGTGCTAGTTAGGGCCACATTTGTCATCGTCGGCAGAGAGGGACTCGGAATAAAGCGCTGCACCCAAACCACTGTGGGCTTATTTTAAAGAATTCTATTAGCAGACCGATACGCATTAAAACTATAGAGGCAAGAAAATGCGGCTTCCAAATTTGGTGATTATAAATAGAAGATGGCCTCCACCCTCCCTACTATGAGCAGTATCTGCTCCAACTGTCAAGTTAAAATGACTAAATGGAACAGTGATGAGCAAAAGCAAACCACCAGTAGCCAGGCAAAAGCTCATAGCTATACTCACTGCCCATGGCTCCGTCTGAATGGATCTCAGCGCGTCAATGGCCCCGGTACGTCGGATCGGACCAGTTTATGTGGCACCGGCTTAGTCTCCGCTAAGAAAAAGACTCTAGTTCTAAAGACACGTCGCCACTGCGGCCTCTCCCTGACGCCACTTCCTCTTACGTCACATCCGCGGTTTTTGTCGTTGAGCGAAGAAGGGTGGCGTATAGATCTATGTATATAGGATGGCAAGTTATTAAACTTATGGTACAGTTATTCACGTGGCTGCTTTTGTCCATAACAATTTATAGATATGTACACATCATAATGTTTATTAAACAACCACCAAAAATTTATGCTAAAACAGTGGAATCCCACACTATATATCATATAGACTAACTTCACAAAGTTACATTACAAAAAGAAATGTGTACACACATTAACAGCATATATACAGCACGGAGTTCTAATTAAGGAGGTAAAAGGAGCACACAGTTAGAACCTGTCTGTCGTATCCCCGTATGGCCAGCAGATGTCACTGCTGGCTATTTTGTTCACTTCCGTTCGTATTTAGATCTCCTGCTCTTCCTTTTGTGTTGATATCACCTGCCTCTCGTTTGCCCTTCGTCAGTCCATTTATATTAGTGTCTGCCTGTCGTCTGATCTTCAGTCCTGTCATTATTATCTATGTTATTCTCTGCGCCATTCCCTATGTGACTGTTTCCTGTGTTTCGGTATTAGCTCAGTGTTCCGCTTAAGTGTTCTCGGTTCCCCCTCGTGGTCGTTTTCCCGTTACATTTGTTTTGGTTACAGTTTTTACCCATTGCTTGAACACTGTAGACACATGCTTAAACCAAAGTAACATAACTTGAAGTTGTTGTTACTATACCTTAAACAAAGTCTAACCATACCTTAAACAAAAGTGCTGCTTTGCACTTTAGTTGCAATTCTGCAAAACACTTGCTCCTTTCTGCAAC
This sequence comes from Stomatorhinus ivindoensis, assembly GCA_019775895.2. Classification (NCBI taxonomy): domain Eukaryota; kingdom Metazoa; phylum Chordata; class Actinopteri; order Osteoglossiformes; family Mormyridae; genus Stomatorhinus; species Stomatorhinus ivindoensis. The sequence goes on along the minus strand of JABFEB020000124.1, from coordinate 5,319,496 downwards.
ACACTTGCTCCTGCACACTACACACTATTTCATACATAAGACACTTCAGTCAAAATTGACATCTCAGTG
>JABFEB020000124.1:5229898-5273126 GCA_019775895.2 Stomatorhinus ivindoensis | reverse complement strand
ATTAATTTCGATTAATTAATTACAAAGCCTCTAATTAATTAGATTAATTTTTTTAATCGAGTCCCAGCCCTAATATATATATATATATATATATATATATATATATTCAGACGCTCCTCAACTTACGAACTTTCAGACATACGAATGAAGAGGACTGCGAACCGAATTTCCCATGAGAGACACACATACACGCATAGAGGGACAACAAAGCTTGGGGTCAGAACACAAGAGAAGCTCTTTTTCCAATACCCCTGGGGCCCTTTTTGAGGTTAAGGCATTGCTCAAGGGCCCAACAATAACGTAAGTACTCAGTCAGCCACAGGATTCAAACTCACAGGAAGACACAGGCTGCAAACTTACACAACCATGCACCACCCCAAAGTGATGGTTGTCATTTAAAATATCTTAGTTTGGAATAGCAATTACAATATACATATCATATATAAATTCCATCCATCCATCACCTATACCGCTTTATCCATCTGAATTGTGGGGAAGCTGGAGCCAATCCCAGCATCATCGGGCGAGAGGCAAGGTACATTATATATAAATTCATATTAGAATATGCAGCCATAACTTTACATATTAATGTAGAAGAATGCTGCAGCATTACACTTTTAAAATGTTTTAAGAGCTTTTCTGTATGTATACATAAAAAGACACTCGTTGGTAACATAGAGGACACTGTGATGGACATTAATAGTCCTGTGTAATGGATCAACAGCCAGTGGCAGCACTGGACAAGTGAGGTGTGTCCCCATAGCTGGTCTTTGTTGATGGGAATGCATTTTGCGGCAGCTAAAGCTAGTCCATCGAATATATAATGACCTTGTGGATAAATCATTTAATGGGATGTCCAAATTCTTGGGGATTAACCTTGGAATGATACGTGACATCAACACATCAACATTAAAGACAGCCTTCTGGATGGCTTTTGCACCAAGCAAGTTTCATGCCTTCAAATCTTGTTTTTTGTCCTTAGCGACATCCCCCAGATCCAAATGTAAGACTTGCATGCCCCAGCACCGCTGTGGAGTTCTCCTGTGTGCGCTTTCTCCAGTTGCGCTGTTTTCCTCTCAGCCCAAAAGCGCATGGATTAGAATGCCTGCTGGCTCTGTGGGGAGTGCGCATACCCTATTTCTGGGCTGACATCCAGACCCACTGCGGTTTTGGTAAGCGGTTATGTTGGTATGGAGAAGGGATGAAAACTGATGACACAGTTTATACCTTGTAATAAAGAACAATGTTTTACAGAACTGGGTATTCAGTTAATTTGCAGCCCCGGTAATTTGATTTTTTGTGAATACTATTCAGCGTATTTGAATTTAAGGGCATTTGAAAACTATTATTCAACACAATGTTTGGTTTAACAGAAAAGAAAATCAAACACTTGTAGAAATGTTTTGATTGGTTTATTACTCGGATTACTTTAAAATAGGGTGACAAAGTCACTTCATGTTTCCAGGGGTGGGGGATTCAATCCCATCTTTTGTGTGTAGGTGTACAGTTTCCATGTTTTTGTCATGTCCTATTTTGTGCCCTGTGCAGTCTGGGATAGGGTCCAGGCCCTCCTGTGCTGCCTGGGATAGGGTCCTGGCCCACCTGTGTACCTGGGATAGGGTCCAGGTCCTCCTGTGTACCTGGGATAGGGTCCCGGCCCTGCTGTGACCCTGACCAGGATAAGCAATAGGAAGATGGTAGATGAATGGTTTAAAGTATTTATGTAAACTGAAAACTGCAATGTTAACAAAGCTGACCCAGGTGAAAGTAAGTATATTTGCTGTAAGTATGTCTACATTCATCCATTTTCAAAATCCCCCTGTCCTATGTGGGGGTCTGCAGCCTATCCTGGAAGCAAGGCAGGGAAAAATTCAGGATGTGTTCCCAACCCATCACTCATCTTGCTATGAATTATTTAAATATATTGTAACTTCGTAAAAAATGAGAATAGCCTTAAGTAAAAAGTAAATGTTCACTAAAATTATGAATAAGATTCAATCTTGGTCAGTTTTGGAAGATAAATGGTTACATTATTAGAAACTGGAGACAACTTATATGTGTGCTATATATGACAAAAATACACACGTATGTATATAGAGTATATCTGAAGTTTTTAGATCGCAGTTGGCTGAATTTGAGTATTAAAACTACATACTGTAAACTAAAATAAGATTCAAGCGATAATATAACAATAGTGCATTAGTGCCAACGCTGCAATATCACCCAAGTGATATCCGCAAACCAACGACATAAAATAAATGTCAATATAGATCACAAATATAGAATAAACGTGCATAACAGGCATGCTTTTTTGTGTCGTGTGAAAATCCACCGCGTTATATTGACGCGGTCACTTTAAGCGTCAAGGGTGACGTCACGGCCGGGGTTTATTGCATTGTCTGGGGCTGTTTTGGTCGCTACAGAGGGGACACGATAGAAGAAGGAAAACAGCATCGCAGCACCGCGACAGCGCAACTTTAACACATTAAATAACTATTTTCCATCACTAAAGACGCAAGAGAGATATGCCTTCCGACAGACCTTTCAAACAAAGAAGGACATTTGGTAAGTGTCTGTACTAGCTGGTGTTAAAGTGTGTTTCTCCCCCTTCTAGCTATTAAAGTATTGCAACTGATGGTTAAAATTTAGACGGTAATGTATATTTTTTGGGACAATCCGACCACACCTAGTCGTCATGTGTCTATTCATGTTGTGTTCATGCCCGGTATTTCTTTATCCAGAGCAAATTAGGCTTGGTCACATCACCAAATATGAACAAAGAATATGTAGAAGTAAACACGCTATACCATTTTAAGGTTGTTCGTGAATTATTGTTTTAATATCACCAGATCGTGTTTCACCTAATGTACAAGGCACACCACTGGCTTCAAGAAGAACATTTAAACCTTTAGCCTTAAAATGCAGGCCTTAGTAATTATCATATGTCCATGAGAAGTCTAGCTAGTAATCGCAGTACAATAATAAATGTTATGTAATTATGTGGGTAATATGCATATAATATAATCAAGCCTATTTAATTTTTTTTTTTTATGGGAACATGTCTAGACGGGATGACAATTCATCACAGGGTACACATACACACAGAGAATCGTGCACTATCGGTAATATAGAGACGCCGATTCAACTAACTTTGGATTGTGGGAGAAAGCTGGTGGAAAGCCATGTGAGGGCATGCAAAATCCATCCACACATGTACTCAGAGCAGGTGTGGGATTGAAACACCCAGGCCTGGAGGTGTAAGGGAACAGTGCTTCCCACAGAGTCAACAGAAAGTCATACAAGGGGTCAGGTAAATATGGCTGCCAGCCCATGTGACCAGCAGGACATGGAGTTACTAGATAATGCCCCATGAAAGTGTGTTTGGAATTTAATGCACAGCAATTTGAAATGTATGAATTAATTGCTACTGCTACAAGCACAGAGGTTTCAGGCGAGTTCCAGACAAAGGGTAATTGTGACAGATTTAATAATGAGGACAATTTCAAGTGATGACTTGGGATTTTATAATACTCGGGCTAAGAACAAAACAGCCACAGCATTGTAATCTTTGGAACATTTGGCTTGTGTAAATATTACTGTGCTATCCCAAGTAAATTAATTTAGTAAGAAATTCACTTCCATGTTGAGACATAAAATTCACGAACAGTGCTATCTGATTACAAGTCATTTAAAAAACAAACCCTTTTACAGTGTAAAGTCTTGTAAGACACAAAGTGGTAGGTGTGTATGACATTATCATGGCAATTTACTATCCAATGTATATGTTTTAATAATGCTTACAAATACACAGTATGCTTTTAAAATTTTCTCCAATAAATAACTAATAATTAATTATTGATCATTGTAATTTCTGTGTAATATACCATGATCAAGGCACAATTGGTTTGGGATTTTTTAAGGCTTTATATTAAAAACATATGTGTTAGGCTTTTTGGCCATTTTCTGCCAAGTTTCTTGTGCATCCTGGTCCCTTTTCTTCCCTCCTCTCCTTCCCTCCTCTCCTTGCGTCTCGGTGCAGGGTGGTCTGAACTCCTAACGATACGCGGACACACAGTCTGTCAGCTAACCATGCTGTCCGTCACCTTTAAAGGCTGCTGGGTAGTTAAACTGAGGGACGTAGATGTTACTGCGATTGGTCCATGTTGACAAGGGGGTGGGAAAACAGGGACTGAACGCTTGGTTTAGAGGCCAAACTGTTATTATGTTACAGAATTTGGGTGTCTAGCCAGCTGTTGAGTTATATTTGTCCCACATTGTGATTCCTGTTTTTTTTTTCGTGTTTCACTCCCTCTTTTCACTGAGATGATGGATTAAAGGGATTTTAATGCTGATGCACAGTCCAAGCATCAAGACTTCTCAAGAAAATAAGGCATTATGAGTGCCCCATAAATCCATATGTCTATGTATGGCTCCATAGTGTGTGTGTGTATGTATGTGTGTGTGTGTATCTGAATGAACTGAACTAGGGGGGATAGCTGAAATCGAAGTGCTTGATTCTAGAGGGCAGGCCTGTGGAATGTTGTCCCAGGTGGGACAGTAAGAGGGAAATTCAGCTTATATTTCCTCTGCCATTTGTATTGTGACTGGCTCATTGCACTGCTTCCTCGTTGTCTCTGCAGTCTTGGCCTGCATTCTGACTTTGTAACACCATGTTTTTTTTTTTAAGCTGACCGTTGCAAGGAGGTGCAGCAAATCCGAGAACAGCACCCCAACAAAATCCCGGTAAGCGGCACCCCATCATGCTTGCTCTCCTGATTTTATTCCCGTATAGCATGATAATAAAGTGCCCTCCTCCTCCTGTAATGTGCGGTATTACTTACACTTTTCAGTGGTAGATGTGGTTAACATCGAGCTGTCTCCTCGATTGGCTGCCAGAAAGCATTAGTGAGGATCTGAGGTTTAGTGAGAGAGATCCCTACAGTTTTTATTGTTATTTTTTCCTGATTTCGAATCCCCAGACAGGGATGAGCTACAAACCAAGAACAGTTTGCTTTGGTTTAAGTCCAGACATGTCATATGCAATTAAAACATCAGTGTTTTCGGGAATAATAATAATTGTAATAAAATTACTTATAGTGGTGGTATGGTGGTGCAGGTGTTAGCACTGTTGCTTCCCACCTCTGGAACCAGGGTTTGAGTCTCTGCCATGGCTCCATGTGTGTGAGGTTTGTGCATTATCCAATATGCTGAGGTTAATTAGACTTACCAAATTGCCCATAGATGTGTGTGTGTGTGAATGGTGTGTGTGCACCTTGCAATGGGTTGGCACCTCCTCCTGGGTTGTTCCCTGCCTTGCGCCTGTAGCTTCCAGGAAAGACTCCTTACATCCTATATGTTTACAGAAAATTGATTGATGGGATGAATCTCTAAAAGAATCTTGCCATGACCCTGCATTGGTTATGAAACATGTGTAAAAATCTTCTTCGTTTTCCAGATGCATAGTTAAATGTTAAAGTTGATGTATGAGAACAGAGCAAATCAGAAGACTGCCTGTAAAACAGAAGTAATTCTGCATTACTTATACTTCATAAATCTGAAATAGCTGTGTTTGTTTATCTAGATTGTCGATAGAGCTCTTAGGATTTCTTAGCGTTTCGGTTGAAAGATTACCCATGCAAAGTTCATCCCAACCCTAAATAATAAAAAAATGTAAACAGAACTTTGTGATTCCATTTTCTTGTTTGTCTGTATGCTGCAGCTGAAATGTATGTCTAGAAGATCCAGGATGAGTTTTTCAGGTCTGGCAGGGTCCATCTTTGGGCTGGGCTTTGAAAATAAATGCGTCTTTACGTCATCTACTAACAATGAGATTTAGAATGCCTCAGAAATCTGAGAGCTGCGAATTGCAGTCCATATTCAAAGAAATTGTAATTGAATACTTTATCTGTATTGAAAAGTAACAATCCCACTTGTATAGTTTGGTCTTAAAGTTCTGGTTATTTCTTTATTATGAAGACCACTCCTACCAGTCATACATGCAATATAAAAACAGGTGGCAATCATTTTACGCAATATTTCATTGAAATGGTTGAGAGCTGTTCAAAGAAAAAGTGGACTTAGTACTGAGATAACAGTCTTGATAGGTCACACGTATCATTTTTGAAGGTGAATGCGTACTTGTGCACCAGTTATGTCCATATGGGAGATCTTAATAACCACATACACATAAGTTTTTGTTTCATGAAATAAAACATTTTCAACCCAAAAGGAGTATAATTTGACACATATCCAGTCCTAGAAAGTGGTGTTTTCCAATGGTTTTGCACTAATTAACTGGTGTATAATTGGGCTTGAAAATAGTTTATGCCATTTAGGCCCAGCAGAAAAACTGACCCCAGGTCCCTAGCAGGATGGTATAACCTACAGTAGCTGTCCTACAAAGAGTCCCCAGCTCTGGCCCAGAAACAGCACCTGTTAAGATTGATAGATAGTTTGGCATGTTAGGTGAAGTTGTAAATGGAACAGCCTGGAGAGGGTTGCTATCTCTTGGATGAGATACCAAAAAGGCATCGAGGAAAAGGAAACTATTTTAATCTGACTTCTGGCTTGGTTTATCCATGAGAAAAAGCTAATTTACATTCAGTATTAACTTTCTATTTGAGGTCAAGCTTGAAGCATACGTGCACATTTATGTGGAAACGTAACACTGTAGCTGAATTACCTAGTGTTGCGTATTTACATGTGAGTTATGGCTAGAACCTTACTTCTTTGCAGAACAACCCCTGGGATGTCAGTACACCAGTCAAACATCAGTTTCTGAAGACAAGGGTGGGTGATTCTCATGAAATCCAGATTTAAAAGGAATCCAACTTGAAAATTTTCAAATGGCATTTGAAAACAAATTTCCTTTTGAGCATTTAAGGTTAAGGTCTGAACTTAGTAAAAACATTATTTTCAGATTTTAAAAAAATATATTTTCTATATATTTATTGGTATTTTAGACATGAAGTCCAGAAAAAATATCATTATCACAACATGACATTGCATCAAATATATGGTTTTAAATGTATATTTTCAGTAATTTTTAAAGTAGATTATTAACATTCTTGCTCAGAGGTACATATAACTCAGGAGACATTACTTTTTATATTCATTATGTTTTATCATTTTCTTCATTTCTCTCATTACCGCAACATACTTGGTGATTTATATCTTGTTTTTTAGGATATTTTCCTGAAAACTGACATGTATATATTTTTCTGTAACAGAGATTAAAATAAGAAGTGCTATAAATTGTCTAAATACAATTACAAACTAAATATCATTTTCTAATAATTAAATAATTTGCTAATAAACACATATTGCGGTAATGAGAATGGTGTTTCGGAGACTAAATTCAGTGTTTCAGAAATGAGATTTAGTGCTGTATATTCATAGTTTAGCAAGGATTCTGAGCTTAGCTGACATATTTAATACAATACCACAATTTAAAGAATATATTTATTTTATGAAAAAGTTCATCCAATCATTTGTCCATAAAATTACAGCACCAAACTTTTGTGAAGCATTTCCAGGCTGCTTGTTAGCCATCTTCTTCAACCTTTGAGCCTTTTAACTTTTCTGTTCAGATTATGTAGTTCTTTGGTCTCTTCCTTTAGATTTTCCTTGGTATACTTCAGTTTGGCTCTCAATTTGCTTGTAAGTTTTGATGTCTGCTCTTCTTTTTTAAATTGCTGGATGTGGTCTCTTGGGGGTGGATACTTCTACTGGCCCTGTCAGGTCTATCCTTTCATTTAGTCTATCCTTTCATCATACTTAAATATCAGAAAATATTTTTTTTGTGTTGTAATAGTAAGTATACATTAATGTAAATTCAACGCACAAAAACTATAAATTTCTTGAAAGGTGCTAATGTTTACGTACATAGCAAATACGTCCTGGGTTTCCCTCTCGAAATGCATTTGCCATAAACACTGAAATGGTTCATTTACTCATTTTACCTTACTGTGAATGCGAAAGAAAACGGCAGCCAATGCCGTGTTCTATCAAATAGTAGGGATAACATCAGTATACTGTGCTAGTGTGACAAATATCCATTAGACGATACTGTACTCTATTTTTACATCAAACATTTGTTTTTTTCCCCCAAAGGTAATGTATTAAGCTAACTTTTAAATGAAATTATAGTGTTTTGGGAGCATAGTTAGGGTTGAAACTACAAATAAGCACGTTACCATTTTTAGTGACTCTACCAAACATCCACGAATCCTCCTGGAACGTTCTGGAACCTAACCTCATGAATGTCTGAGGTCTTACTGTACTTGTTTTTTTTCTTTTGATAGAATTTTGCTGAATTTTTCCTCCATTTCAGTTTCTTTTTCTCATGTTGTCTTTTAGTTAGATCCTGAACTGTCTTTATTTTACCATTCTCCTTACGTTTTTGATACCTGAAAATGGAAAAAAGGTAGTAGGTAGAATGTAAAATGCATTTCTGAGCATAGACATAGTAATGAAAGTAATGTTTGAACTAGAACAAACTTTTGTGCTCTCTCCATGTTTAAAGTGTGTGTGTGTGTGTGTGTGTGTGTGTGTGTGTTGTCCTCTGTGGAGGCACCATGAAGCCTAGCTAAACGTTCACTGACTTTTTATATTTAAACCTTAATGAGGTAAATAATAATCTTTTTTTCCCCATTTTTTAAATGTTAAATACTTCATATTAATGAGAAACAAAAAGCCATGTAGGCACTCTGATGAGCAAACCTTTCACTTTTATCTGGAGAAAAATGAACTGCTTACCTGGTACCCATCTTGAGTATCACTGCCAGTAGTGTCCCCCCCCCCCCCTTCAAAATTCCTTGATTATGTAAATTCCTTGTGGACTTAAACAATGGTTGAAAATGATTGCGGTGGATGAGAGAATTCGTCTTGGACAAATTTCTTTTCCCTAATATTTTCACTTCTTTTATCAATGAATGCCAAATACCACATGTTTATTTACTGTAACCATTAGTAGTTTTACTTGCACTGAAGATTTTTCTTTTTTTACATTTTGTTTATTTATTTATTTATTACATTAAAATTTCTATTTCAGAGAACCCAAACTCAGTAATGGACACGTTGTGGTAATGAGAATTTTACTCTTAAATGTGAAAAAACAACAGAAAATATATTTATGATGTTCACTTTAAAACGTATGCAAGATGAGATGTTTATAACTGTATCCTTCTCATTTTGATAGCATTTATTTTTCATCAAAATGCTTCATGCCGCCCCCTAAATCTGATTTCATCAACCAAATACAGTCAAAATGCATAGAAACAAGAAACACGTTTATTCATATTATCATGTAATCTGATCTCCAGATTTCATTTCATGTTACACAAATAGACCCTTGTACCATTATACCATTACTATAATAAATGTTTAGTAGCATAATCGATTCTGGGTTTAGGGCAGATATACATAGAAGGTTGCAATTAACCAAAATTTTAACTGTATGGTACAAGACGTAGGCATTTATACTGTATTTACTCTTTTATATTATAGGTCATCATTGAAAGATACAAGGGAGAAAAACAGTTACCAGTGCTGGACAAGACCAAATTTTTGGTTCCTGATCACGTCAACATGAGTGAATTGGTGAAGATAATCAGGTAAGGATATCACAGTATGTCTTTAGGGTCTGATACGTCTTTAAAACACACCCCCACACACACACATATAAAGATGGCATTATATCATGGTTATCTCAGAGATTTATTAAATAATGCTGGGGTTCTCCATCCTGATGTTCTTAGGCCAGTACTATAAATATACTTGTAACTGTTCATGTTTCAAGCTTTGGTGTGCAAGTGTAATATTCACCTGAAGTCATGGCCTAAAATGAGTCTCGTTTCATGGTTTGCTTCAAAATGTCTGCATGCAGGCCTTGTGAGGCTCAGCTGAACACGGCTGTGCCTGTGGGCAGTATCCGTTACGCTGGTTCTGTTAAAGGAGGGCTCAGTGGGGAAAGCGCTAACGTCACTGGTTTATAGTATTCGATTCTAGACCTGTAGCGTAGGGTGATTTACAGGGTGGAGAGACACCAGCTGAATTCGAACGATGCCTGGAAATAGTAACCTTTTTTTAATTATTATTTTTTGCTTAAAAAGTTGAAAAATAACAGACTTGGAGATGACAGTCTGCAGTTTCACAACTCCCATGTGATTCAGTAGCTTCGGTGTCTGTAGTAAAAACGGTATTTGTGGTACAGTCGGAGTGGAATAAGGACATGGGGCACTATCAGTGACTGTCAGCTTATGTACACAGTTGGTGTATTTCCAGGCCGACGGCCTGTATGTTAGATAGTGTTTAAGGAAACTTTGAGAAATTAAGTGCCTTGCCAAGACTGGAACAGAAGGGCTCCTCTTGACACTTGTACTTGTAAGCTAAAGGATACAGAATCAAGTCCAACTCTCAAGATGCCTGATGCCAAGTTAGATATCTTGTTGTTTTGCCTTAGAACTGGGTACTTAATCTGAGTCAGCACAGAAATGTATATTTGTATAAGCAGAACTAAATGTTAAAGTTTAAACTTCATTAATATATTTTACGTAGATGCAGCTGCCATGCAACACTTAATACAAAAACTCTCACTTACAGTAAAGTACAGTAAAGACTTCAGGCATGGCTGAAGTGTCCTCACTTTTGCTGTGGTTGGTTGATTGGTATTGGTGGTGTGATTGACAGTCCATCTGACCAATCACCATCACACAAGATCAACCCTTATTGACCTTTGTCTAGCATACAAACATGCCTGAGCATGTCTAGGTAACTACTAGTAATACGCACAGCTGTGCTATGACGTTATGATAGTTTCAGCGTCACTAGGTGCTATTTTATAGTCTCACAGGGCCACTGTTGTATATGTGGTCTGTTGTTGACTGAAATGTCGCTGTGCGGAGCGTGATTGTTTTATCAAAACCTCAGAGGTGATACAGTTCTGTTTAGTATGGGGAAAATGGGGATTGCATTTTTAATAGTGTCATCAAAAACTAATTTTGAGCGCAGCTTTATGTTGCTTATCAAAGGTTTAATTTTTCATATTTCTCTTGACAAATAATATATGAGAAGGATCTATTCTTGCCACATGATGAATGCAGTCTTAATAAACAGGGTTATTAATTTTAGCAGGGCCATAAATGTTTCAGATTCCCTGGTTTGTAATGGAAATGAGATTACGTTTTAAATTTAACTGCAGGACAGTGTCGTGACTGCATTTTGACAGCGTGACTCATAATGCAATTATACATGAGGGTAGCTCTCACTCAATGTTTCAGCTAAGGAGCTTTGTGAAAGGTCAAATCACAGTGTGAATAAAGCAGAACCTGCAAATCTTTCAAATCATCACTTTTGCTTGTTTATAGTCTTATGCTTATGATTCTAGCATTGCGTCTACAACTGATTAATTTATGATAGTTCTCACTAGATGTCTAGTGAGTACTGAAAGGTCCTATGAGAATGTGAGGTATCAATCATTTTATTTATGTTATGTTTTGGGAGAAAGTCGCTGTAGGTTACACTGCAGGACACCATGTAGAGGTGACGACTCACTATGATGGAGAAAAGTTACAAAATTAAAAATCACTTCCCAACCCCTTAAAAGAGTTTGAATGGTACTTCTGGGGAAATAGTGCAGACAGGCATAATCCAGAACATCTGTAAGTCTCCTAGAAGGGGACACTGGCTCCTGGAATCCTGGAGACTGTTGAGAAGCTCCCAGAGTTGCAGAGGTTTGGGCTATTAGCCATTCCTTTCATAAAGATCTCCATGACCCACATAATGGGGAAGCCTTTGAAGAAAATTGCCGGTGCCTGTTGCCAGCAATTAGCTCTGCAAGACTTTCATGTAATGCTTCAGAAATTTCTAAAGGCAAGCCAAACCCCCCCCCCCCACCCCTTCTTCATCATGACCTACAAGTGTTATATGTAACTTTACCAATCCCATATATTTTGGAAAAGTACATGTGCGTGTCTTTTTGGTCGTGGCTGGTAATCGAAGTGTGTTGTTGATCATGGGGGTGGTTTCGCAATGTCTCAAAGTCAAATACATCAGCATTCGAGGCAGTCTGTCCCATGCATCCCCCAACACTAAAAATAAACATTTGCTTTCAGTTATTTATAGAAGCACTGGTCTCTGGCTTTGAGAAATAAGTTTAAAACCGGGTAGGGCATGCTGCTAGAGCTATCATGAGAGTAATGAGGGAGATGGACGCCCTCATTCATTTGTAATTCACTCGCGATCAGGTCATAATTGACTTCCTCCACCCCAATTGGGTCACATCTGGGTGACACATAACCACAGGTGGAAAGTTCAGGTCCAGAAAGAACAAATCCAGACCAAGATTTTGATTCCGCCAACAAGTTACTTATACTTAACTGGTTGGTTGAAACGAACCCTTGGTCTGGATTTGTACTTTTTGCACCTGAACTTTCTATCTCTGCACAAATCTATGCTGAGGATAAACCCTCACCATAAACAACCTCACCTTGCCTCAGGTTTTAACGTGTGAATTGGAGCACAGGTTGATTAGACAGACAGTAACAGGGTCAATACATTTCTGAGTAATTTCATGTCAAGGACAATGAACTGTTTCTGAAATGTGTTATTGTTCTGGCATACTTTGGCACACCTGAGGGCTGCCTTTTTTACTGCCTGCTAACATGTCAGTTGCGATGAGATGCATGTTCCCTCTAATGGTTTGTGGCATGACTACCCTGGTACGTATGTGTGGACTCTGTGACCCACTGGCCCTGTGGATCATTGTAACACCCTGTAGCAGCTTGTCCAATCTCAGTTGCTATGAGGTTACTGTGTGACACTCTATCCCATCTGTTTAGTCATCAATGCTTTGCATCCTGTGCACACATTCTAAAAATAAGCTATTGGACATTTTCAATACTATCTCACAAGCGGAGGTTTAATTTTTTGCCTTCTTCCTTCTTTGGCTAATCAGTGAATAGTCGTGATTTACTGTGTTTGTTTTATGCTTTTATTGAAAAGAACTTTGCCCAGTTATGCGGCGAGTGTGTTTTCGTACGTGCCTGTTCCACTGCACAATTGTAGAGCTTGACTCGGAACCTTTTGTGGGTCTGCGGAGTAAAACTGCCCTGTGGTCGGCAGGGTGATGTCACTGCTGAGGTCCTTAACCCCAGTTGCTTCAGGGAGTGTTATACCTTGCTTTCTCAATTGTATATTACTTTGGGGAAAAGTATCTGTTAAATCAACAAATGTCAAGCCTAAAGAAAAAGGATTTGATGCATTTTAATAGCTTAAAACATCACCTGTTTTGCCTGTCAGTGGTTACACAGTCTGTTAATGCTGTGAATGGATAGACTAAGGAAGACCAATGTATGGAATCTGGCAGATATCTAAAATAATAAACCGGTAATCAACTCCACACCTGTGCCAGGGTAAATCATGCATGTGTTAAGGGGGGTGTGGTGTTCTCTGTGTTTGATAAATCCTCTCTTGTCTCCCTCCCTGCAGACGTCGACTCCAGCTTAACCCTACACAGGCCTTCTTCCTCCTGGTCAACCAGCACAGCATGGTCAGTGTCTCCACGCCCATCTCGGAGATCTACGAGCAGGAGCGCGACGAGGATGGCTTCCTCTACATGGTCTACGCCTCGCAGGAGACCTTCGGTTGTTAGGGTGCGAGGAGGAGAAGGTCAGAGAGCTAGGGGCATGTCACATGCCTGCAGTATTTTCTCCCTGGACCTCTCGGTTGGGCTTGACCTGGGGGCCGCCCCCCCCCCCCCCCCAGGGGTGTTAAGCAGGAAGAGGCCGGCTTTTTCCTGTCTCTAGCGTGTATACAGAAATGCTCTGCGTGAACCCTTCCCTCTGTCTGTCCTTCATGTTGCGTGCACATTTTTAACAATCTGGTCTCATAAGAGTTTCCTAATGGGGTTAGGGTGGGTATGGGGTCATTTTAGTTCTCTCAGCTCCCTTAGAAGGAAGAATGGCAACCGTCCCAGGGTGATATTGGCCGAGCTGTATTCCTCTGCCTCTTTAAGCTCTGATGCCTACTTGGACTCATATTACTGTTCACAAATAGTAGTGAAAACAGAATGAACAAGTCAAGGATCCTACGGCTAGAGATGCTTTGGGTTAATCTGTGCATTATTTTTAATCGTCTACCCCTTGTCATTGGCTTTCTGCTGGAGGAATTAAGATCCTTCAGATGGACTAAGATAAAATTAATTGAAAGTGGAACCCTTGATTCTTGACCTACCCTTCTGGTCTCTTCTAGTCTGGTGTGATGATCAGTCATCTAGCAAAACCCTTAACGACAAGGTTTGGGATGCCTGTTCTCTTACTGTAGCATTGTTTTATTACTTTTTTATTGCTTTAATTTAGGAACAAACACGCTTCTTTGCACTCAGAATAAACAGGAATATAAAGAAAGAAATATTAGGCAATGGTAGTACTGTTTTATGTGTAGTGTATATGTATATATTTATATACATGATACACACTTCTGTATAAATCTATACATCTATGTATATATTATAATATGGGTCTGCAACTATAGAAATAATACACATAAATCTATAGATGTATAAGTTATCTATAGATGTGACTATTGTACACGATGATTGAATGAAAAGGTTTGTGGAATATTACCTAGCATGCTTTTTGTTTGCTGTTTACTGATTTATGCCATTTATTAAAGAAAAAAATCAAAATGTTAATTCCCCACCCCTGTATTTTCCAAGCACAAAATGCCTGTGTGATTTTGAAGGATAAACCATCTATGTACTAGTACATAACGAAATATCTTGTCTTTGTGAAGTTTGCGGAAATGTCACCAGGTCATTACAAGGAAATGTATATACAACTACTGTTGTAATGTTTATTTAAAGTATTTGCCAATAAAAGAAAATACTGCATTGAGTAGCACTGATGTTTCATCCAAGTAAAGAGCCATAACTGTACTGCAGGCACAAGCACCGCCTGCCATCTACCTCTGATCTTAATGGGGGGGGGTTTGCTTGTGCCTGCTCCCTTATGTACACGTCCCCAAACCTTGGTTTCCTTAGCAATGCAAGATATCCATCCATTATAAGGCTGGAACAGATTATAATCACATTTTTCAGTTGAAGATGGCTAATAAAAATCCATCGGAGTAGTATGTCTTAAGTGCGTAAATCCAATTGGATCCTTTGTGCAGTCTGACCTTCTGGTCTTGCAGTTAAAACTGCAGTAAACTCTTAAACTGCTCTCTTTGAGCACCCCCATTTTAAACAGTCAAGCCGGTTTACAAGTTCATCACACTATTGTAATTCTAAGCCCACTTTTCACATTGGCCTAAATTAGAATAAATAAACCAAGAAGACACTTGGTGCAAAGCGCCAAAGAATACTGCCACCAGTGGAAAACATGCAATATGATTTTGATCAGTACAATAGATTTAATGTGTTTGTAACCATGCATTTCTTATTGGCAGAGGTAAAAAACTACATTTCACACCACTGTTTTCAGAGTGCAACCCCAAGATCCACATCAAGAGCATCCTCAAATAATCAGCTTGCAGCATATTTTATTTCTTAAAATGTATGTCAATGGAATACTAAAGGACCATTTTCCACAGGACACAAGATGGTGTGGTATCTGTATCTAAGTCAGACAGTTACGTGCTTAGATTTGACGTCATCCATGAAGAAGATAATCACACCGAGATTCTGTTCTCAATGGAGATTATAGAGCAAAAAAACCCACAGAAATAATCAATTTTATAAGAACTATTGGGTGTTATATGTAATGCAAAGAAAAAAAAGAGACGTCTTCTTCATGGGCTGAACTTCTGTGCCGTTAGTCTGGAAAACTCACTGAACCCACATTCATCCAGGAGTAGTGGGCAGTGTTATGTGAGGCTGTAAAACAAATGTTATTTTGTGTGCTTAAAAAACAACCAGAAATGTACAAGCTGAGGTACAAAACAGACTTGCACTGAATGGCTGAAACCAAATCAAGATAATATACCATAAACTATACCAGTTATACTCCCAAATTTAACTAAATCTATCATTACAGGCATGAAGTCCAAGCAGGACATGGACTTCAACAGCATTTCGATCATTTGTAATGACTTGTAATTAACAAAGAGCAGCGTTCTGCTGGTGCTCATCATGTGACCCTTCACCCTGTGCACCCTGCCTGAGGACACTGACCTGTCGATGAGGGAGTCTCGCATGTTGGTGGCGATGGCGCTCGGCTGGCTCTCGCTCAGCTTGAACACGCTCTCGATCACCGACAACTCGGTGCTTGTAGTGTCGAGCCCGCAGAAGGCACACCAGTCGTTCACCACCATGCCTGCCGCAATGACCTCGCTACCGCGATTTACCGTTCCTGCCTGGAGCGGGAAGGGAAGCCAGTAGAAACTCACTGTTACACTACTTTTACCATGACCGCACCAGTAATCCACCTAGGTCACATGACATTTTTATTTGCTATAGTCTCTGGAGCAATTGTGGATTAAGGGCTTTGCTCAAGGGCCCAGCATGGCTAAACCCTGGGATTTGAACCTGCAACATTCTGATCTCAGGCACACAACCTGTTGAGCCCCTGCACCCCAATGGTATCAGCTACTTACCACAAGTGGCACCTGCAGAAGTGACGACAACTCATCTTGGTCTTCGATTGAGGTCTTGGGATGGACCAGACCTCCCTGATTGCTGAAGGCACAGTAGCTACCCACTAATACCTGCTCTGCCACGGTCTGCCGGAATACTTCTACCTTCAGGCTATCTGCTAGGATCTCTTCTGTCTCCTGTCACAACACAGTGAGGCACTTGTCAACACTGCTTGTGAGCACCTGAACATCCTTCAAGACACTTCCAGTTTTAGCGATTTAGTTATATCAATGGCTGCCAATGACTTTGCAAACAATATACCTACATGCATTTTATATTTAACTGACAATGGTTTCTGAGTGTAGTATATTAGTATCATTAGTAGGCACAATAAACTGCTTTTATATATGCAGTGCTAAATATACACAACAGGCAAATAATATGTGTGCCACTTCAAGGAAAGCTCACTTTAAAGATCGATAACCACAGTTAAAAACAGAAAGACCCAGGCAGTGTAAAAGGTGATTAAAGATGTTCAGGATCTTGCTCCCTCTGTCTTACCCGGTCGAGGTCAGGGTGCACCAAAGCCACATAATCGTTACAGGCGATGACATTCCCCAGGGCGGACAGGCGCTCCTCCACACGCTGGATCTTCACAGAGTCTGGCAGGCAGTTGCGAATGTGCTGCAGCTCTTGGTCTGTGGTGTTGTTGGGCACCAGAAGCCCGTGCCGGTTACCTGCAGACACACAGCGAGGAGTCGGTCTCTGTGACTGTCGCCAGATGAGGGGCCAGTTTACTGAGAGACCCATATGTACATTTACAAATGCTGAAGTCTTACAGTTTACATTTATAATTGCGCATTAATCCTTTCCAATAAGAGCTGTGCTCGTTCAGACATTTATGCTAATATTTATGTTAATTAGCACAGAATATCACAGTGTTTTCTCGCAATTAGATTAAATATGTTTTATTTGTTGTGTGCCACAAGTGCACTGGAATGGTTGTTAAGCCACACCCAGTACACAAATAAACTGACAATAGACAATTAGATGTACAATAGCTCAATAAAGACAAATAAGCCTTAGAAACATTACTTTTCACATAAAGTGCTGAGCACGTTAATATTGCAGTAATCTAACTCAGCTACTCATAATGGGGACGCACATTAAATACTAGCAGGTCTTGCAGATTTGGTAATCATGATATATAGCTAAAGCGGCCAAATAAGGTTGTAGGGAAGAGGTCAATGTCTTTGCTCTCAGTGTTATTCAGCGGCACACGCTGGAATTCCACTTCTGTCAAACAGGCCAGTGTGCTGGTACTCATGATGGCCCTCTACACCTGACATCTTTGGCCACCTCTTCATGAAACGGCCGTAACAGGCCTGCCGATCTGTGCTCATCTGCCGTATTCACTCTAAAGTAACAGCAGGTGTATGGACAAATAATGCACATTTCTGATATGTACCTTACATATAAAAGCTGAAAAATTGGGTGCAGACTATCATGATTCATAAACATCCAGGAAAAACCAGTGCTGAACCTATGTGAATGAATTAAGTTCAAGAAATTAAATCAGTTATACATGTTTTCTGCATATAAGCACATCTGCAAAATAACTGTAAAAATGTGCTGAATCATGTTATATTGAATCCCATTCAGAGCTTTAATTAAATCCACGTATAAAGCACAATTAATCAGGAGCAGAGGAAGAAATAAAAGCATTTACTACAGGCTCCCTGGTGTGTTACCCTAACAAAGAGGTGTTAAAGTACTGAAGTGTTTATGACAAACCTATACCCAAGAACAGTACAAAGACTTACTACATTTAACACTCAATCAGAACTCTATTCACGAGGACTAACCCAGGATATCCCCAAATTCTGGTGTAATTTTATTTGGAATGATTTCTATATCCAAACTTACCGACACACATTCTTCCAATAATACGACATCCTGCTATTGAGGCGTGTACCACCGGGATGGTTTCTGACAGCTCACCTTCGAACACACTAATGAGAAGAAGAGAACACACTCGTTCAGGTACCCAAAGCTCGTTAACGGATCTTGTCGATATAACACTAAATACAGTCAGTATAAAAGATCAGTATAAAATCCCTAACACAGAAACGAGAATATGTACCATACGAAGTTAGTAGCGTTCACATACTATAACGATTAATATACCCCAGTGTGTTCAGATGAGTTCAACTCATTTACACCTCTGATATTACGGAGTTCGTTTCAGCGTTTGACTTAGTAACTTTAGTGACTAACCTGTAGAAGTTCTCTGATCCACCTATAGCTACAAGGCAGTATGTGTTTGTGAGCTTGGCAAAACAGCCGATTTCGTTGTTCTTTTCAAAGGATGCCCGCACTGCCATGGCCAGTTACTGGAGAAGATGATATATTCGCAGTCTGCAAATACAGGCATCCACTGAAGTTCACATAACAGCACATGGAAGGCGACAGCGGGACAATATTGCTAGACACCCAGAAAACATCATACACATTAAATGAGGAAACCGCGATCGGAAATACTGTCGTACCGTACAAATACATAATGAGGTATGTTTAATACGTTAACGGTCAAAAAAATCATGTGGTGGATAAGTTAAGATGCAGTAAACGGTAAAAAAAAAATCAGTAACAGAAAGTAAATCACCCAGTGTCACCATCCGAAAACTCCACAAGTAATGACAAATTTAATACAAATATACAAAATAAACACGTTTTCATCTAGAAGAACATACCTATATATTACTGGTTCACGTGTACACAGCGTCACATAAACGTAAAGTATTATTTGAGTGAAAAATTATACCTAACGTCTCCGGCCTTCTTAATTTCAAAAGCAAATGCTTCCTATCCCCACGTGTCTACCTACTCACGTAGACGTCATTACGTAAACGTACGTGCGTGTTGCGCAGCTAGTGTCGACGTCTCAAGGCACGCCCACTTATATGTAAGTTGAAAAGCAGTTGGACTTATTCAGTATTTTATTTATTTGTGTTTACCGGCATATTATTACACGTTCAAATTAAGCCGAAATTGCGCTTTAGAAAGACATGTGTACGTGACACTTCAGAAGATTATATCTTTATGTAATTACGTCTGTTGCGTTTGCTTTCTGTGCGGGCCTGTAGTTTCTTAACCTACGAACTCACACTATAAGCTGGTATTTTGTCAGCTTCATGTGAAACCTATTGTCCCGTACTAGAATCTTACTTGTACTCACCGCTGAAACGAAACGTAGTGTTATTTTTTCTGCGTACAACTGAATTTCGTATTTTTCGTCGCAACAATAATTGTATCAGTAACCACAACTATTTGAAGTGGCACCTATAAAACTGATAGTTACTTCCGAAATGATGTTTTTTCTTGCAAAACGTCCTCTTGCGCTTTCTCACAAGAGCTCTGTTCACAGATTTCAGATTTGGACTTTTCATGCAAGCCGATAATTTCATACAAATCACTGTGATATAATTTACTTGGCTAGACATGTAATAATGACACTATAATGGTAATAATAGTAATATTTATAAACAAAGTAATATTTAAATAAGATCAGATACATGTAACAGGGATTTTATATGGTAGGGAGGGGCGGTGAAGAGAGGCTATCCTCACAGGGTAATTTTGGGCGTGGCAGGTTTCAAGACGTTTAAAACATTAATTTACATCTGTAGCGTTGCTATTTGTCTCGTCAGTTTTAAATATCATATCCCCACCCCAGTGTCTTGATAAATCAGTCAATTTAAATGGACAATAAACAGCTAGTGTTCTGGTTCTTCTACTTACCGATAAAGAAGGTAGAAGTTAAATCAGTTTAGAAACAGAATTTTAATATATTTATGTGAGATCAAAGTGGAAAATAATCACAGCACATTTATCACATTGTTAAGTGTAATGTCTGCTGATAAATGTAATTCAAATGTTACAAAATTTACTCATTTACGTCTTTTGTTTTCCACGAAAACGATAGTTTTTTTATCGTTTTTTATCGTCTCAGTGTTTTACCATAAAATTATAGAGAATGATATGACTTTTACCATGCAATTATAGAGAACAGTATGAGACTTTACCTTAAACAATTTCTTCGTGTTGATTACATTTTTTCTCTCATTTAACGGTATCCTGAAATAAGACTATTGTCCCATTTTATCATCATGCATAAACCTGTAAGCTATGAAATCATTTACTCCCTCTATACATTTCCACACGTTAACTTAAATGCAAAAAACAGCAAGACAAGCAACATTTCATTCAAATTCAAAAGGTGTTTTTACCTTTTGACTAAATTTCCATGGAATTATGTCCGACTGAATGAAGTAGGTTGACGGTAAAAGAAGAGCAGAATACCAGATTATGAACACGATCGAAGTATGAAGGTGCAATGCTGCTTTTAAAGTGTTTACGAGGATGTGGGACGGGATCAGAAAAACTGAGTCCTTTATTTTTAATAACACAGTATGACGTAAACGCACATTTTTCATTGCATTTTTATAGTAAACGTATTCGTTATTGATAGCATTCCTTAAATAAGTCTTCAGGCTGTTACACGATGTTCTGGTTCATTCATGCCGATTGTGTCAAGCGCACCGTTACACGTGCACTCCATTAACACTTTTTTACCTAACAACCTGCATAGCAACTGTAGTACTGCTCGTCACGTGGTTACTGTGTGAACCAATCGCTTCGTAACCTGCGGTGGCGTATTGTTTGTTGACAGGTTCGCTGGACGCTGCCGAAACGTCATTGCAGCGGGAGCGCAGCATATTGCAAGCTTCCGGAAGAACACTTCTGCCCAGAAACACGTTTAGATTCAGACAGTGGAGTCTTTTTATTGGGGTAAAATAATTATTGATGCAACTTTTTTAGTAATATTTTGTTGGGCTTTAACTGTTGGTTTATCTGCCTCTCCACTTATAATAACATGGAAAACAGCAAGGCTTAGAGGGGAAGGTAATGTGAAATAGTCCACGAGTGTATGGCATTTAAATACATAGTTTAATTGATATGTAAATCTATTATTTAGTAGATTAAATAAGATTCACTTCTTTCCCAGCATTTCATTGGTTGTAGTACTCCTTATCGCCACCAGGAGGCATTCAAAAGAGATGCTTTTCTTAGGCGATGAAACGACTAACTGCAGTTAACCAAGGGCAGTAAAAATGTTTCAAACAATTAAAAATTAAGCTGAATGAATGCTCTTTATATAGCGAGGAAAAACGTTCCTAAGCTGCCATTACATATCTGGTTCAGAAAAATGTAAAAACGGGGCATTTGCAAATATATTATGGTACATTTATGGTTTATACATATTAAATTTACTTTTACTATAGAATGCTGCATTTACTTTGGATCTGCTTGCATCGGGCTGAAGATAAGCAGGAAGAAAAACAGATTATTGTCCGAGAAAATATTGTTGATGACTTTTTCCTCACCCTTACCTTTCAAAATGAAAAATGCAGTGAAGATAAACATCACTGCAAGGTTACCAGTCTTTTGGGTACATGTCTATAATGGGGTCACTGAAAAACTTATTTATTTAGAATGAAATTACCATTTAAATTTTACTATAGGGAACAGTCTCATTAATATTACACTAGAAAGGTGTCAGAACATGTTTACAGGTCAGGCTATCAAAGTATAAACTATCATACCCAAGTACTGTTTATATTTGTTCCCATAACATTTGAAACGAAAGCTCCATTATACAAACGGTTCTATGATTAGCAAACAGTTATCTCTCTGTTATGAATATTTATAACTACAGCAGATGAATAATGTGTCACAAATCGGATTATGATTTTGCCTGCATTGTCACCAGTAAGAACAACCTCCTGTCTTGGATCATGTGATGAATTGTGCGTTAAATGTGTGCATGTTGTGCACAAGCTTTGTCCGGGGAGGGGTCAGTCTGGGAGGACGCGGTTTACTTAGTGTCTGGATAAATGTTTCGGCATGGCACTGTTTCCTTTATCTGCCCAGGATGGGAGGAGGTCTGAGTCATACTGGGCAAGAGAAGGCCCCTCCTGCCCAGCCTAGCGGGGTGTGCACCAACGCTTTCCCCAGCACAGTGCCTGTAGAGCGCCCCCCACAGGCTGCCGGTGACTTGCCCCAGTGCAAGATGGGGAGCAAAGTAGTGGATGATATGTGTTTCATGATCTCTTGTACAAATTGGTATTAGAACCACTGAGCGTTTACAACAGAAATGTCCCGAAGCTGGTGGGCTGTGACTGAAATGCATTTCCATGCATTTCCAAGTGCAGGTTTATTCCTATAATTGAGTTTATTTTTGTTTCTTTCATAGATTTTCCCTATGAGGAATGCATCTTACAACCTTAGCCTTGAATATCCACAATGTGTGCTGACGTTTGTTCTAATTAATCTGAAAAATGCATTGGGTGTTGATCAGTATTATTAATTCAATAGGCACAATCAAAGAGGAAATGCATTCCATATAAGGAGTAGCCGCTTTTTATTATTCTGTGGACATGTTTCTTTGTGATCCTGTGTACAGCAAGTAATTGTGCGGAATGCAGTTTCTTTAGTTGCATCCTACTGCATCTTTGTCAGTCTTAATCAATTACATGTATAGTGGAAATAAAGAAAGTCTTCTCTGTCTGATATTTGTGTTCCTACGGCCAATTCTCATGTTCTACCGCTGCTGTTTTTTCATCTTTTATCCCAGCTAACAACATGGGTGGTTGCAACACTTAAATAATGCATGTTACTGGCATCATACATTTAAACTTGAAAAATGTCCCTAACACAAGACGACACATATGTAGGTAGTCACATGACTTGCACATCAGCATATATTATAGAAGAAAGTCTGCTTCCAACTTGATTATTTTATTAACATTTCCTTTTAAAATACAACATGGTGAAATTGTTATACACAGTGTGGATTTCTTAAAGAAATAAAATGGTAAACAAAAGGATACCTTGCTCCAGTCAGTATGATTAATAATTAAAATGTATTTATATGTATATATATAAAGATTTAATATGCTAAAACAAACCTTTGACCCATTTATAACAAAGGCAATAAAAACAGCAGTGCTGACATGAAACACCTAAAAAAAGAACAGGACTTTAAGTCTCAATGTGTGCATGTATCTTTTTTATTTACATGTTTTGTCATGAGATGTTATGGTGACCTTTATTATGCGAAAATCTCATTTCATAATGGCAAACAATTGAACAGAATCCACAATAAATAAATAAAAAATCCCCGTTACTGTGAACTTACACCCCAAGGAGGTTTGATTCTTCCGAATTGTTAACAATTGAGAAAAATCACTATTACAAAAATTTTTTTTAAATAAATAAAAATTACAAGTCTTGGTTTTCAATTTACCCAGCTACACTGGAGCTTTCGGACAGCCTGGGAGGCATATTTACGGACAGTCGGGTTGGTGTGTTGAGCTTCAGTGTCCACATTATATGTCTGTGATTTGAGAGAGAAACGAAGAAAACCACTGCAAACGTGGCTGCATTTAGCGTTTAGGAAAAAAGGAAGTGGGTAGATTCTTAAACATATGCACAGAAAATGCACTTGAAAATAAAAAAAGGTCAAGCCAGTTTTAACTCTTTACATGTGGAACAGTGACTGATCCGTGCGGAAAGTTAGATTTCAAGCACAAGTTTTTTAAAAAGAAGTTATCTTTAAAATAGTGATAAAAAACTTTTATCTCTCTTAAAGCTTTACCTGTTAAAATCTGACTCGTTCTTTGTTATCCAAAGTATTTAATACATTTTGTTTAATTAGAAAGTCTGAACTAGTTTTGATATGTCTTCTGTTGCTATTTTGTACCATTAAAATCAAAAATACATTAAAAACAGAAAGGCAACAACAGGCAATTTAAAGGCAATTCTCTGTTGTTCAAGGTCTGGTACATATTCACAAAGAGGGAAGCTCTGTAGTTATTTAAATTTCTAATGTTTCCTTAGAATAACTGTATAACTTATTTTGACAAATGAATTACAGAAAAGGGGTGATTTGGGCACATTTCATGTTCACACCCTCAAACTACAACTTATACATATTTGATTTCTGGGAAACATCTCAGTGATGGTCAGAATTGTTCTCCATATATATACTAATCCCACAAATATTCTGATCTATCTCAGTTCATCAGTATCATACTACTTTCTGAATCAAGACATTTCACACATCTGGATACAATGCAGTACTTCCAGTTTACCATAAACATTCAATAATATTATTAAATATGCAATTAGTGTTCAACATTTACATTTGAATAATTCCATATAAGTATCTAGAATATCATTGCTATATAGTAAGGAAATAAAACAGATGCATAATTATATCCACAGTTGCCAATGTATTACCTTTTTAATTAAAGATTTGTAAAACTTCCACATTAATAGACCTGGCCCGAATTATCATATAGCAATTCAGATTCAGAGCTGATCCCAAGTAAGATCACTGTTTTCATCAACCTGGGTCCACAAATATCCTAGTCTTTAGGATTAAGATACCAAATGTATTTATGAATAATAGAAGAAAATAAAAAACAGTTCAGTAAAGAGATTTATCAATTATGTATATGACAGTTCCCTCAAAAGGGTCCTATATTTAGCAAAAATCTCCATTATGCTGACTAATATCCTAACCTAGACTGCTTATCTCACAGCGGAAACAGTACAATGGCTTTATGTCATCTGTGGTGGGTACCTGCTTGCATTTTAAAGAGTGCCAAGCGTTTTTTTTTTATAGACTAAAAATATCCATATAAATATCCGATCGACAGCAGTTTACGGAGAAGGTTTATATTTAGTAGTCAGAAATTCAGAATAAGGCAATGTGAACATAAGGTTGTGATAACAGATGGGCTGTCTGCTGCAACCTAAGGTATGAACAATGCTACAGGAAGATTACCTCAAACCTGAAATACCCTGATACAGCAACTGACTGGACTGATGTTTCTGTAGATGCCATTCAGATGACAGATGTTTAGCTATATTATGGAGAATTGCCATACCCATCACCACATCTGTACCTTTTTAGATGCAGAGTGACAGGAAGCTAGTTTACGTACATCGTACACATCTATCTCAGTAAGTATAACAAAAAAATCAAAAAAGAAAAAGCTGGCTCTTTTGACAAACCCAGGGGACAAATGTTCTACATGCCAAAATTCTCGTAACGGCGGAAGACCGGGAATCACTGAACTGAGTGTAACGTTTCAGATCTGGGCCACCTCTCACGTCTAGATCTTCAGAGACTTTTCAAACTTGTATGCTCATCGAAAGGTCTGAACTTCAAACAAAGCAGAAGGATATCAGATTTTACCCAAACACAGTCACTCTGCTCTCCAGTAAGACAATGAGGCACAGAAAAAGCAAATCTGAACACATGCTGTAAAGTCATCACATCCAAAATGCAGGGGACTACAATGTAAGACACATCCTTTTTGTATTCAGTGTTCTATATCCATCACTAGAATTCTAAGTGGTTCAGCAAAACCCTAAGACTTTACACTTACCTCCAGGTTATCATCTGCGCGTTCTGATGTGAAGCATGCAAGATACTTGTCAAAGAAAAAAAGTTAAGATAAATGATGTTCCTTTTAAACCCTGATGCCCCACATAAAGGTCTAGTACTTGTGGCAAATATCGATCAGAATAAGCCACTGCAAATTTTCTAGACAAGGCACAGAGTCTTAATGATATACCACAGGAGACAGTTAAGGCAAAAATAAATCAAATATGAACGGTATACTTCAGAATTTTGTCATAAATGCTTTTGGAAGACTGAAAGAATTTTCAAGAAAAAAAAGTGAAATGGATTTTAATTCCAAAAATGACATTTAAGCATAATAAAAGTAGTTTTAACTGGCAGCAAACACCTGTGTGCCTTATGTAAAAATCAATGGGGAAATTAAACTGGTGGCGAGTTAGTTACATATGAACGCAGAACCAGAGCTAACAAGACAGTTGCTGCCATGATGCCGACAACAGGACCATGGAGCCCCTGGAGGTCAAAAGAAGAGGATCTCCCAGGGATAGTTGGAGAAGCTGGCCTTACAGAAAATATGAAAGACCTCTGCCGCAGGCCGCCTGTGTACATTAGCGACAGTTCATTCAAGAGAAATGTGTCTAAACAGCCCCCGTTCAAGTAACAATACAGTTAAAGTACCTTCATAATTAAACACACTGCTAAGTGCCAAAGCCTTCAGAGCGACGGTTAGCACCTTCTGCTACACAAAGCACTACCAACTGCTTGTTGTCAATTAAAAATTCCGGGAAAATCTGGAGCAATATTTTTATGAACGATATCTGATCTGACGCCCATCTCGCTTTAAGGTTCAGCGGGCTCACCGACAAGAAGACAAATCAGGAGAAAAGTGCTGGGCACTGCATTTCCGAGATTATAATTATGGGAATAAAGAATGGCTGGCAAAGGACCATGGAAGCAGAATCGGGGAATGTCGGCTACCCTTCGTGGCCTTCACAATCCAAGATCACTCAAGAGGAGTTAATGAGGCCACACTTGATTGACTGGAGAAAACAAACATGCAAGATCTTCAGGCTTAAGTCTGGCATGGACACCAGATGTTAGAGAATGGTCCAAAACACACGATGCATTTGGAAGCCATAATAGAGGTATGATATTCACCTATGTGGATTAACCGTGAACAAAAACGTCTAGTGTCTGTCCTGCAATATATTCACCATAGTACTTTCTAGCAATCCAGAAGGGTTCCCATAATTTGTATTCTCTTAGGTAAAAGCCTTGATCAAAAAAAAAAGCGTCGAGTTTGATCTGCTCAAGCGTGGATTTTGCAGCGCTATGAATTATGTAAGCGCAGTAAGTTAAAGAAACAGCTGACTCGACAATACATGTCCATGCTTTGGAATCTTGCAGGTAAATCTAACAGACATGAAAAATAATTTAAAGAGCAAATGTATAAATCCAGATAACCATCTGATGGAAAATCCCACCTCGCATCTCTGGCTATGTCTAACAGTCGAATCTCATAGTATAGTAAATATGTCGGATACACTGCAAGCTCTGTACAGTACATACATTTCAGCCATTTATTTCATTCAAATTCATCAATATTAATCATCATTTGTTTGTATAAACTTGTTTAAAGTAAACCAAACCAATACTGCAGTGAAGGGAGGCTTTGAAATTAACCTACTGCAGAGTAAAAATGGATGCAGCAATAACTGCATTTTCCTGCCTTGATGAATCAGTATCTATATGCTTATGAGTATTGACCAAAAATATGTGACTGAGAAAAATCTCCAGATTTGTCATTCAACTGCCCACAAATGTTTTATGTAGCTAAGAAATTTTGCCTGCGTACTGCAAATAGCATTAGGAGCATGTCATAGAACTTGTTCCAAAACATTATTTTCTCTCTTCCTGGATGAAGTATTGGCATAAACAAGATTTGCGTCAATATTGACTTAAACATTTCATTTTAAAACAATTCTTAAACCCCAACAGTGCAACAGGTACACAGTAAGACAAAAAGAGAAGATTAATGCTAATCCCGTCACGTCAAGGCAAATGGCTTTGATTGTTTGACATCTAACGGTGGTCATCTGTGAGCTCGTCTCAACTTGTGTGGTTCGGGCCATGAGACAACGGGAAAGGAAACGGCTCTCATTGGAACAGACCCCATTGGGGTTAAAGTTATCTGACCAGAGAAAAAAAACGATATCCTCACAAAATCTGTTCCATTTCTGCCTTGACCGATGTCACAAAATGCATTTTTATAAAACAATTATGGTAGCAAAGGCAATGAATGAAAACAATTAATGGGACTGAATTGCAGCATTATGTATAATGCATCAATACTTCCTATTTTGAGGGTGCAAACATTTATTCGCCTTCATTAATATGCCTGGTCTTACAGACCCAAATTGCCAGGAGCTCAGAAGCAGCCTTACTCTCAAACATTTATCGTTGTCCTCTTAAAAAAACCCACTTGCTAACAGACTTTCAGGAGTCCCGTTGTTGGGGAGAATCGTGACACAACGATGACGGCTTCGAGGGTGATATGCAGGGATGTGTATGGATCTATAATATCAATGGACAGATAGAGAAAGTCAGTCACTGCAAGGAGTTAAAGTGAGACTGGGCTGCTTCAACACAGCAGTTAATTCTGGCCTTACTGTTATCATCATTACCCCGTGACAAACATGGATGACTTCAGGTCAGCCCTGTGCATTTTGGTTTATGTGGCATCATGGACGAAATTCTGAAAAGCCAACCGGACTCAAGCAAGTGATACAGCGTTAATGCTATTGACCTCCTGAAATGCAGAACACACCCCCCCACTGCTTGATCCACATCCACTCGGGCCTGAAAATAGCCAGTCTGCACTGGGATCGCTGCATGTCAGCTATTGATGGAGGGCATCTTAAAGCCCAGCGTTCATCACTAAAGCCCGAATGTGCCAAGTCAGAGAGTAAAAAAAGGTTTTTGTATACACACACAAAAATGTACGTCCTTTGATCATATAAGGATGCTCCATAAATTAAAAGATTAAGCGATCCACAGAAAAAAAATCCTTGGTTTTATTTTCTATGGCCTTTCTACCTACATTTTGTTGTTTTGTCATAATTTTGTCATTTTTTCCCCCTCTAATCGTTTTACTTGATATAATTTTGATTTCATGTACAAGTTGATATTACAGAAAGAGGCGAAGGCTGTTGGTGCCCCGCTCAGAGCACTCACACAGGGCTCCGCGGCCCTCCGAACGCAAGGGCCAATCGGGAGCCCCACGGACGTACAGTGTGGGTGTGGACACACGGCTCGTTTGGCCGGAGGCGGAGGAGGTCACGAGCTCCCCTTGAGTCAGCGGCCTCTCAGCCATTTGTGCTTCGGTTCATGCTAAATACGGTACGCGGGACTCGATGATCATTGGGTCCTTGTGGGGGCAGGATGTGGACAGCACCCTGGCCCCCACCTCCCCGTTTCACCATTGGTTGTTCAAGGCAGGCACTGGCCACACGGTGCTCCTCAGTCGTCTCGATTTGTTTTTGTTAATTTTCCTTGTAGCCCTCTCAACAATATCCGGAAGTGGCAAAGTCCACACCCCTGGCTGTCATACCCACTCCTGCACCGGGTGTTTGTAGTAGGTGACGTTTTGCTGCACTCCTTTGTTTTTGAACTGGAAGATGGTGTAGACCAGGACCAAGATGCACAGCGACAGGATGCAGGGGATGACCACGGCGATGGCATTGACCGTGCTGGGCACGTCATTGATGGCAACCATGATGTCCACGTCATCGTGGCTCAGCTGCCGATCCTTATTCTTCTCCACCTCGGACTGGTCGCAGCCCATCCAGTCCTTGAGGATGGATTTGGGATATCCGGGCTCCACTGTCAGCTTCTGGTTGTCGAACTTCCAATAATCCTTGCCCTTGTAGAAATAGGTGTAGACTGAAATGGTAATAGGAAAAAAGGACTGAATTAAGCAAGTGGACAAAGAGACCATTCATTGGATTCTTGGTGTAAAAGACCCAAGATTTTGTGAAGCCTCATTCTGTAAATGAATGGCACCAGAGCTGCTGTGAAGCTGAAAGCCATCAGGCACTGAAGCGGCTCTTTGCAGCCATATCTTTATATCCTATGCGACATATGAGATCGCAAAGTGACTCAGAGGCCTTCTTGGGGTCCTCAATCCAACGTACGGGAGGCTGCACAACACTCAAGCAGTTCTGACACAGGTACTCACTTCCGACACCCAACGAAACAGAAACCCCGTGCCAATTATCATTATGCATTTCCGTGTGCAAATGGAAAAGAAGCTATTTGTATTAAAGAACCCATTGGGGCTCTGTGTGTTTTGAGAGGTAGATTCATTCCAGATGCCCTTGTCACATGACCGAATACTTACAGCCTTCCCTGCTGACAAAAGCTCCTTGGGGTGATTCAGGGATGCCCTTCCAGATGGTGATGGGTTTAGGGTACCCGGGATCAGCTGTCCGCTTCTCCTCATTGTAGCGCCAGTACAGGTCTCCCTTGAAGAAGTACGTTTTCCCCACGGGTTCCCAGCGCAGGGCGGTGTCGATGCCTTCACGCGGCAGGCAGTTACCCAGTTCCACCAGGCTGTGCGGGTACCCCGGTTCTGCTGTCACCTCTTTGAACACCCAGTATTTATCACCTGGCGAGGAACGACACACATCACTAGGCAACGAGATGAAGCAGTGTCACTCCTACAGATGACTAAAAGAACATGTTTTAAACATTCGCCTGGTTGCGAACAGTCAGATTGTTTCACGAGAGACAGGACTTTGCAAGTCCGGGTGCAAATCTGATTCGTTATCTCTCTGAGCCAATCATTTTTCCTTTTGCCCTCAGAACATTTTACTACAAGTAAAACTCCCATGAGCTAATAAAGTGGAAAAACCATAAGAAATTCAAGGAAACCATGAATGCAATGGATTTTCAGTATGGTTGAAAAGTACAACTGATTACTGATAAGGTGACAGTGTGGAGTCACCGCAAACACACTTGTCATTGGGAGCAGATGAGGAAGAGAAGTGAGATAAACGTGTTCTCTTTCGGCTTTGCTGACTGTCTTGCTTCTTCAGGAGCTTCTGGTTGCCACACCAAGTCTTTCATTAGCTTCCACAACTGACGAGGCCGGTTCCCCCTGGTCCCTGTCAGTGGTGCTGCTGACGATCCACCGTGACGCACACCTCTCTCTGCCGTGCCCGTGTTTGTATGCGGACGGTTAAAACATATTGCGGCACCATCGATGCCGCCGAGTCACGTGCTGAGAGTGTGACACAAGTGTGAGAGTGTGACTCATGTGCTGGAAGCCTCAGCAAAAGCCGCAGCAGATTTGGGTTCGCGGCCCTCTGGGCCTGAGGAGGCCGAGGAGCGGGAACAAACACGATCGGGAATTCTCCTTCAATCCGAAACAAGGGTTCACTATTTCAGTTTTATTCGCTGGTGTGAAATGCATCTGAGATTGGAAAGGGTGAATACCTTTAAAGAAGACGAACTTCCCGTCTGACCTCTCGTAAGCGGCATCGATACGGGCGGGGAGGCCCTTCCAGAACTGCTCGATCTGCATCGGATAGCCCTCCTGCACCTTGTTGTTGCGCAGTCGCCAGAACCAGCGATCCTGTAATGGCGGAAAAAAAAATACAAAACAAAAACAAAACAAAAAAAAAAAAAACAGGCAGATCAATCACGGCTCATTATCATCTGGCTGCGGTGGAACTTGGCGACGTCCAAGCAAACTGCCTGCTGACTGCAAAGCAGACGTACACCAAATGCGCAACCGATCTCTCCCAAAACAAACCTAGTCATTATTTCTAGTCATTATTTCAAAAGAACAATATATATATATATATATATATATATGGCGATAAATGGCAGTAACTTGAGGAGCGTTTATTGAGACGTTGGAAAAAAAACAGTGTACTGTCGATACTGACCCGTGGGAAACAGTAGGAGTTAAGAAACCTGACACAGAAATGCATTATTTATCTGCCTGAAGGAAGTGGATCATCCAACTCAGGCTTATGGTCTGAGCCCTATGAAAATATACATAGGCACAACTCAATAGGCACAACGCTCACCATTAGCAACTGTCATGAAACTAGAGAAAAGGATTTTAAGTTAAAAAATAAAACCAAATGCACAACATCTCCTCCTGTCCCAAGCAGACGCATTAAGCATTTATGAATACATTGATTAACGCTAAACATCAAGCCGTCCTCCATCTTGGCATGCATCTCTTGCTTTCTGGGGCTCGACCCAGTGTTTGTAATCAAACCAGCCGACGGGGGATCCGGTGACGGACCAGGAGGGGGAAAACGACTCCCACCTTGAAAACAAACATCTCCCTCCTGAAGAAGGCCACAGTGTTGAAGTTGCCATCGCAGATGTTGGGCCTCCCGCTCCCGGGGGAAGAGGGCCTGTCGCCGGAGGGCGGACGCGGCGGCCGTGACTGCCGGTCATGTTTTCGCTCGGAGGTGGAGTGGGTACGGCGGGACGGTAAAGTGGGCAGTGGTCGGGTGGGCTCCACCATGGCAGTGGGGATGCCTGCCATTTTGAACAGATTTTACTGTCATTAAAAAAATCCCGCCGCTATTCATAGTGCATCTCAAACTGGTATTAGATCACATTCTTCACAGGTACTGTTTTAGCTAACACTTGCTATCAGACACACGTATGTAATCATCCACAAGCACATCTTTACACATTTAATTCTAGCTGTACATATTTATTTTTTGGCCGACACTTAATAAGATAACATTTCATCTATTCTTATTATTGTATATTTTTCTGGCACATTTAAACAGTCAATTGTTTTGATGGAATAATTCACGTTAAGTACTTTATTCACGGGTGCTACACCAGGGCTCCCAGTGGGATGTGAACCGGCAAACTTCCGGTTGCAAAGCCAATATCCTTCCCTAAACTACTTTGCAGAGAGGCATAGATGAATCGTACCATATATTTTCTGGATGCCTTGAAGGTCGTCGAGCGGAAGTTTGAAGTTGTGCGTCTCCATGTACTGGTAGAATGGCGCCATGATGGCACTGGGGTCGTTGGAGTGCTCCAGGCCCAGGGCGTGCCCCAGTTCGTGCACCGCCACCAGAAAGAGGTCATTCCCTGCGCAGCAACACCAAAGGGCACATTTACATAACTCACGTGACACTCTCACCCATGGACCGGGACAGCCCGTCACCCTGGATGCACCCGCCCCAGTACATTTTTTCCAGAGGAGGAGGAATGGGAGTCACACCAGGGGACACAGCAAGAAATCTGTTATTTTAGCAAATCGCCCGCTATTGACCTCATGGTCTATTTAAAGGACGTCCCATATGCCAGGCGCTGTATGAGAGACCTTGGTCCAAACGCTGCACGCTGTCAGTAAACACATGCGTCATTCTCCTGCAGTAGGAAAGGTAACCACTCCACAAAAGCTCAAAGAGCTTTATCTGCAGGCCACCACACCTCAGTTTTACAGAAAAATCCTAAAAGGAACACAATAGCAAATACGTAAAGGACTCGAGTTTAAATGATATTGATTGGAATTTATAGGGATAATATAAATAAGTGTTACTTGCAAACCAAAATCAGCTTTATGAATCTGTATACGGTGTCAATTTACTGCACTGCATTTTGTATGTTTATGAATTTGTTGTTTGGTGCAGCACAGCCAAAAATATAACAAAAATATAAAAGGCCTCCCATTCAGCCTGTCCTGCTATTAATCAAATCTCGATTAATCTAGATTCGTACCATCGTGATTAGCATTGCCTAACGTCCAGGGTTCATCGGAATCGAAATGCGTGTCCCCTCCAATTCCAGGGCCAGGAAAGTAGGCATGGGCCAAGAAGCCCCCCTCTCCATCAAAGGGGGAGCTGTCGCCATGGAACCCAGAGGCGAAGAAGATCATGATGTCAGCTTCTTTCCTTTCGTTCTTTATTTCCGAGTAGGGGATCTCCTCGAATGTCAGCGGCGTGACCGTCTGCCAGACGTCAAAGGCTTGCCGTATAGCCTTCTGCGTGTCCTTCTCCCCTACTTTAGGTGTGAAGTTGTGTATGCTGCCAGGAGGAAGCAAAAAATAACAGGTGTGACACTTATTAATGCTTAGATGCTCCCCGAGTTCCCTCCCACATGCACACATGCACACTAATCTGGCTGTTTTGCAGCAGCTTTGAAATAAATATTCTGAGAAGCAGCTGGCAACCGAGTCCATAAATTAAAATAAACGCCCTTCTTTCATTCGGGTTTTGATTTGCTCCAGTGTGATTTACATAGTCTCAGCGGAAGACAGGGACCCGCAGGAGCGACCTGCACGGAGCGACCCGCACGGAGCGATGTGCTCTGACAGTCCTCAAAGATAAAATCAGACTCGGTAGCCAGGCCTCTAAAAATAGAGTTTCAGGTTGAAAGAAACTTTTAAAGGTACAGGATCCATCTCCGTGTGTGGAGCCGCACTGCTTCTGCTGCCGTTTCGAGGGACGTTTGTTTGCTTAGCATGTCTTTCTATTTTTTTCGTTTGAGGGAATTTCAGCAAGTAACGACCGAACTGCATAAGCGATGCATATCAGAAATATGCGAGACGCAAGCTAAACGCTCTAATATATATACAAGAAAGAAAGTGGGGGCAGGGAGGTAGGAAACAGCATCAGGGGTGTCATGGTGCGCCGCCACTGAACTGCTGTAGCAGGGACCTTCAACCGAACGTCTTTACGTCCGTTTACTGCCCAGTAACAGCAATGCACAGGGGGACCTCGCAGCAAAAATATCACGGCCTGCAGAAATGTGCTGCCTATAGAAATAGCTTTTCTAACATGCAGCCCCTTAGGTGCATGCTAATGAAGAAAAGGCTAACATCACTCATTATTATTATTATTATTATTATTATTATTGTTGTTGTCGTTTCATTTTAATCATGTTGACAAAACCTTGACAAAAAGTGGTACAGAAGTGCCTTAGAGCAGGCCAACAGCGTCTGAGGCTGGATGCGGCCTGGCTGTAACGTTAAAGGCCAGCGAAATGTCAGCTACAACAAGGCAAGGGATTCTGCCAGACCTTCTCAGTAATTACGCAGCTCACTACCAACGGAGAGGCAGCAAATTAAATACTGCAGAATTACACACTCGAAAAGCATATCTGCTACCTGTGTTCATTACACCTTCAGGAGGGGGACAAACAGAGAGCTGGTTCCTGTATTAACAACCTGAACTCTTTACCTCCCGTAATTTACTTCCCTTCAATCAGGCGCTAAGCTATTCAGCTGTGGGGCTGAGAATTCAGTCCAAGGTCCACATATCCAAATATCCTCCCTTGTTTAACGGTGAATATCTCCTAACCCTGCTCATTTCCCTGTGTGCACCATGCAGTTAGAGGTATTTAATTTGGTGGTTCATATTGCCTGTGTGCAGGATCTTTAGCAGCATATAATTTATTATATAATTTTAGCACATTAACCTGCCTTTGGAATCAAATACGCTGATTCATTTTCAGATTTGTTACCATTTTCATACAAAAGCAACACAAAATGGGTTGGTGGTGTGCAGTAGAAAAGAAGTAGAGAACTGAGATTTAATATTAGGCCCAGCTGTTTATCTGAAAGTAATTTGCAGGTATTATATGCAAAATCTAGGGCTATGCAAACAAAACTCAGGTTTAAAATCCATTTTCAACTGACCTCCAGGTAAACACAACCACGTCACTCGTGAATATTCATTGTCTATACCTTTGTTAACGGACAGTCTTCATCCACAGTCTTGACCCACCCTGTCATTGGCTCATTAAAATGAGACATGCACATGTCATCCAGAGATGACCCTAATATCTGAGAAGGTGCATCATGATGATATCGATCGAGTCTCATGTTTTTATTGGGTTAGCTTCTGTAGCTATTGTGCAAATATATAGGGACCTTCTTGAGACCTTTAAGAAAGTACAAGTTATAATCAAAATGAATAATATGAACTCTAAAATAAAAGTTTGGATGTAATTCAACAGTTTTAGTTTTAATTAAGTCTTTTCTCCTGCTCGATCCTCTTCATTTCATTAAAATAGATACAAATGAGGTGTGGGTCAAATGTAATACCCTTCACGCAAAACCGTTTGAGAGACCATACAAAACCGCATCAGAAGACAATATAAATCCCTGATTTTCTAACTGGATCTTCATCTAAACTCATCTTAATGTTTCCAAAGTGAGTCCACGAATAACTTCTTTTTTCCCCTTAATGTAAAATTTCTACTATCCTTAGCATTGTTTTAACATCTAAAGTGACTGAAACTAAATGTCTAACTATTTTTAATACTAATCATTAACTAGCTTAATGCTAACCAATTCCGTGAACAAAGAGTAGGAAATGACATCACCAATCCAGATAGCGATTGGCTGACGGCATGGAGATGAAGGGCCTCCTACCTGTAGGTGATGTGTTTCTGCCTCCATTTCTGGCCCGTCAGGGCGTAGCGTCTGTTCCGTCGACGGCGACTGATCCGGGGATGATCGGGGACTCCACATCGAGGTTTCCTCATCCACCTGGGATCACACAGGCACAAGCTGTAACTGAAACCCTTTTGACAAACCGGCCGCTCTGGAAGGATTACCAGCACCGGGAAGAGTGGTGGCAGACTCCAAGCTACACAAGAGCAGTGCTAATCCTCTACATCTCAGTGTTCTGCAGCACCTTCACCCTTTAACTAGCTATTACGGATATATACTCACACACTCTGAATTCTTTATTATACTTTTCCGGATGTGCTTTTGGTTCAGATCGCTGCTCAGTGTTTGTCAGTATAGACTAAGTATTACATCAAAAGATATTTTCAGGTTAGTGATATATAATGCATATCCCTCTGTACATCCATCCATTTTCGGTAACCGCATATTCAATGCTAGCTAGTGACGAGGCTATCCCATTTAGCAGAGGGCTTTGGACAGGACACACACATCAGATAGCCCCCATTTTATAATGACACTTAACCCATAATGGGTTTCTCTAAACTATAATGTGTTCCTCAGCTGCACTCTACCTTGTTATCCTGAAACATAGCAGGTGATGTTATTGCAACGTTTAACGAAAGAATGCTTATTCACTGCATTAAATGTGTCAGTGAAGCAGAATTAAAGGTGGCATCTTTACAAATCTCTTTTGTTATTTACTAAAAATAAATCCTTCAACTAAAATTAAAGTGACTTCTTGGTATAAATACCATAAAATGCCACACAATCTGGGTCCAATCATTACAAAAGGCATAAAATGCATGAGAACTGAGCCATCCTTAAAGAACTGTTCACTCCTAATCAATTCCATATAAATGGAAAACAGTCCCAGTTCAAACAAGGCAAATTGTTGCTGACTAGATGGTGGGTGTTCCCAGCGTTCTCTGGAAATAAGGATGCTGCAGCCTAATTTACAGTACGAGCCTAGTTCGCCCCCGCATTATCTTTGCAGCAAGATGACAGCAGCAGGCTGTTACAAAAAAAGAGAAAAAAGCAGATCCAGTGCCACTCACTCGATGGTGGTCTGGTCCAGCACTCCGGTTACTGGGATCCCGTAGAAACGCTGCATGGCAGCGACGGCTGACTGTATGGCCTTCTCCGAGCGCAGGTCTGACGTCCGGATGTCGTGGGGCAGCAGGTACCCGTAGTTCTTCAGCCATGTCTGCGGAGGAAGGGAAGCAAAGTTTCCCGGCTTTGAGGGGGTGCTGTCTCAGTGATGGGCCAGAGCACACCTACGGATGCTTCAGAGGGTGCAAGACAGTCACCCTGGCTAAATCTGGAGCAGTGGGGCAGACCAAAAGCTCCTGATTATATATAACAAGACCTCTCCCCTTCCAAGGGGCCTTTCCTCTTTAAAGTGGAAGGAGAGTCAGAGATCTCATATACAGCGTTCTGCATCTCAGCCTAATCAGTTTAGGTAATGCACCCGAGCTTTCAGACGAACAATCGTACATCTGTGTGGCACAAAGCAGAATCCCGAGCCTACAGGTACAACTCATTTAGGCCGTGCAACCTGCTAGGATGACAAGAAAAACACTTTTCCCTACGTGTGACAAGTGTGCGACGACAGGCTATCAAATATTGACTTCTTCAACTATTCAGCAGAATATTACTCAGACTAAAATGATTATGTTTAGACTTCCAATGCTTGATTAAAAAAAACAGGGCATTACACTCTAAATTATACACTAAAGATCTTCTTCATTAGTACATGATCAGGATGACCTTTAGTAAGAAAAATTACCCTTTTGCCGACATTAACGAAAAAATCCAGAGAGCAGCGTTGAAAGGCAGGCATTTTAACTCTAGCGGCTACAAGGGGCTGGTATTTCCACTGTTCCAAAAATTCTGAGGTATTTAATGTGCTTTGATGGCACAATCAAGTAGCCATTTGGAACATCTCGCTAATGCAGATCTGTTTATAATTCAATGAATCATTCAGATATTATTAATATTACAAAACAAAATATTTAAGGGCTGAACTCAATGGAATACTATT
Source organism: Stomatorhinus ivindoensis (assembly GCA_019775895.2). Lineage (NCBI taxonomy): Eukaryota > Metazoa > Chordata > Actinopteri > Osteoglossiformes > Mormyridae > Stomatorhinus > Stomatorhinus ivindoensis. The sequence continues at coordinate 5,234,554 of JABFEB020000124.1, read as the reverse complement.
CATGTTGCTAGAACTAAAATTCAGAGTTCAGTCTTTGCTGCACAACTTAGTGCAAAATAACAAAACACTAATCTGGTTAAAGTTCCAGGTCTGAGTGCCGTCAACATCATTAGCTTGCATGATTCTCATATATGCTGCTGGGATTACAATACGACATGCTCATCACTGCCACGGATTTAGTCTTTAGTAAATGGATTAACTCACAGAATACGGATCTCTGGCTGAAGCCGACGGTGCTAAATCTTATATTTCATGATGGAGAGTTAAAACCAAGTAAGATTTCAGCCAATCGAACAGTGGCTAGTTATGTAAATGTGCTTTATGCAACATTATGCAAAGCAGGCGCCCCATTCTTCATTTTGAGCATAATACCTTACGCAGAATATTCAAAGTACATTAGCCATAATAAGCTGCTTTCATCAAGCTGTTTCCAAGCTGGCTAGATGATTTGAGCTGTAGCTACCAGTTGGTTATGCTAGCATTACGGGGGATTTGTTACACCTGTTTTCCAAAAACCAATATTAACCAGTAAGCTTCAGATATAAGAACGTCAGAAATTTACAAAGAAGAGGAGGCCATTCGGCCCATCAGGTTTGTTTGGGGAAAATTCAACTAATGGCTTAAAATTGTTATTATCTTATCGAGCTCCGATTTTGAAGGATCCCAAGCTTTTAGCTAAATTTAAACTCTTATCTAAAACACGATAAGAGGCATATTTAGTCCATTTCTGAATGGCAGCTTCAGGTTAATTCATTGCATTTCTACATGACACCCTTCTCAAAAGGCTGCTCCAGATGTTATGCACGAGGAGTTGATGCTATACCAGGCAAGAAGAGGAACTCTAAAGGTTTATAAAGGAAAAAAACTAGAAGTTCAAGGACCAGTTCATCTCACTTCCGCTGATGCCTGCCAGCTTTATATGATTCAGAAACATGTGGACTATCTATTAGCCTAGTAACAAATAGTAAATAGTGCAGGGAATGACATGTTATGAAAACACGAAGAACACAAAACAAAACAAGCAATTATTTACACCCAAATTTTTTTCAGCTGTTTATAATCTAATATTTTACATATATCATGCAAGAATACTTCTGCAGCACTCACTGATGATAAAATATAAACTTAGGAATGACTTATTCATTGTTTTTATCAAGTAAAATATTTCCAGGTATTTTTCTTTTTTTTTTTTACATGCAATTATCCTGCTCCATTTCAGCTTGTCATGTCATTAGCCAGACTTCATAAAAACTAAAAGGAATATCAGCTGGAGGATCATAACAGGGAGGTGTTCCACAAAGCAAGATTTCCCAGTTTCAGTTTCTTAGATTTCTAGAAGTCATGATTGTCCAATAAAAGTGTAAGTTAAGAGCATTCCTATTGGACAGTCGTGACTTCTAGCTTAAGTTAACCTTGCAAGCTGAGAAATCTTGCTTTGTGGAACAGCCCCCAATCACTTATGAAAAGACATGTGGAACATCAATGCTTAAGTTCATAGATTTTTATTTTGTGTGATGTTTCCATTGTCAATAACAGGAATCATGAATGAATGAAGGAATTAATTTTAATGCACATCAACAGACAGCTGCTATACACTGTAAGCATGCAAACCAAAATGAACATTTCTGTCAGTTCCGGATCCAGGAATTATTTTGAGCAAAATATGAAAAAGTTTTTACTTGCTGACACCGTTGCTCATTTTTCATACAGCCAGTAAGTTCTGAATATGTCTTGAAGAAATCTAGTCTGATTCAACCATATCTTTAAGGTAATATAAAATGTAAAATAAGGCAATGCATTATTACATGTAGCATTTCTGCTGCTGTTCGCAATTTATGGTACAATAAATAATATGATTAATATGAAATTGTGTTTAAGCCACATTTTCATATTTTCATGGAAAACAAGCTCTAGTTGGTGAGGAGATAAACAGTGAAACTTAATCCACTCACTTGGCAGCAACAAATACATGAAAAACAAGAAACAGTGAATCTGGCAGCAAGCCCCAAATGGAGATTGTATGAAGCAAAAGTAAAAACTTATAATCAGAGTATAATCAACCATCAGGGTCATATGCATAACGCAACTGAGGGACCAGGCATACAAATGTATGTAAAAATGATCATAATCGTTCCTTTCGATTGTGACCTGGTTGACTAACTAACTCTTTAGCTCACCCCTTAAGGTGCTACAGTCCAACCGCAAACCATGTGACCACTTGTACATCCATTGGACAATGATACCTCGCCTTTGATACGTAGCCAACACAAGACCACTTCTACGTTTTCAGCCATTCGATTTCAGAACATTTAGCCCCAAAATTTCTCTCTGAGCGCCCACACATAACAGTTCTGAAACTTTACCCTAGTTGAAAATGCACTTAGAAGCTAAAGGTCTCTGGCTTTTTCTTGTGAACGTAACTCATAGTCTTGATGAAGTCACTGCGGTAAGAATCACCAACGACTTGCCACAGATCAGCAGCCCTGCAGAGCAGGTTCTGGCCTTTACACCTCATCTACAATTATTTATAATTATAATAAATTATAAATAATACATGCCCTGATGTCCAGATGGGTGACATTCAAATACAAACATTACTTTTAATATCAAGTCTGTTTCTAATGGCAAGACAACAGATATACGTGATGCTACAGTAATTGTTTGATCTTATAACCCAAGGGGCTCAGCTAAGTGTCCGTTGAGTTCCTAACACTGCTCTAACCTGGAAATTACATCAGAGATCATCGAGGCAGGAACTGGCCATAGAACATGAAGACATGCACAGCAGCTCACGCATGATCTGGACCCACTACTACACAGAGCTGTCCAACCAAAAAAAAGAAAAAAAAAGAAAAAAAGGTCAACAATTCAGACACAAAACACTGACTGGCTTAAACCAATGCAACATCATTTATTATTAAAAGGGGGACTGAAATATGCAGGGCAGGGGGTGTACATTTCCTCACCTAATGAGCAGAAGCAAGAGTGAGAAGCTCCCCACCAGCTACGGCCCTAAGTTGGACTACAAAAGGTGAACTTCTAACTAAAACCTAATCGAATGTCATTTGGGACACTTCGGAGCGTGTCTGGGGAGAAGATCTCATGATACTACTACTTGTCGCAGCAGATAAACCTCACGATGTTGTGACAAAAAATGATAAACTGCAGCCCTAAGTATAGCACCAAGAGGCAAAGATGGATTTATATCTGAGATCCCCAGTTGTATTTTTAGCAGATCCTTCCTGCGACACTGCCTCCTCTCTTTCGCACGTTCACTGTTTTCCCCCAGTACAATAAACATTACAGCGGCAAGCGAAGACAGCTATAAATCAGATATTTGGAAAACTGCTGGTGCTGAAGCTGCAGTTCACCTCCCGAAAGTTGAAGCACTCAAACTCACACGCCCTTGTCTATTTTTGAATACAAGCTGCATGTGGCGTCACTGAAGTGCTGAGTTTCCTTCTGATATACCTACAGGGTACAGATACTGTGCAATTAAATGCCCCCACGGCATAACTTGGGAGATATTGGATGTCTTATTGATGACATATTTCAAAGCAAAACAACGGGACGCACATCACATGAGGGATCATTACGTCCTTGTTGATATCACACCCCTACCAGTCCCACTCCCCATTTGAGGAAGATGTTCAGCTTTGTCGTGTCCGGCCGGGGGTGTGAGCAGGGAAACCAGGCCAAATGACACCCCTACATGGAACGGCTGCCAATAGGAGGGCAGAAGAATTAGCGGAGGCTAATCGAGGCATGGCGCCCCATGACATCACGTCTGCCTTCTCAGATTCCACAACCCGGAGGGGAACCACCCAGCCTATAGCCTGGCGATCGATGAACGCCCGGATACAGGTGACGCAAGGCGTACCTGGTGATGGCACTGTCATCTCGCAGTTTGGCGAGAGCCTCGCAGAGCCGCACTCGTCGACTGGAGTCAGTGGGGGGAGGTGTGGCCAGAAAATCAGGAGAACAGTTAGAAAAAGGAGAGGGAAGAGACACTTAGGGAAAGAGAGAGAGAGAGAGAGAGAGAGAGGGAAACAGGATGGGGGAGGGTAGAAAATCCACAGCAAACAAAGGATGAGGAGGCACTGTAGGACACGCCAGTGCACTGTAAGACACGCCAGTGCACTGTAAGAGCCCGGAATGGTCAACGAATAAAACTGCACTTCCCCTCCCTACATGAACAAAGACAAACCAGAAGAAGACCAGCTAGCTAAGATTTGTGACTATTTAGACTGCATCAAATCCCGAGCCCAGGTTTTTCAACTACAATAAAAAGGTGCTAATGAGAATGATGATTATACCAAGAGAGGAAAGGTTATAAGATTAAAGCAATCGATCAAGAAGGTGATGGCCGAGGTTCTCAGTATCGCTGAGATTTCATGACGTTCCGCATGGATGCCTGGGGCTGTGGCGCTTTCGTTCTTCTGCTGCCGCACGTGGTGGCAGGGAAAGATGTATTCAGGGCAAACGATACCTGTGCATGAAGGCGGTGATGTCGGCTATCCTTAAATTAGTCCGCCTGCTTCTGGAGCGAGCTGCCGCTCGGAAAGGAGCCAGTGCGCACCTTCATTAATGCAGCTCATTAAATCCGCAGGGCCTAATGCTTCTCTTAATTTACTATATGTTCAGAAGCAACCAAAT
>JABFEB020000124.1:5193952-5213846 GCA_019775895.2 Stomatorhinus ivindoensis | reverse complement strand
GCTGCGGCTCTCCGGGTAACGCTGCGGCTCTCCGGGTAACGCTGCGGCTCTCCGGGTAACGCTGCGGCTCTCCAGGTAACGCTGCGGCTCTCCAGGTAACGCTGCGGCTCTCCAGGTAACGCTGCGGCTCTCCAGGTAATGCTGCGGCCCCCGGAGGACACATCACCTGGAGAGATGGAAGGGGAACCGAAAGAAGGCACTGATGCAATCACCAGGGTGGAGGCGCCACTTTTCACCGGCGGGGCGGGGAATGGAGAAATGCACAGCCTTCCCGGCCTCTCGGGGTCCTCGTCCAGGACGCGTCTGGCAGATTCCAGCTTTGATGGATGTGCGCGTGTGTGGGAGACCAGCGGCAGTGACTGTTTTTGTTTTGTTTTTTTTTGCCACTCGCCATTAAACATCCGCCCCATCGAGTCAGCCTGTGAGTCAGCCCACTTGAATGAGGCAATGGGGTGGATGGCGGTAATGTAATCAAAGCGGAGAGGCTAACATCTCTGCGCCGGGTGTCTTTCAGAGGTAAAAGGCAACCAGCCTAGGGGAGGATGGAGACAAATGTCACGGAGCTTAAAGGATCCTTCGAGGCCCACTCCAAATGGACCTTTCTGACATGAGCAAGGGGCAGGCAGATGCAGAATAGATTCTGATCCATTCCTTCCTTTCGACTTTCTGTTTCGGGTGATAATCTTGCCCCAACAGGGGATGCTGCAAAGGTATATAGAGCAAGGATACCCTGGGAGATTTAGGGGTTCTGAAATCTACCACTGGGGGGCCCCCACTAGGAAAAATATACCTGTACGTCTTCAGACATATAGTGCCAAAGGGGCCCAAGGTGACATTTTGTCAGGGGGGCCAAGATTTCTAGTGACAACCTTGGGACGAGCGGCCGCAGGTTTGCGTACGAGTGGCATGCATCTGCGTGGAATGACATGACGTCGGCTGGTGAGAACAGATTTAAAAGGACAAAACACACTTGGAGGGGACATTCGGCAGCGGCTGGGCTTTGGTTCAGCGACTCGGGAGGCCTGACGATGACGAAGCTGCACTCTGAAGCTTTCTGAAGGCTACTGCCAACGGCCGGATGCCATCTATCGCTCGTGACGGTGACATCAGAGGACTGCTCAGGGGCAGCCCAATTTCTTGTATGACAGCCTCTTTGTCATTGTTTGGTTACGCAGAGCAGGTGCTCAGCACAATTCTCTCTGCTACCAGAGAGAAGCCATCAAAAACAAAAAAAAGGTCCTTCTGTGTTTAGCAGACGTACGTGCCGTTCTGTACAGTACATACTGATGCAGTGATTGGGTGGTTTGCATTGTGTTTCTGGAAAGCCATCAAAATAAACCACAAAACAGACTGATATCATTGTGCTGAACGAAACCTAATGATCAATAATTTACTGCATTTTTCATTTCAAAGTGAAGCAAAGCTTGAATAAACAATGATATGACCTTACAGGGATGGCTACTAAATCAGTGACAAAAAAAAACCTGACATGCAAATTGCCTTCGCAGTGCCACAAGGTGTCACTGTTTCCAAGGACACTCTCTGTGGCGTCAGTTAATGTGAGGCCAGTTGGTGGAGTGCCTTAAGCAAAGACGGATTAATGCACAGGCTGTCCTGCGCTATAGCCTAAGACCTGGAAAACATCAGGACTCCGCCCTGTCTCAGGAAACATGGATAATCTGAGTGTCCATGCTGATGACCCATTAAAAGCCCAGCGGTAGTGCAGGACGCTGGGAGCCAAAGGGGAATCAAGCCATCACAGCAGGGGGGACCCCACGCCCCAGGTCAGAAAATCTGTGTCCCTTTTTGATAACACAAGATCGTACAAAAGTTAATCTGCTCCTGGTCTCATGGATAACAAGCTGCAGTGCGGTTCTAGAGGGTTCTGGGGGGACTAAGGCCAGTTGTTCTGTGGGGGAGTGGGCAGATGCATTTAACCTCCAAGTCCTCCAAGTATTACACTAGATTTCCAGCATTAAGAAACAAAAGACAATTTTGGAAATTGATGTTATTTACCTTTTACAGTTTTTACAAATATGTAACATACTCTGATTTCTTGTTTAGACTGTCTTGCCTCTACAAACTTGATAACTGTTTTCGCGTTAACTCTGCTTTTCACAAACTGAAGCAACTCGACCACCTAGTGCACCTGCATTAAGAGTCTATCAAGAAAACATGCTTACGTTTGTGTTTCACCTGTTCCGTGCGCATTTACCCCAGAAATATAAATGCAAATGTAAATAATAATAATAATAATAATAATAATACATTTATTTCAGACCCAAGTAGTATATGTATTTAGAGGGGCTGGGGCATAAGTAAAATAAGCAATGGTTTCTGTTTGAGGTGGGATTCAGTGATCATTACCAAGACACCACAAACCAAGTAAAATGATGGACAGTAATGACTCACCTCAGTTTTAGTGCAATTCCTGCATATTTGTGCCCAAAAAAGCAACAGCGAATCAACTTACAGCTTTATGTAAAACATACGTAAAATTACACCCTTCTATCTATCTATCTATCTAGTAGCTACCTTCTTTGCACTTATGAAGTACTAGATTATACTTTTTAAATATTCTGAAATATTCTTACCAGCAATCTTCTACATACCACAGGAACGAGTGTCACAATTTAATGAGATTGGCAAAAATCTGGTCACATCACCAATTTCCATTCTTTAATTCTTCTGATCACTGAATCAGGCGTCATGGGTCAAAGAGGAAATGTGAGATGCTTTAGGTAGCTGGAAGCATGCTATTTGCACCATCATGAATTTGTAACACTTAATAAGTTTATCTGTAGTGGTCAACCTTATAACAATACAACATACTGCTATCAGTCAGCCACTACATAAGTATTTAAGTCTGAAGGAGAACATTTCTTTCTTTCTACTGTCATTTTTCTAATTTGAAGAGTAGTATTTTGTGCTGTTGTGCACTCCCTGGTTTGCTCTATCGTGGTACTGCTATTTAAGGTCTCATCCCTGTGTTAAACGTGTATGCAAAATGCAAACGGCAAAGAAAGACAGCATCCTCATTATGCCCCCATATATCAAACAAACACATTGTTCTACAAAGGAGAAGTCATAGGCCACAGAAAAATGGGTATTCGGGGCGTGTTGGTTTGTTTAAGAATTTGTAAAGATTAATAAATCCCACTGGCATGTTTTAATCTGTGGTTTACCGAAGATTTGAAGCTACCTAATCGGAAGAATGTAGAATAACCCCACAAAATTCTGAGACATGTTATTTGCGGTAGATTTCCAGTGGCAGTCTGCGTGACTAAGCGTCAACTCATGACTTTAAACTATACATAGACAGAACAGCGATACCACGTGACCGCACAAAGAAACTTGTGTAACAGGCTACTTAATTTTTCCGGTATGTTTATAGATTTATTAACACGAAAGATTTTCTAGCGTTTTACGAAACCACTGTAGTTACAAAAGTAAAGAATCGTTTAGTTTCCACTTATTGTATTTGCGCAGAGCAGCATTTAAGCGGTCAGCGAACAAATTATCAAGAAATTTAATTTGGGCACTTAGGCCTACATGTAACTTTTTATGAGTGCTCTTCCCCGATTCCGCTAATGCTTAAAATTCCGAAGATCAGAATAAAAAGCTGGTAGCAGTGGGAAACATCAGAATGAACTGGTTTTACAACATGCCTTAATTTGCAGTACTCAACAAATCAAGGAATAATGTCACTATTACTTTACTCACGGTGACTCATATTCACGTGCAATACTTGGTACCGAGGAAGGTGGCACATGGAAAGCAGGACGAAACTAACCGTATCCCGTGGCGCAACCGGGAAGCCTACAGACAGGAAGCCGCCGGAAAGAAAACACTTGGTCATTTAATTAGTCAGTACCCACGGTAAAAAAAAAAAAAGCTCTAGAGTAATTAATATTAAGATACTGGGCTTCCACTACAGAAACCACAAAATACTTGCAGCAATTATATTGGACCCGTCCCGATAACGTTTTTCAGCTGAAATGTATGCGAAACGCATAATGAACTCAAGCATAATTAAAATTTCAGGCACATTCCTCGGCTTGTATGCTACTCTGCGAAAATGAAACTATTTTCTACCTGAAATATTAATCATGCATTTGGAATTAGGGACAAGTGTATTTAAGGTGCCCGTCCTATGCACTGTATTCCAGCGAACTGAAGATAAAAGTAAAACACACAATAAAATAGGGTTTGCGACATTCAAACATCCGCTGTGACACTGAGGCTCTCTGAGTCATGCTCTTGCGACAGATCTTACGGAAAATCTGTATTATTCCATTATAAATCTAAAATTAGCTACATCAAAAGCGTTGGAGTAGTTCACACACACACACACATATATATATATATATATATATATATATAGACACACACACACACCAGGGTCCATGATGTGGAATCTACAGGTACAAGGAAGGATACAACCCAGGACAGGGCACACTCACACACCATTCACACTTATGGGCAATTTGGTAACTCCTTTCAGCCTCAGCAAGTTTTTGGGCTGGGGGAGGGACATTGGAGTACCCAAGGGAAACCCCACAATGACATAGGGAGAGCATGCAAACTCACACACATGGAGCCCTGGTCCCTCAGGTGTGAGGCAACAGTGCAAACCACTGCACCACCGTACAACCTACCACACACACACACTCGCACACACGCACAGGGTAAAATAAAGAGACCATGGCATTATTTTTTTGTTAAATCCTGGTTTAATCCTGGTTCTGTTTGCAGAAGGCTACGCTGTGAGGCAGGCTGCTTCCAGGCTCAACATTTCTAAGAGAGCAGGTTCAATAACAGCAGTGAAGTGAAGCAGGAGACACTGGGAACGACCAGAAACCAGCCAGGCAGAGGGCAGAAGTGACTTTCTAATGTCAGAGATGACCGTCAACTTATATGACAGTCTCTCATGAATCAGAGCATGATATCAAGTGGCTTTCAAAAAATGGGAAACATTAAGTGCAGGTGTGAAATGCACTGCTAGGACAATGTGTATGAGGCTCCTAGAAGCAGGACTGACTCCTGAAAAGGAAGGAACATATTTACACACACACACATGGGGGCGACTGGACCACAAAGCAGAAAGCTGAGGTTCTGGAGGTACCATATACATATGCAACAAACATTAATCTTCAGCATTGGCTGAATCTTCAGTTTAATCACAGATGCCAGAAATTGGGTCTATATCCCGACACCTGACTCAAATTGTGCCAAAGAATTTCCATTTGTAATAGCATTTTGCCTGTCGGCCTTGTGATACCATGTGATGTTTTGTAAGAATACTTCCTATAAAACCATCATGTTACTTTATTACAGTATCTGTTACTACATTATACTGGTTTTTTACAATATGAATTTCAGGTAGCTTAGTTGTATACTAGATTTAATAGAGACTGAAAAATGTTTAGTAGCTTTTTCAAGAGGGGATGATATTTACGCCAAGGCAGGGACAGTGATAAGATTCCATTGAACAAGGTGTGTGTTATTCTTCCGTGTATCAATAAATACAACACATGTGACTAACATATGTCGTAATTGCCCAAGATATGTGTCTGTTGTACAAATACAAAGATGAGAGGTTATGAAACTCAGCTTTCCTGACATTGCAGAGACGTCTGTCTCTCCTCAGGCATTTGGAGAGTTTTCATACCAAAAATGCTTTCTTTTTAAAAAATCCATTCCAGCGTTTCTGTTCATTCTGCTCAACAGCCAATAAAAATATTTCAGGCCTCTGTCACCATGCAAGATTTTTTTCCCTGACATGAGGATGTTCAACAAATCAGCAGGGTTCATTTGACAAACACAGAACACACCCTGTAAATGAGCAAGAAGTATGTCCAACAGAAGATTTAACCACCAGTTGACTTTTAATTTATGTTTAACAGGTTTCAATGTCAGATACTGAAAATAACAAAACAATCACCACCCCCCCCCACCAAAATACAATTTTACACTTTACAATTTATGTAACACTGCTTTCAAATACTTTCCTCTAAATTCATAGTTGCTATTTTAGTTTTGTACCCAAAAATAAAAAGTTGTTTAAAAAGATCTCAGTGCTATATACAATCATACAAATTGTGAATTATATATTGTGTATTATTGCTTTTATCAAACATTCACATTATACCACAAAATGTAGGTAACAAACTATTCCACCAAATGATTTATGCTAAATATTCACAATAACATTTTGCTTGAAAAATAATTTAGTAAAAAAACAAGTCAGAAAAAACTAACCTAATTTAAAAAGAATCATTGAGTCTCATGATATTCACAGCCATGTTGGTATATACAGTAGAAAAAAAACTATGGGAGCGATTTGTTTTTGATTAGTTGTTAAGTCTGCTGTTTTGTGCAACAGAATCGGTTGGGTATCACTTCAGTATATTAAGGAGGGCAGAAAAACATTTTTGGTTTGTCCCGCATCAACATGTTTCCTGTAAACAACGCTGCAAGAATTATTTCAGCTTTAACATACAAACACTTTTCTTCCCCTCCCATGAAATTGCAATGTCTGCAGCTGACAGCTGAAATTTCTAATATAAAATGTTCTATATACTCGTTTAATTTATTTTCAGACAGCATTATAAAATACACAATTAATTTTTTACTATGCAGAGTTAAGTACGCAAAAAAAGGTAAATGCTTAAACCACAACAAGCTGAAACAAGTAGAACAATGTAGTTTACGAGGACATCAATTATGGGTGGACGCAGTGATGACTCATGTAATTTCTGTATTTTGGTAGTTTTAAGAGCGCTAGACAACATGCGCTTGGAATGCTGTCTCCCGTGAGATCATCAATGTGCACTTTACAGCGAGGTTCTGCTTGTAGAAATCGCCCATTCTGCAGCTGAAATCACGAACTTAAGAGCATCTGGAAATCAGAGGTATGTGTCATACAGTGCAGGTCACAGGTTTGTTTTTCCTTTAATTGCACAGTTTCTGAAGCTGTCCACACTTCCATGTAAAATTCATATGCTCTGATATGTATGAACAGTCCTTTCGAATGGATGTTCGTACTTATATAATATGCACAACATATACAAATATGCATCCTCAAAGGGCAAGAATTTCTGGAAGTTCTGCAGTCCGTCCGCCGGCCATTACGAGAACACGCAGAGACAGTCGGTGATACTCAGTTTAATCCATGCAATTATCCTGCAGTACTTGCTATTGCTGCTCGCATAAGTAGCAAAGACATTTCTCCACAATGTGACCTTCTACCCAGGATTGTTATTCTTGAGCTCAAATCTACTGTAGATGTTCTTGGTCTTCATTTTGTTGTAGTGGTTGACCAGGTCAAGCTTACTGTGTCCCAGGGTCATCCTTCCATTGTCATTTCGTGTTATCCGATGACCCATGAAAGGCCCATCTGCGGGTGGTACTGGTGGGGGGGGCAGTGTTTGCTTGCTCTCTGGTTCTGTCTGTGAAAGATCTGGCCCTCCGAAGGCCATGCTTTGAGGAGGGGACTTCTCCTTACCTGAGGCTGAAAAGAAATCAGTTATTTTGTTGAGGATGGGGCGGGATTGATTTCTGCTGTTCCTGTTGGTGACTTTAACGTCCAGTCCAGGTGGAGACCTAGGGGTACCATGATAGTTTGGCTTGTGATCGTAGATACCCAGACCCTGCAACTTTGACGTGGTTCCTCCGACGTTAGCTGTAAAGGAATCAGGAGCTGCAGCTTTGTACCACTCAGTCTGGCCTACGCCAGAGACGTCATGGTCCACTACAAGATTCTGACCGGGATTGGTTGTTGAGATCCATGCTCCCTTGTTTTGGCCAACTCTCCAGTCCGGACCTGGTTGCTTACTTTCCTGCTCAGACTTATTGACGTGCGTGGACATCCCAGGGGCTTTCTTGATACTGGACACGCTGCTACTAGACTGACTACTGGAGTTCTCTGAATAATCTCTCTCCCGGGACAAGAGCATATCCAGACCCATGCTGGGTGCCGGATTGGAGAGTGGGTAATAGGGAAGTCCCTCGTCCTCCTCCGGGTCGTCAAAGTAAGGGATGATCTGGGAGTCAGCGTAGAGGCAGCGGAACTCCCGGTCGAAGGTCTCAGAGATCCTCCCTGAAAAGTGCAGCACCATGTTGCTGTGGACCAGCGCTGAAAGCCAGGTGAAGCTGCAGAAGAGATGGCAGGCAATCAGCGATGTCAGGTCATCATACTTTTAGACAACGTGTATCTTTAAAAGTGGCTGTTAGTGACTGGGTTCCACTCATCATACACAGGAGTAGGAATGAGACAAACAGTTGTCACTTGAAGCAATTCCTGAGGCCCGAATGACCAACCAACCACAAGACGTTCTTTCAAACTGGAACTTCTTAACATCCAAAACAAGTCCACACAAATGGGACCGTTTTGGATAACATTTAAATACAGAACCAGATTCCTGGTTTTGAAACAAGATGCACTTTCACATGAACGTGTCACCTTTGCCAACTCCCAGCCTGAGTCAATCCTGAACAGTTACTGATCCACACCTAAGACTTACCTGACACTCAAACATGACCCCACTGTATACAACTACTTACCTTCTCTATGTCACTCTTCTCCTCACTACCATGTTTCCATAACCCTGTGTAACTCTGCAAGTACCTGTGCAGTAATTCCCATATTCACCTTCAGGCTCTCTATCTATCCATCTTAAATAATAATATTTATGTGCACCTGCATGTGTCTAAGTGTGTCCAACACCACCGCCAGGAAAAATTCCTTGAACGTTACTGTCATGAGTTTGTGAAAGTGATTCAGATTAATACACAGATAGGATTTCTGTAGCACACCTGTAAAAAGGCACAGTTGGTGTGGCATTATGTATGGAGTTGGTTAAAATTAAATTATATTGAAAGACAACAGGAGGTGAAAGGATTAAAATGTAGAATTAATAGTATAAAAATGTAATGTCTAGTGACCGGAACAAGTATATGTTCATTGTCAGTTATAGGCCTACTGATTTGCAGATATCTATGTTTGATTTGAGTAAATACATAATACAGATCTACTTAAATTAAATGCTAAATAATGAGCATGTTTTTTTTACAATACATGCAAAAAACCAGACACATTATTTGCATAGGTATTTACAACAATGCATTGTATTAAATATCATTTTACTGACTTTTTAAAATTTGTAGTTATTTATTAATGAACTGATTGCAGCTGAAACAGTTAAGTGTTGTATAGTTTACGGTTTCTCTCAGAAACAGCTTTCAGTATTTTGCAGCTCTGTATTTTCTGTTACCACTTCAGGCTTATATAGTATATGCTTACCCTGGATTAGTTAAATACACTCCTTCGAAACAGAAACAACTAAAGAATCGCTTCTTTGTTGGACTCTTGAAGAGCCTTAATAGCCAGCGATGTTTGCGCTCACCCACAAGTTAAACTGACACGTTCTGGGCTCCGTACCCTAAAATATAATACCATTCCCAGAACAAACAACGGACGCAGGCGGCTTCCGGTGACCCGCATGAACTTGGGGTGGAGGGTGCACAGCGGGATGCACAGTTGCTGACAACACAGTTCATTAGACGTCAATGAAAGGAAGCTTCCTACACGTAGTCCGGACTATTTTAGCTGCGAGGAGGGAAAACTCCATGCAGTCTGGGATGCACCGTTTTTAAACGACCAACAACATCATAAGCATATTGCTTAGAAATAAGTAAATGGTTGGCATGTTCATATGTTTATACACTTTAACATATATAATTCTTTTATATGAGTAATTGTTCACAGTTTTACCTATTTAATATTCAGTTAAAAAAAAGAACTAAGTTCTACCAGTCTACCAGCACTGTTAACAGTCATTGTTCTGGGCTGATTTCGACTGGCTGAGTCTGAATTTTACCAGCATTCCATGTCAATATAAAAGACAGATGAATGGCAGTAGGTGATACAGAGATGGCGTTAATTTTCCTCTGATATGGCCCTTGTGTAATTGCACCAAAGCATGGTGCTTGTAATGAGATGCGCCTACTGTCGTTCCCCAATGACGCAAAACGCAAAACAAATGGCTCCATACCTATATGATCCTGCAATGACTTCTTCACAGTCCACGATGAGGAACTTCTCTTGGACTTGCCCAGCAAACTTCTTCCCGGATTTGGTGCAATACGTCTCTCCACAAACACTCCGAATTCGCATGTTCTGGAAGGGAATTACAGTGTTAGGCCTACCTGAGCAGTACTGCTATATGTGCCAATATCCAATTCATTTGGGAATTATTCACTTTTTTAGAAGCCCCAACCACTTAACATAACTTTCTGAATCCTAAATTAGATTTTAGACTGCATGGCTCTTTACGCACTAACTGTGAGTTTAGTTAACCCATCATAATTATTTAACTTAAACGGTCAGTAATGTACCTAAATTCATGTTTTTCGATTAGCCGTATAATGAAATGAAAGCAGGCGTACGGTAAGATGCGAACTGTCGACTTCCAGAGCTTTACACATTTCAACGAAGTAGTGCAGGTTCTTCTCATCCAAGAGAATGTAGACGGGGACTCTACGTTTCTCGGAAGCCTCCATCAGATCGCAGAACAAATCAACATCCGTGAAAACATCCATCACCAGCGCTATAACCTACACAAAGAAAAGTTAATAGGCCAAGTCATAAAGAGCTTTTCAACTGAGCTACATGCGTGCAAATATAAAAGTTCAAATACGCCCATACCAGAGTAGTTTTTTTACATATGGGTATACGTTTCGCGTGAATGTATTTTAATATTTTTTGTATATTAAATATATATCGAACATGCTGCCAATAATAGATTTTCATCATCAGGTTGGTAGTGTTTAGAAACATAATTAACGTACAGATGTATAGCTGAAGATGACAATTAAGATTCTTTATGTCTTTATAACATTTCGCATACCTTCTTGGCATTACTTATAACTGAGCGAATGAGGTCTTTGACGTTGTGTGACTTGTCCCGTTGAAAGTAGATCTGCGTTTCCGAGGGTCCGTATCGGTCAGGAAGTTGGGGCCAGCCCAGCTCCAGCATCGGCGGCTCCTCGTCCGACATCAGGGGGAAATACGTCCCAGAGGTGAGCTCCGACACCGCGTCCCCCTCCCCGATATCAGAGCCGTTTCCGCACACAGCACTCGAGAAGCTATTCTTGGCCACGTTTTCGGTAATGAATTTAATTTCCAGAGATGAAAGAAAGTTCAGCTCTCTCTCCTCCGCTAAGACACGCCGGTACTCATTCTCCCCGGACTCCAGCAAGGCGTCCGTGGCCAGTCTGGCCGCTTCATTATGGCTCAGCTCCAAGGCCGAACTGTACCTCCACGGGTTCTTCACTTCTTCCAGCCGGCTGGCGAGTTTACCGAGCGCTTTACGCCCGCTGTTCATCGGCCTTAACACCTCCGAGTTGATCATTTCACCTGGAAAGTAACTATATGCGAACTTTTTGTCTGAATAATATGAAATAACTTATTAAATATACCCGTAAATGGTTTGTTTCAGATCATCCGGTTAACAACTGCTCCCTGTCATTGTTATGACAGCAGTCCCTGGGGCTCCCGGTATTGTCCGTGTGACTCTACTCTTTCACCTGTGGCCCGCTCCATACTCCACCTCCGCTGATGAGATCAGTCTCTCTTCACATTGGTGAAGAGCATGACCGCCTCCCTCGGAAGTATACTCCTCTATAGCCGTATTTTTACTGTGAGTGCATGTAGTCCACCCCCCCCCCAAAAAAAAAAATCGGATGAACACATTCCCAAACAAATGAAGATCCCTAGCAGGGTAATTCAATTAATTTAGCAACAACAATATAAAAGTTTACCGAGTGCATTCTGACTATTAGAAGCGTTTTTATACACGTATAAACGTCTCCCATTTCTGCATTCAGTACATTAAGGACAGATAATTGTATTATTCGCATTACATAGTGTGTTATATTTTAGATTTGACCAGTGCATGATTTGGCATACGGACTCAAATCGTTTATGAAATGCCGATGTTCTGACGAGTTCAGCTACCTATCGAGACGTACTATCGAGCCTTTTTGCGCATGTGCAGTTCCGCTGTTTTGGGGTTAGGCTTATGGTTTTAGGGGGTTGGGTTAGGGTATGGGGTTTGGGGGGAGGGTTAGGGTTATGGTTAGGGCTATCGATTAGCAGTACGGTAGCCTAACGCGACAAAGTAGCTCAACTCGACAGAACACTGGCTCGAGTCAACAAACTAACGTCAGTGGCTTAACCGTTGAGTACTTCCCATCAGGTTGCCTAGTCATTTTTATAGGCATATATTAAAACAATAGAAACCGAAAAAAAAAAAAACTTAAGTTCCACTAAGGGGCAATAATTGGTTCGTGTTTTCCTACATACTTCATTAATCTCGTAATTCCCCTTGATACACGTACGTGTGATAATTTTTAAAGCATACATTTTACATATTCTATTGCATCGCTTCATGTGATGATAAAATGACTAAAAGAGGACTTTAAAAGTGTGCAACTAGATTGTCCTTGAAGCATTTGGAGCTTGGCTACAAAGAAGTGTTCTACAGCTGCGACGTCGATGATAGTCAGGTAATTGTAATAAGATTGTAAAGTTAGATTTCACATCACAACAATAGCTAGCTTGTACATTTACCGATCCTTTACTGGATATAGTGTCCATCAACACATGTTATTTGAATAGCAAATAAAGCGGCAATGGATGGCACATTCGCGAGATAGATTTACATATTGCCTCCATGTAAAAATGTCAATACATGCTAATACAGCGAAGACTTGGTTTTTAAAAGCTGAAACGGAGGTCACAGTCAGGATCAGAATTCAACTGTTGTGAAAGGCACGTAAAACTACGGTAAACTAATAAGGCAAATGGGTAAAATTGCGATGTGTAACATTAACAACAATATACGTATGATAAAATGACAAGGAAAAGATAAGAATTTGATATCATCTACAAAATGTACAGCATGTAAGTGTTTCTGGCAGTGGACGTTTAGTAGAAAACTAAACATTTGTAATACAGAGCAGAAAGTGCCACACACAAACATACAGACACACACTATATACAGTAAGTTTGATATTGAGTTTGACACAACTTAGTCATTCACATTTTTTGATGTGAATGAATCCAAAATAAATATTGGGGGGTGAGGGGGTACGTGTGCCCCTGTTTCTTTGCCCCTGCATGTATTTATACAGAGGCATGTGTGTGTAAATATTATTGCCTCTGAAACGCACTGTGGGTGTTAATTCTCTGTTGAGACTTGAAAATCAGGTTTAACTGGAATTTCGGCAGTATTTCAGGTCAGAGTAAACACTGACAACCTACGTTTGATGGCACTACACATTTCACAGGTATATAGATAACAGGGTAGTTACATACTGGATGGCAAAGGCATTTATCCTTAATAGCTGTTAAATAAAAAATGTACCTGTGCAAGAATCACATGTTTTTTCCTCAAAAAAGAAAAAAAAGTAAAATACATGTAAAATTACGTTTTCACTAAACATGCAGAGCCAGTTTTACAATAATAATGGACTTCAGTATTAACATTGGATGTTTGCCTGCATTTACACTGAGCACAGGCAACAGTGCAAAATATGTTTTTACAAAGGCATCCACATTTCATTTCCAACTAATTAGATAAATGCAAAAAAAATCTCACTGCATTAGATATCCAGCTGTTCAAATAACCAGCAAACAGTTTGGCAGTGATGTTTGAGAAGATTGAGCCAATACACACGTGCATGAATAGTCTCTTGAGTACTGTTGATAAGTGACAGACAATCCCTCCAGCAAGGGTAGGTACACGCTGCAGTTTATAATGAAAATGAGAGTCATTCCAGCTTGCCCAGGCAAGTGCAGATACCAGTGTTGGAGAAGCAGAATCAAGAACAAGAGAAAAGTAATTACCAGTAGTGAAAAAGACTACCTGCTGAAGAGGGTGTAGGAGAATCTATGTGTTTGTATGTGACCTCTGACAGGCTGTGAATAGGAGCTGAGCTGTCCAGACAACAGGTGAGTAGAAAAATTCAAGTGAAGCCAAACTATGCAGATCGAACAAAGGATATCCATTCATTCATTTATCCATCCCTTTCCTTTCAAGTGAAACTATTAGTCTACATTTGTATGCAAATGATCTACAGTACTCTCCCTGTGAGAGACTATGGTTCATTGTAGGCCTGACTAACTGCAGTTTCTGAAAAAGAAGTAGAGTTTCAGGCGACGTGTTCTTTCTTGCAATTGATACACATCAAAAGTGCTGCTTCAACACATTCCTACTGATTCTATAAGGCACCCTCAATTAAATATCACACAGAAATGGGAGGATTGTGATCCTGGGCCAAAATGATGAAATATAGGTTGGGGGAGAGAGGGGTAAAGGAATAAAGGATTTGCAGAGTCCTTTGAAGGAACATGATACAGTTTTCCCCTCAAATTCTCATAACACTATGTTTGGTTTAATGAGGTAAATGTGTAATCTCCTAATTATTAAATAAAACACCTAATATATCATTTACGGTAAAATCCCTCCATATTGTAGACCTTTACCCTGGTCAGGGTCATGGGGAGGCCTGGGGCCCATCCCAGGCAGTACAGAAGGCTGGGGGGCAGCCCGGGGGGGGGGGACGGACGCCAGCCACAGGGTACATGCCAAAGCACTGTGTAATTTTGAGGCTGATTAGTGATTACATCGATAGACAAAAGCCAAATCAAAATGCCGGATGTGAAAGAACTCACATTTCAGAAATTTCATTTCATTCATATGAACTAAGTTTCTCTTCAGGATGCGTCACATCCATTTAATATGCAGGTCATTATCCGGCAATAAACAAAAGAAACATTTTTGGAAGGTGAGCTTTGATGCAAGTATCGCTATGCATAAAAGGAATCTAGTACAACATAAACACAGGCTAAGAGTTTTACACATTGAAGTTCATCTTGACCCTTTGAAGAATTTAATGATTAGGGTTGATGGAACTTCATCAGATATGAGTTTACCATATGTTCCCCCTATAGAAATCCAGGCCTTGTTTTCAGTTCTCCCAGGTAGTTGGTTTAATAATGACTGATTCTGATTGGCCACAGAGGCTCCACATGTTCAAATGTGAACAGATGTCAGACTGAGTTGTTTAGGGGAGGGACACATACTTCATGTACACAGAGCAGAGACCTAAATTGAGAGAGATACCTGAATCCACCTCTCTGGAGGCGTCAGGCCACGCGGCCACACCATAATTTACAGGAATTTATTTTCTTCCCTCCCTACTCAGGTATCATTATCTGATTGTTGTTAATTTCTTTTGATGTCATAACAGATCTGGAACTCTTGTTTATCCGGTTGTCTCTCTTGCCAAAGGAATGTCAGCAAGTGTATGGGATTGTGTTGTCACCATCTCACCCCCCCCCCTCCCACTGACTCATGACTACTGTACTAGAGAGTACAGCCCAAACAGCATCATCGTTGTGCGCTTGCGTCACGCCAGCGTTGGGTCTGATCAGCGACGGCAATGAGTCAGCACACAGAATGCAGGCGGAGCAGGAAAGCAGGAAAGCAGGAGCTTAAGTCGGGCAAAGCAAAAGGAATGCTTGTTAGCTTTAGAGAAGCTCACGCTGGCCAGGAGGAACTTGTCTTTGTGAGCCCTGGCAGAGAGCCTCACACCTTCAACACCATCTCTGTAGCCAAGAAGGTTCAGCAGTATCTCCAATGGAGGCCCAACGGTACCCTGTAGGACTGGGGTGGAAGGTACCCAACGGTACCCTGTAGGACTGGGGGAGGATGGCAGGTGGAAGCTTTTCCTGTGATGACTAAGGAGAACAATCCTCCCCATATTCTACAGGGCTGCCATTGAGAGTATCCTAAGCCGCTGTATCACTGTCTCAATGCAATCAATTTTAATATCACAGCATTGCCCCTAAGGCACTTGATAAGAGTGTGTGGCAATCTATCACATCATATATACGAAAAGGTGCAGAAAACAAGGAAAGGCAAAGAAAGGATGCCAGAAAACAGAGTAGAGGAACCAGGAACTTATGAATAGGGACAAAAAAAATAAACCTCTGGAGGCCCAAGGTCGACTCGCTGCCCAACCCCAGCCCCCAGGCATACAAACATAATAGGAAACAGCGAAAATGAGCCAGATTAAAATAAAAGCAGGTTGTAAACTATGGTGGGGGGGCAGAGTCCATCGGTAAGCTGGCAGACTGCAGGGCAGCACTTCACTGCAGTCACTGCAGACATATTTCCTCCATTCAGGATATCCTTCTTAAAAGCCCCAGCAATACAGGGGACCCCTCCCTCCCTGTCTAACCTAGCAGAAATACTGGAGCATCCGCACCTGGAGGCTGATCCTGACTCCCCACCTGCCTGAAACGACCGTGATCTGTACAACCTCCCCCACATATTTTATTGTTTAAGGACTCGATTGAGCCTGTACTGTTTCTTATGGTATGTTTACTTAATTGCAGTCAGTTCCCATCAATTTTCTGGGTTTGAATTTTAACATGTCGCATGTTTCTCTCGCCTGCTGAGGAATTCAGCTTGTCTTTACTTGCAACGTGTACTCTGTGGCCTTACATGCAGCTCCTTGTCGGGTGCAGTACTGTGACTTGCACATAAGTCGATGCGCTTACGTCTTATCTCTGTACACCTCCCGTAGAAGGTATGACAAGAAAGCTCAATTTTCCTTGAGTTTATTACTGGTTTGACAATATTGGTTATCACTCACATGGCATTTTGTTCTGTTTCAGCATCTAAAGGGTTTGAAGTTGTTCAGCAGGGTTGTGGGCTGACATACAATAAGTCATTCAGGGTTGCTCTGAACAGCCCCCCGGCAAGTCTGTGGTCATTTGCTTTCCGGTTCTTCTATATGACAGTTAAACACACTGAAAAACTCGCCGTTAATGGTAGCTACCCACCACGTACGGTCAGCACGCCAATTTTTTTCCTCAAACACATTTCTCAATTCTTGCCTTCTTACTTTCTGCGCGTCACATTAGGATTAGGAATGACCTTTCCGACGTGTCGTTGTTATGCTAGTTTGACTATCAGTGGAAATTCCAGTTTCGGAAAAAGTCAAGAGGAGCTTAAGCAAGAAGCTACCCAACGGGTTTAAAGTTCATGTGTATAAAAGATCCAGCAATACTGTATACATATATACTATAAATCTAATCATTCATCGATCATCCATCTTCCAACCAGTACAGGGTCGTGGGGAGGGCTTGGAGCTCACAAATAGAACAAGGGAGGGGTACACGCACACACCCATGTAAATATATAACACAATACATAAATGGTGCATATATACATTTACATTTATGCTTATGATCTTAAATGTTGAGAGCAAGCAGCATGTGTAGTGACATGGTCATGATGTTTATCCCATTAAGGTCTCATCTGTTATAACAGTTAGAGGGGTGAATACCCTGAACTGGAAGATTACATAAAAACACAGAAACCATTAACACTATTTCCCCGTCGAAATGTAACATTACTACAGCGCACGCCACTCGGTGAATTGCTTAACGGGCAGTGCGCATCAGAAAGATTTTAAATAATACAGGCGAACAAGACAGCTGGAGAGTGCAGCCAGTGCATCAGTTGAGGTAACAGGATCACATGAGGAGTAGCAGAGGTAAGCAAACACCAGGTGATCAGTCCGGCGCTTCAGCTCACATTACGTGCCAGCAGGTAATTTCTCGATTGCTCGAAACAGATAGTAAACCTGCCCGTGATCCATGCTAATTATGACTTCTCTTGATAGCATTACGGTAAGGAATATTGCTGCAATAAAACACACTAATCCTGAAAATTACCGGAACCTGAAGCACTAGCCGCAAGCGATAAATGACAACGCTGGAAAGCTGGTTTGATTGGCGACACTTCCCAGCTGAGACCCGGGTAGCTTTGTTTGAAAACAGTGCGCTCATCTCGAAACCACGGTCTTAATGTATGGCGAACATGTACACGTGAACGCAGTGTGCTTGCACCTAGTCCTGACCTTCCCGCTGACTTGCGTCCCTGAAAGGCCTTGCAGCTACCTACCTGCTTCCCCGGGGGCGGGGGGTACGTACTGCCTCGTGTGGATAGCAGCGGTAGTAACTTAGGAATGCGAAGAAAAGTCACAAACCACTATGAAGCGATAAGAATGTATGCTTTAAATTTGATAGCCAACACTTTCTCTCAAAAGGTGATTCACTGTAGCACCTACTCAGCCTGAAGCACTTAAGTATCTAGGGGCAGAAATACTTTTATTGGCAAAATAAGCCGATCTGTACGACAGCTAATCAGCAATTTGGAATTTCAGATCTTACAGTGTGGGGATCTACTAGTGTGGCAGCTGCGTGCATTCCTCAGACTTTTAGCATTATTATAAAGAAATTATGTGTTTTAACACACTAAAAAAAGGTTTACTAGTAATGAATTTCTTCACATTGACACAGTTTATGGAAGACAGCGCCCTCTACTGAGATAACCAGTGCTTTCTTTTTTTAGCTGACATGATACAGCTTTCTTCCAGGTCAATAATGGTTTAACATCTGATGGGAAAACACACATTGCCAGGAAAACCGTATAGTACAACCATTTAGCTTTACAAATGGAGCGGACACCTTAGTCATGTGACATCCACCATGCTGAAAATACAAAAAAATAAAAATAAAATTACAAACAATCCTATATTCTGCTTTTTCTTCAGTCTAGAAGAGGGGAAATTGAATCAATCCTCAATAACCGCAATCAAGCTCATTAACCCCATTCACAACAATAAGACCTGTATGTACTCAACTGTTAGGACAGCAATAGGAACACAAAAATCCTTTCCCAGCTTCCAAAAATGTAAATTCTAAAACGGTCATTTGGTGTAGTGATTTGCAGAAAACACTATGTTTCACTGCTAGTCATCTGTTCGAGGAGAGCAGGTAGTTTTTTTGGGGGGGGCGGTTGGAGGCTGGTGCAGGTCTGGTGTTACAGCATTTGTGTATGTATCCTGTCTACAGCACCGGGAACAGACGGCAAACAGGTGAGCAAGAGAGGGGATGCGGGTATCTCAGAGACCCGCATCGTTGTATGTGACAGAAGACACTTTCAGGATGCTCTGTGCGTTCTCCTCCACTAGGGGGCGCCACTTGATTTCCCCGGTCAGCAGCAAGTCCTCCCCGTCAAGGGAGTCAAGGAACTGCATCTGTGTGGGAAATGGACATTGAGAGCACATCAGCAACTCTGCAGTGACTTCTTACCGAAACACACTGTCCATATGCATTTTTAATAATTTTCTTTGCATTACATGAGAATATGAATAAAAATACATCAAATAAAAATAATGCTTTAAATTGTTACATTTTAAATCGAGACTTATTTTTATCATAAAATTGTTAAAATATTCATTAGTCACTATCATTTCTTACTTCATATTAAAACTGACAAAATTACATTTTTATTTGAAGTCTTTTCATTCAGTTTCTGGCATGGCAAGCACATTGCTGTTTTGGATAAAGTTCTCAAAGCAGTCAGCAGGGGGCGACTGTACATCCTTTATGGTGACATCAGCAAATCTATAGGGGTGGAATTATGTAGGACAGACCGGGCTGGGTCTGAATTAAGAAGCTGTGTCTTTCTAAGGCCACATTCAAAGACCGAATGCATCACAGGGCTCCTTGAAATATGGTCTAGCAATGCGTTATTTTACACCCATTGGATCCTTCCCAGCCCAATATATCCCAAGATTCACTGCATGGACCTTTGAAGGACGCAGCCCACAAAGCCTACATAGACCGCGTCCTCTGAAGGATGCAGCCCACAAAGCCTACATAGACCGCGTCCTCTGAAGGATGCAGCCCACAAAGCCTACATAGACCGCGTCCTCTGAAGGATGCAGCCCACAAAGCCTACATAGA
>JABFEB020000124.1:5178245-5193852 GCA_019775895.2 Stomatorhinus ivindoensis | reverse complement strand
GGAGTAATCTGCCAATAAGGGTGCATTATGTGGGATGCCTATGGCAAAAGTGCTCTGATGTAATAAACACTTTGTTTCTCTCTGCAGGCCAGCCCTGCCTTTACAGATCCGGCGATACTTGGAAATTCTGCAGAAGCAGGAGGACTTTTCATTTGTTTTTTTTTGTTCCCGTTTGACATTGTGTTCAAGCTCGCTACTCCACCCAGCTTGTAAATCCTATGAAGCGTGTCATGTCACCCCTGGCCCAACCTGTTAGTCAACCAGTTCCTTAGGAACCTGTGGGCCCCCCCCCACACCGGTATGGTAATCTTCTAATCTTCCAATCACTGCCACCTGTTTTCCATTATGAAGTGATGACTTCAAACTTACTGTCTGGTGAATACCCCCCCCAATGAAATATTACAGAATTTAACCTGAAATCCAGTGACATCCTGCGTGTTTTAGCTGTGTGTGTGTGTGTGTGTGTGTGTGTGGGGGGGGGGGGATTGCACGAGTAAAACCCCCACTAGAGGCGACTTTTCTGTGGAATGTTCTGGAACACACGGTACAAGTTGCCAGAGCCTGCAGGTGTTTCTGTAAATGCTGGCGTTTTCGATCACGCACATTGTGTAAATACACGAAATGGAACCGCTTCTGGGGGCTCCGCAAGGGCAGGGGGGGCATTACCCACTGTCCTGTGGGAAGGCGGGGGGGGGGCGCGGGCGTTCAAGGGCCTGGGGTGCAGGCAGTGGAATGACGGCTGTGAAAACAAATCCGGTGCCAGGACGGCTCCCCCACGGAAGATACGCCAAAGGCAGTGAGGGGTCAGGTAGGGAGCGCCGAAGACAGAGGGAAGCCACCTTCTACAGAGGAAAGGAAAAACAGGGGGGGGGGCTGACCTGCTTACGGACGTACTGCACCATAAGCTCCAGCCGCTGCGGATCCTCACACTGTTTGTTGAACAGGTTCCTCCAGAGAGCTGCCGCCAGGACCCGGTCACATGACAGAATGCCCTGTGGGGGGGGGGGGGGCCACGAGGTCACTCAAACCCTCAGCCTCAGTTCACGCTGTCTGGGACACCGCGTGGCGCGGGCCACCTGGACGCGCACGTGCCGGGAACGCCAAAGGGACCGGCGAGGGGCTCCCACCTCGTCGTATCCGAAGAGAGCCGCGTAGAAGGTCTCTGTCATCACCTTCATGCTCTCCTTCCTCTCCACAGCGTCGATCTGGTGTGCGGGGAGAATGTGTCACCAGGGGCCAGTAGGGGGCGCCATTAACACTTAAAAGCACTTCACTTTATGGCTAATCACAGCTAAGCCCAGGTAAGTCTTCCTGTAACAAGCAGCACCCCTAGCTGGGCATTCCTATAAAACGTATAAAGCTATGAAATGCTTTTTATGTCTATAGAAGGCAAACCGCAACCATAAGCAGCTGTTTCTTGTTATGGTTCTAAACCCTCAATAGCTTCGCCACCAGGTGGAGTCTGGTTCCTCCATTTATAGGAACTAATTACCTATAAATCTGTAATTACCTGTCTATCCATCCATAATCACTTAATTAATAAAAGGTTCTAGGAAACCTAGAGCCTATCCCAAGTAGCATCGGGCACAAGGAATGGGGCTTCCTGGATGGGGCATCCAGTATGTTCACAGTGAGGTCAAAGCCCAAGACTACATGTAAAGTAGTCTCACAGTAAAACTTGCATTGCATTTCCCCACAGAACCAGTAGAGGGAGTATATCCATCACTTTGAGCACATTTATGGCTGACAATGGGTAAATATTAAAGAATGAACAGAAAGGACCCTGAGCCTCCACACGCAGCCGGAATATTCATGTATCATAATTTGGCATCACTTCGACCACGCGTTGGCGACAATTAAGACAATTAGCGATTCCTAGCGACAAAATGTTGGTGTGGGAATTATCCACAACAGTTCCACCCCCTAGCTAAAATAATTGCAGAGGGGGCCATAAGCACCACTATCACGTCCAGAAAGCATGAGGTACCACCATCAGTGAGCCGTATGATGACAGGCAGTACACAGGGGGAGACACTCAAAATTACACAAAAAGCACTCAAGCAGATTCCATGCAGAACTGAGGGCTAGAGAACAGAACCCCCCTTGGTCTTGATATATTTTGATTATTAGCTTGTTTATTCTAAATCAGTATGAGGCCTTGAATGCAGTGGATATGTGCTGAGGGAAGCTGAGCCTAATTTAGACCTTTATGTAATTATTAACACGTGGTGGCATTTTATGTTGGATACAGACTGATACAGACCCGTGGAAATAATTAATATGCAATGTCTATTCCCAAGTCCAATTATTACCCCTTTAAAGTTAGCAAACAAATGGGACTTTCTGCGCCCCCCTGACATGAGTGTTACCAATCCATGTCCAGCCTGGCACATGGACACCTGCCAGACCCATTCTGACCGCAACACGTTACCCACCCTTCATTTCATACGGCTGATTAAGGAAAAAAACATAACACACCATAACCTGAGCACTGCAGCCTGACTGCCATTCAAAGTGCGTAAGTATCGCACCAAGCACTTCTGAAGAAAACCAAAAAAACCTAGTTTGAAATGTCTCAGATTTGTGTGTATAAATACCCCCCAACCTCCCATGAAAACCAAGGGCCACTGTCCAGGTCTCATGTCTACCAGCAAATTAGTTAAGATCAAATTTTTTTTTTAATGCTTTAAGAGAAAAAAAAAAACTCTTGAAACAGTTGGAACACCAGGCCATCAACTAGAATAAATTTTAATTACCTGTGAAGATAGCGGCTAAACAGACGTCAGTGAATGAACCGAAATTACCTACGAAAACACCAGCTGACAGCCCTCAGTGACGAGCATGCTCACTCATTTTCAGCCAAATTTCCTGTGTACTCGACGCTTTTAGAGCCAAGCCGTACAGCAGTCACTACGCATGCATTTCCAGAACGACAAGAAAACACCAAGCGCTGACATTCTGCTGAGCATGACTGGAGAACGTTCATTAATATATAAACAGTAATTCTTCATTCATAAATATAAAATTACATATACAACAATTCAGACAGTCAATGGACTACCTACCATGTCTACTGCTAATTAAAATTTAATGAAAGTGCTATTCCCACCTTTACCAAAATACTGACATTATTGTTTTAAAGGACACTTACATTCTTAAAGGGGTGACTACATTCTTAAAGGGGCAGTTCACTGCCAGACAATTGCTTCCTATGAACAAAGAACTCGAGCCGCCCGGGGATGCGTTTTGTCGATACAAATGCGGTCCAGACAATAAGAAGCGAAACGCACACAATAAAAAATGACAGCAAATTCCCACTGCAAACCACATGGCGAACAACAAATGAAATTAGGTATTTGTCCCAAGCCCTCCCTGCAAACAACCAAATTTAATTTGATGGGGATGGCTAATCTGTCTCCGATAAATATTCCCCTCTGCAAATGATTACAATCATCACTCAAATGGAAGTTCATTTTCTCAGTCGGAATTCATTTGCCTATTTCAACAATGACTCCATAGCAAATATCTGATTGTCCTTTACTAGACGACAAGCGCATGCATAGATGACGAGTACGTCTGCCAGAAATGATAATGACTTCAGCGCTTCCTAGAAAATGGCATGCTAAGCTTGAATGATATGCATAAATCACAAAGACACCTGCTTTACACCCTTGAATAAGGAACAGAAAAATGAATTACCTTGGGACACAAACATCGGCTAAATGATATATATTAATTATTATTATTAGTCTGGGATGGGAAGGCATCTCTTCCTGGGTTATTCCGCATAGATACCATGACAGGTTCAGGACCTCCAGGACCCCACGTGGGAAACGCTGCTATGGAAAATGAATGAATGAATTATTATTAGTTATTGCTGGGCTGTGCAGTGGCTCATGGGTAATATTGTGGTTGCACACCTGCAGCGCTGGGGGTTTGAATCCCACCCTCTGCGCGTGGATAGCTTGCATGTTCCCCACGTGTCTGTGCCGGTTTCCTCTGGGTTCTCGGGTTTCCTCCCGCAGCCCAGAAACGCGCGACCCTGCACTGCATAAGCAGTTATGGAAGATGGATGGATTCATTACCATCATCATAAAAATTACATTCCAAAAAAAAAAAGGGAAAAAATGGGTCGCTCGTACTTCACACGCTGACTCGCAGCACTTTCAAAACTACTGGTTTCCCTTAATCTCCGTCGATTAATCATCCTAATTATGGAGGCGGTGAGAGAGTGTGGGCAGCGCGGGCAAGTCCTGCAGTCTGTTAACACGTCGGGAAGCCAGGTCCTTCCACATGTTTTTTTTCGCGTATTTTTTGGTATCGGAGCGGCACTCGGGTTACAATCATAACAGGAATGGGGTCCAGTGGGGCGCGACTCCGCTCCTTAGCATCACGGCTAGGGGCTGCGGTTAGATCCTGCTGGGCCGCTGAATAAACAATGGCGGAGCTGTGCATGCGGCTAGCTGGCCACACCCCCCCCCCCCCCCCCCGTGGGCTAACAAAGGTCCCTTTATTACAGTAACTTTCCCTCCGTCAGAACTTACACACTGCCCTGACGGTGCCCCGAACCACTGAAGGAGGGGGCTTCTATGGTTGGGGAGGTGGGGGGTGGAGGGGGTACAAGTGGCCCACAACCACGGCAACTAGAGCTTTAACACTGTGTGAAGCTGCGGGTGGTGTGCAGTCTAGCTATGCTACCGCCAGCGGCTGATTGATAAGCGTAATGGCAATAATAAATTTACAATGACAGACACCTTTAAAAAAAAAAGATTAAAAAAGGTTTCTAATTCATACTGAAAATTACATGATGATTTACAGTCCTCACATGAGAAAAAGGTTACGTCACGCAAAATCCATCAGAGGGCGGTAGTGAGTTCACTACGGCCCCGGCGCCTCCTGCCTGCAGGGAAACGCGGTCGAACTGCAGGGATCAAGCAATCGAATTATGTCAACACCTCAGCCTTAATGCACGCGACACGCACGCGGACACAGAAATGCAAGATACATCAAAACGCGGGCGATCAAACGTGTGCAGCTTTCAACAGTCACTCTCATCACATTAGAGCGGCCGGGTCCGGGACGCTGGAATGCGTAGCTTTTTCCAGACTTCACCAAAATGAGTAACAATAATATATGTGCACTCAGGTCAGACTTACATCATGATAAAGTGCATGGATTATTATATTAAGGGCATTAGTAACCGGTTTAAAAATGACTGCCTAAAAATTTTCCAAGAGGCAACATTCAAGCATAGTTCTGCAGAAGGTGGGTTTTAATTTTTTTTTGGGGGGGGGGGGGGGTTTCACAGCTGTGTTAGACTCAGCTCTGACAGAAGCAGGATATGATCGTCACGGGAAAAAGTCACGACGGACCCCTGACCTTTTCTTTACCTCACTCAACCTGAATATTCCTTCTCTGTGAGGAAAACTGCAACAAAGTAACTTTTTCCAATGCAAGATAACATCTGGGGAGAATAAAAACCCTTTACAAACAATTCTAGGCAAAAACAATCCCCAATCAGTCCATTTGGACTAATTTAGTGAGCGACACACCACAAATTAAAGAAATGCTCAATAGACCTCTACATGACTGGCACCATTGTGTCTCAGACAAAAACACACTTATATAAACAACCAGCAGAGTAAATATTTTACGCAATTAAGCATGGCAAAGCGTGAAATGAGCCAATACAAAGTTACATTTCTGAAGATGCAGAATGATTAAAAAATGGTTTCATTCTGTTAAAATGTTGTGTTGCAAGCATCTAATAAAATGTTAGTTAACCCAGACACCTCAACTGCCTTAAGTTGTTTTGTACTAATTTTTTTAATTTTCAGGAAACCAAACATTGTCAAAATTACTTTTCTGCAAAATAAGATTAGGGTCACTGAAGTACCAGCACGAAATTACGGAAATACTCTGTATTTAAATAAATCACATAACACAGAAAAAAATGTCAGCAATTAATAATCCTCACAACTCAACACATTCTTATTTCTATTAAATGTAGACTGTGGAACCAACCAAGTGAGGCAATGTGGAGCACTGTTAAGAAACAGGAATCTGTGCCATGTCCTGAAGGTTGTGGGTTCAAATCCCATTAGGAGCAGAGAAATCAGGGATGCTGGCTTGGAACACCGGGCTGTTCTCACATGTGTATTGTTCTGAGAAAAAGCACCTGCCAAATTCATGTAAATTAACCACCCGTTATCCAGCCCCAGCAGTAGGAAATCCCATAACAACTGGAGTTTTAGGCCCCAGAAGAAAGTAAATTTGCTACAGGTCTAGTGACCATGAGGACAATGCTTCATATTCTAATAAAGAAAGGGAAATTAAAAAGATTATTTAAACATATTTCAGGTATCATAAACAATGACAGTTAAGGTCAATGATGCAAGAAAAATAAATGGCATGCAATTCCAGTCAAAAGCCCTTGTTCACAAGATAATGCCTTGAATGCCTCGACGTATGCTTAGGTTATTCATCTTTTTAAAAAAAAACACGTTTTCATTAGGTATGTCCAGACTTTGACTTGTACTGTAAATGCAGCTGCTCAGTGCACTGACGCATAAACTGCCGCAGCATCCCAAAGGATGACGGGATTGATCTCTCCTTAACTCCCCAAATTACTAGAATCCTGAACTTTACATTCTAGAGTAACCCCTGCTCATTATGAAATCACTGCTGCAATTCATATAAAGGCAGAAAATGGCCTTCCATAGAGTGATAATGGAATGTGCCCTATTATATTTGCATAAAGCTGATTGAAAATGTATCACTATTTATCATTAGAATATATAACAGTAAGTCATATAGGTGAACTTTTTTTAAGGGTAGGGTGACGTGACGGGGGTTAGTATTGACATGAATTTCCACGGGATTTTTCTTACCCCCATTATTTTACACCGCTGCTCGACATCTTCCCACATGGAGTGGACCAGGTACCTGCAAAGGTACTTCCCTGCTCGACCTTCCTGCCTCATCCGGACGAGGCACATCCTGCAGAGAACATGAGCATCACTCAAGAGGACATAACATGCTAAACACTAGGGCTGCAACGAGATTTCGTGTCACCAGATCCCGCGATATTACAACATGACGAAATTCCTCGTCTGAGTGGAAAGCGCTCTCGCGAAGGCGCTGCAAATCAGCTGCTAGAAGCATGTCGGCGTCTGAAGAAATTACCATTGTAGATGCCCCAGGCAATTTTAAATCTTTTATGTTGCAGCATTTTGGGAGCCCGGTGGAAAATATAAACGGCGAAAGGGTGACAGACAAAACACGAATCATCTGTACGCATTGTAGGAAAATAATGCTGTACACAGCGGCTAACGCTACTACTATGCAAAGCCATTTGCTGCACCATTATAGCTCTTTACTTAAATCTACTGCACCAGTGAAGAAAACATTTTAAAATTATTTTTATGCTTGTTATTTATATTGTTTTATTTATATTATATTTTATACTCAATTGAGAAGTCAAATAGGAGAAAAGCCTGTCATTTGAGTTTGTGGTGAAATATTTTATGGTGCTAGATATTTGTTCTGTTCTTTACCGAATGTGATGATGGTGAGTATTTAACATTCCACCAAACATCTGCATTATTTAGCATTTTTTGTCTTTAAAATTAATCAAGTAAAATGCTGCTTTCCAGTAATATATTTCCTCTTTGAAGTGTTCCTCAAAATATTGTTAAAATATCATCTTGTCTCGTTCTCGTGAACCCAATATCGTGACTTGTCTCGTCTCGTGGGCTGAGTGTATCGTGACTTGTCTCGTCTCGTGGGCTGAGTGTATCGTGACTTGTCTCGTCTCGTGGGCTGAGTATATCGTGACTTGTCTCGTCTCGTGAAGCCAAAATCGTGACTTGTCTCATCTCGTGGGCTGAGTGTATCGTGACTTGTCTCGTCTCGTGGCTGAGTATATCGTGACTTGTCTCGTCTCGTGAAGCCAATATCGTGACACCCCCACTAAACACCCATCCACATATGCATTTGCAGACTAGCCAGGGAACTTCTAAATCAATAAACACACTTGCAGGTCAGTGTCTTCACTTGCAGAATGTCGAGGGGGTTTCAGAACCACCAAGCTCATTTCTTCCAAATGATTGCCCTCAATGGAAACAATAAAGGGTTCTTACAAGCCAACATATTCACTTAAGGCCTTTAAAGGATGCTTCAAAACCCATATACACACTTGCTCATTGAAAAGGATGCATCCAATCAACTAAACATATCATATTTTGAGACAATTGAAGGTGTATCCAATCCAGCGTTTTCACTTGCATAAAGTCAAGAGTGCTTCCAAAGCATTCTATTCACATGCAAAACATCAATGGAACTTCCACATCTTGACACGTACACTCACATACCGTCAAGGAAGCTTCCAGTTCACCATGCTAAATTAAAGCCATGAAGGGTTGTTCCAAGAGAATATGCACATTTCTGGACTGTTATGGGTGCATCCAAACCACTATGCTTATAAACACCACCATCAAGCCTCTAATTCATTATACTCACTTGCACATCATCATGAGTGTGTGCAACCTGCAAAACCCACTGAAACCCTAAAGAGGACTTAGAACAAACCATTACTTGATAGCAGTAAAGGATGCTCCCTATCCACTCTGGTCACATGGAGAACATTATTATAAGCTGAAGCCAGTCAACAACTACTTCACTTCTATACTGCTAAGAGTGCTTCCAATTTACTACGTTCACACACACACACACACACACACACACACACACACATCATGCTAGCGGTATGTAGCTCAGTAGGCTAGGGACCATATCTGAATGGTGGCTGCCAAAGTAAAAGTAAAGCCCTTAACTCTAACTGCTCAAGAGGTGCTAGGTACTGACATATACATCTCCCCCTGCCATGGAATACAAGGTGGGATATGCAATTTCTCCTCTGGGGGATGAATAAATTAGGGATAAATAAATGACTCGATTCTATTATGCATACTTGCTCAACATCAAGGGCGCATTCAACTCAATACGCACACTTGCTCAACACCATGTTCATTTTAAGGACTGCCTAACTACTGTGCAAATTTGCAAAACAAGAGAATTTTACTGCTTTTAAAGACTGCTTACCACACATGGAGCTCTGCCACCAAAAACCAGGAATTGAGTGTGTCCGGCAGTGAGCACTCTAAGGGCAGATGGTAGAACATGAGGAACCCCAGTCATGGACACATTGTTAAACAGTTGCCAAAAGCCATGTTCCACATTCGTCATGAATAATCATAATACCTTAAAAAGACACATTAATCTTAGTAATAACAATTATAAAATGTCAGAAGGCAACTTCAGCCTTAAATCTCTTATTATGTGGTCTCTCCTCCATCTTAATAAAGGAATAATTAAAACCCAATCACATTATGCCTTGGTCAGTAAGATTTTAATTGTTTAAATTCAGCATTCAGAGCATATAGCCATAACAAAAAAGCAATAAGTCTGCCCCCTGTACCCTTCCAAGTTGCATGTGCTGTTGATTTCCCAAGGAAAACAGCGCTAACACAAAAGTCCCACATTCCAGGCATTCTTAATATACAGTTGCCATTTATTTCATTATTTTGAGAGGGAAAAAAAGCAAACGTTAAATGTGCAAATTCTGTAGATCAGAAGACATGTGATTACACCATCAAGACCATTATCTAAGAGAGTTCATAATAATAATAATGATAATAATAACAATAACAATAATAATAATAATAATCACATTCAACTGTTAGATCAAACTATGGATAATAGAGGTTGTGAAAAATGTTAATCTACTGCAGGAAACTTACTTTCAAAGAAGTCATCATAGTTGATTCTCTCAACACAACAGGTATACATTCGTAAAGCTGCTATCTTAATTTTCTGAAGAAGGAAAAAAAAACAAATGTTTCTCATGAAAGCCTTGCACAGCACCACATACTAATTAACAGCAGAGCATGGTCATGAGATTGTACAGTTTCTAAGTAAAGCAGCTCGAACACTCACCCATTTGTTGTATTTGAGAGGTCCTGTGAAGCCCATGGCTTCGATGAGCCTCGTGATGGTCCCTACCTCTTCTTTGGGGGCCTCTGCAGGTTCTTTCACTGTGAACAGCTTTTGGAGACACCAAACACATTTGTTAGAATCTATTTTTAACTCACCAGTCCAAGGGCAGATTTCATAGATATGAAAATACCGCCTGCATGTATGCATTTGTTCAAAAACAGAACACCTGAATGACAAGCGTCCAAAAACACGGGAGAGGAGGGTGGCAAAAGCGACACAGACCAAACATACGAGCAGAAATTAAAGACATCAACATCGTGTGTGACTGGGGGTTACAGCAGGGGCACGGATACAGTGGCAAATTCAGGGGGACCAGCACACACAGGGGCCCTTTAATGTGCAAAATCATACGTAAAATTGATGGGGGGGGGGGGATAAAGTGATATTTTGACAGGGAGCCTAGAATTTCTAGCTACACCCCTGCATGTGACATATTCAATGGGATACAGGATGTCCAATGACTTCATAAGTAAATCTGTTTTTAATAATTAACTGGTGAACTACAGTTCCAAATAGGAAAAAAACATGCGTTAAGCCTATAGCTACACGCATATCTGTATATTTGGTCAACGATGGTAGTTTTCTAACTCTGACTTATTACAGGGCAGGTCATAAAGCCTCATCAAATACAAGCACAACTGGCAACATGAACAGTAACACCCACATCATTTAAAGCAACACTCACTACAGCATTTGTAAATTTTTTATAGCTTTAAAAGGGAATTGCAATTTACAAATGCATGACCAAACATTCATGTTATCAGTATTAGTCTGTCTGTCAATCCTTCTGTGCAATAAATTAATACATTGTCCTCTGGTAAGGCTGGCCTTTCAAAGGATATATTTTATTTGTTGGCTAGATATGTGTGCAACATTTCAGATTGTGGTGTACAACGTGAGGTGCACCGTCCATCTTCAAAAGTGCCTGACGTGTCCACACGGTATAATTAGAATAATTCGCTTAATTAGGTCACGTTAAGTATCTTAGGCTGGCAACGTACCTCTCTGGTGAGGTGAAGCCGCCGATGATGTATTCGGGTTGCACCTGGGCAGGCTGCTGCTGATCTGAGAACAGCCGCTTGCTGCTCTGAAACCTGCGTTTTTGGAATTTTTTTTAAGTTAGGACAGAAGGATGCTGTACGTGCAATGCTCATCTTCTACTTATCTGTCCATAAACTATTAAAAACTGAATATTCACTTTAATGCCAATATTATGCAATTGTTCTCACCGTTTTACAAAACCTTTGTATTGTTTAATAAATTACACATAATGCATCAGCCAGCCCTCTCTCTCTAATGACCCAGTATGATACAGTGCAAAATTATCTCATTGAAAAACGACGTATTTGACACAGGACAAGTGCAAATAGATAAGCATTAGACCTGTGGGTGCAACCTACAAAGTAATATGACAAGTTTTCTGCAAAATAATGTACAAATGTGCTGTTACAGTCGATATGTAGATGAAGTTGTAACGTGCAGCTATAGATAAACCCGATGTATTGAAACTGCTAACAGTGCTAAAAACACACAGAAACGGATTTGTCCTCATTACAACTCGTTTATTCGCGACTTACAGAACAGTTATAGCTTAATAAACTTATCGATGAGGTTAGACAGCTAACTTAAAGCACATCGCCACCCAACGCAATTACCTTTACGACAGCGGCCCTTGAGGCTGAAGAATTTATCGTAACGCTTCTTAACGCGGAATGCAAAACTCTCCGATACATGTTTTATCCTCTAGCTAACGATATTACTATTTTGTCTCTAGGGAAAGACGAGGGGACAAATAAGTTTTGCAGTCCCCTCTAAGCAGCTTTTCCCCACGTTGTGTAACTCTAAGCATTGCCCCGCCTCCCGGAGCAAAGTCAAAGGAACGTGTGCCACCTGTATATCCGTCCGTGTTGCAAACAACGGGCGTCCGCTCTTTGTTCCGCCCGGAGAAAGTAATCGGTGACACACCAGCTTCTCACGGTCAATGGGGTTTCTGTGGCCGCCCGGATCATGGTGGCAGTTAACAGGACGAAATGAGCATTTATATGGTAAAAGAAGTGCACACAGTAACATCATCTCCTGATATAAGTACAATTGTCTAGACTTGCACACTCTAGATATCAACCTATGTCAGACACACACTGGCAGGCCAAAAAAGGTCACAGTTTGAATTTAAATAAGCAAGTACTTAAGGGTAAATGATTGAATGGCCAGGTTATATTATCAATGGATTTCCTTTTCCCTAATGGTATGGGTATATTCCAGGATGATAATGCCAAGATCCATCGGGCTCAAATGGTCACAGAGTGGTTCAGGGAGCATGAGGAATCATTATCACAGATGATCTGGCAATTTTGACCTTAACTTCACTGAAAGTCTTTTGGACGTGCTGAAGTCTTCTTGTTTTTCGGCCGGGCAGTGTACATATAGCATTTGGTCTCATCCAGCTCTCTCAGAATCTCAGACGATAACAGGGTAGCGAAAAACCAGTGATTTCCAGCTGATGGGGAAGCCTGTCCAGGCTCTTCTTAGCTTCCACCGTCATCTAACAAACACACAAGGAGCAAGAGGAAACGGCAAAACTTCTCGGTCAGACGTAGAAGTCCACGCTTCTCATTTCTTCTCTTTTTCCCCTCAGCTTTTGCAAATAAAATTTACTAGCAAACCTAAAGCATAAAGGGAGATAATATGATGTCTGTTGTGACAATATTTTGGCTATTTAGACGAGGTGAGCGCTGGCTTGGCCAACGGGCATACCAGGAATTTTCCTGGTGGGCTTATGGGTTTGTGGACAGGCAAAATTTACTGTAGGACACCCCCCCCCCCCACATGGCAAAATTCATCATGAGGGACTCTAAAGTCCCGCAACAATTTTAATCCCAGTCCAGCCCTGGACATCGTATAAATCTTCAGACGTTTTGTTTTGTGAATTTTAGAGTCTGGTAGTGTAGCATTAAAATGGCTCCTTTATTCAGAGTGACATGTGTGGAGTTTGCATGGATGCCACGTAGAAGCCGCTTCTGTTTTGATGAAAGGAAGTTGGGATGTCATACACACTAAAGAAGAAGTAATGAGAGTCAGCTGGTCTGGGCAGTGGGGATAGCGAGCGTCATTAAGCCAAGCTGCGCCAGAATAATAATAAAGGAAATGCTCTTTGATGTGGCAGAGCACTGCGCTAAGGCTTTGGCAGGCCATGTTGTCTTTTAGAGAAGGACAAGTCAGGTGGTGTTGAAATGCAGAGGAGCCAATGGGGAGCAGCAGCACCGAATGTAGAACAGAGTTACTGCCGGAACCAGCGGTTCTGTCGAGATCCAAACCATTTTAAACAGCATTAAGAAGTTAAATTATAAAGGGCTGTATTGTGGAAAACCCTGGGATCCCGCAAATCATTCTTTCTTATGTTACCTAAATTAACCTGTAGTTACTAAGTGGCAAAATAAGTCTGGATTTTATAATTTTGATAAACAACATAAATGGTGTTTGTTTGTGAGTCCATCCATCCATCTTCCAGTGTAGGGTCTGTGACAGGTAACACAGGGTACAGAGCAGAGAAACACCCTGAATGTCAGTCTATCGCAAGGCAAACAGTCTCAGAGAGACTCTATAGTCCAAATGTCCATATATGGACATGCCGATTCACCATAACGACATGTTATTTGAAATGTGGGAAGATGCCAAAGTACCCAGATGAAATCCATTTTGGGGGGGGGGGGGGGGTGGCACAGAATTAAACCCCCCAGTAATGAATAACAAAAAAATAAAAAATGATGATCACATTTATGTTAAATGTGGCAGCCCTGTGCTGGTTAAGTAGTTATGGAAAATGGACATTTACGTTGAAATTTTTGAAATGACACACAACAGCTGTCTGGACAAAGTACATGTCAGTTTGCATTTCCAGTCTCAATTTTAAATTGTAATGATTTCACTGTTTTTTTCCACAGACCCTTCTAACTTAATTTTGTTTATTAAATCAATATTCAGTAAATACGGCCATGCACACACCGACTGTATTAGTTTTGCCATTCTGAGACTTAACTTAAAAGTAACTACATTTAAGGAATTATTATATCTGGCCATGCTGAAATGTTTCCTGTCCCCGTTTGGCATTATTTGCTGCGCCTTCCAAAACAAATTGGGTCTGCTAAAAGAAAAAAAACAGCAAAACACCTTCCCTGGAGTCCTTAAAAATGATCCATGCCTTCACTGAAATGCACTGAGGCACACGCATCAAATGCACTGAGGCACAAGCATCAAAGTGTCTAAGCCACAGTTTTATATATATATATATATATATATATATATATATAAATAGACCCGAGGATCATGAATCAGCCATGACTCCAAACAGCACATTCATTTCTTTTTCAGAGCCTCACAGAAAACTGCCACATTGTTTTTATCCAGATCATGAAATCAAAAATGAGCTGAATATTCCCCTCAGTGGAGGGGCTCTGCTGTCGTCGCCCAGCTGCACCGCTGCTGTGGGCAAAGCTGTTAGTCACACAGATGGCTGAGATAATCTTTGCTCCTTTTCAAACCACTTTTAAAGTGAGTGGCAGTTGCCTTTCAGAGTGGCTGTCATATCTGGCTCTTTGATGGGCAGCATGGTGATTTGGGGGACAACACTGTGTTCCAGGGTTGGAGGATTGATTCACCCTCAAGTCTGCTTGTGTTTATAATTTGCATGCTCTCCCTGTGCCTATGTTGATTTCCTCTTGCAGCCCGAAAACATGTGGCCTTGTACCCTGCATATCCTGTGATCGGCTCCAGGACATCCTCAACCCCGTACTCTGCATATCCTGTGATCGGCTCCAGGACATCCTCAACCCCGTACCCTGCATATCCTGTGATTGGCTCCAGGACATCCTCAACCCCGTACCCTGCATATCCTGTGAACGGCTCCAGGACTTCCTCAACCCCGTACCCTGCATATCCTGTTATCGGCTCCAGGACTTCCTCAACCCCATACCCTGCATATCCTGTGATCGGCTCCAGGACATCCTCAACCCCGTACCCTGCATATCCTGTGATCGGCTCCAGGACTTCCTCAACCCTGTACCGTGGTGTTCCTCAACCCAGTCCTAAGGGATCCCCAGGGAGTCCACACATTTGCTCCCTCCCAGCTCTCAGCCAGTCAATAACACTGAATACATGGTGCATGTATGGGTATGTTGCATAAGCAGTTATAGAGTACTTAGTATTGTAATACAACCATTATCGTTGTAAGTGCACTTTAATAATCGTGTATTGCATTTTGGCCTTTAATATTTATACTCAAGTTGGCACAGGGGTTAGCACTGTTTCCTCATTGTTATCTCTCGGACTAGGGCTCGAGTCTCCACCCCCGAT
Organism: Stomatorhinus ivindoensis; assembly: GCA_019775895.2. Lineage (NCBI taxonomy): Eukaryota > Metazoa > Chordata > Actinopteri > Osteoglossiformes > Mormyridae > Stomatorhinus > Stomatorhinus ivindoensis. Next base: position 5,178,447 of record JABFEB020000124.1, on the reverse strand, counting down.
CTACGAGTGCACTTTGCATGTTGTTCCTGTGTTGCATTGTGGTTTTCTCCAGATTCCCTCCCACAGTCCAAAAACATGTGGAGTTACCAAATCACAATTGGAGTTACCAAATCACCTGTCTGTAAATGGTGTGCTTCCCTCAACGGGCTGGTGTCCTGCCATATTTATTCCACGTGAGCGTCCTTCAACGGCCTGATGTCCC
>JABFEB020000124.1:5112525-5161745 GCA_019775895.2 Stomatorhinus ivindoensis | reverse complement strand
CCCCCCACCCCGACCTTTTTTCTTGGCTATGATTTTATTGTGCTGTTTCCCATCTGTCTTCTATTTACAGTGTTGAGAAACTCAGTGTGGAGTACTTGGACACTGTTCAACAAGACCCTGTGTGGGAATAACAACAGACCTGAGCTCAGTGACATGAGACGGTGGAACCCATCTTAGACATTACCGGGCCAGCAAGGTTCACCCATCCAGTCGTCTCCTGACTAATCTGCTGTCCTACAGCTGTATTTCTATCCACGCAGTCCAGATGTCAGGCATATTAATCTAACAATTAAAGAACAAAGGACACAAGATCCTGCTGTATATTTGTCTAGGGTATAATGCTAAAGGTTGCATTCAGAGCTCTCTGATACTATGCAGTGACGTGTAGCTAATCAATAATAATAATGCCTATACTCTCCATATACATGTGTTTTCTTCTATAGTCCAAGAGGCTTCATTTAGTGTTCTTTTAGTTTTTTTATGTGATGTATGTAATTCAGTTTGGAAACGAGAACCATGAATGCATTTATTGGACACAAAAATGTTACACAGATGGACAAAAAAATCACACATATATAACTTATGAGGTGGGGTTTTGAAGACTTTTCCTTCTTTTCTTTAAGAGTGCTGTTTGTTTTTATTTGACTTAAGCATTAACATGGAGTATTCACACAACACACTCCACAATTGTGTCCAAGGCAGGAAAAAATGGATGAGCTGTACAGTCACGATATTCACTGCCAGGGTACTGGGGTACAGGCTTTTAAGGCGTAGTTCCTGCTGACACTATACCGAGAACGCCTCACGGGAGGCTGTTCCATTTCAGCAACAGATAGGTCCCTCTCTGTTTCTCTGGTTCTCGACTCATCCCTGTTCTCATTATATGCATTTTCAAGATGTTACTGCAGGCTTTCGCCAGGTTATGAACGAGATCCTTTACCTACCTCTATGTTTAAGTCGAATTTGTACATAAGTTGGAAAAAAATGATACAGTACTTAATAATAATCATAGAATAATAACAGTAACTACATACAGTGCTGTACTATACCTCAGACTGCTGAAGCTGCACAATGTTTTCATGAGTGTCAAGACGTAGTGTGCGCATTCGGTATTACGAAACATTGTGTTTAACTCAAATTTTTTTTGTAATAGGCTTTATGGCAGTCCATTCGTATGCACGAGTTGTTCATAAGTCGGACGTTCTTTACCTGCGGACCACCTTGAAAAAGTGACCAGATCGCTCCAATCCTGAAATGTGCAATGCAAACTGCAATGATAGCAAATTCATTTCAATGTGCAAATGCCATGCGAAGCAGCAAAACCAATGTCTGAAATAACTGAAAATAACCATTCCAACAAAGTAAGATGTGAGCTTCAAACTTTAAAGCAATGGTTAGAACAGTTCTTTAAGACACTCTCCAGATGTTATGGGTGTTCCTCTAAAGAAAGTGATAAGTATATGACATCAACCAAGCACACCAACAGAACTGGCCCCCTTTAAAACAGGCAAGAATTGGGGAAATGTCACAGGAGCACCGCAAATGCCAAATGGCAGTCATTCAAAGTCAGAAAGATGACCTTCACCCGATCAGTATCACCTTCTAAAGGTACCATGAAGCAAGGCCCAAACTAGGTGTACTTCTGGAGAGATTTTAAATAGCTTTATATCCCTTAAAAGAAACTGCTGTTTATCCTTATGAGTTTATTTATTATGCACATTATTATTTTATAAGGGAGGTGACTGGTCTCTAATGCTCAATCTCTCATGCTACATTCCTCATGGAGAAAACTCCTCTCCTACTGTCATCTTTTTGTTTTTCTAATGCACAAAAAACACACTCATTCGCTTTTTTCTGCTTTGCCTATATTTCTCCGGTTGAGACATTGAAAGTCTTTCCTCACATTTTGTCAATACCTTAACTGGTGTTTTTGGCACATATGCAGAATTCAACCATTCTTCTTCCAAAACCATTTATCCAGGACAAGGTCTCTCAGCCATGTGCAACATGTGTAGTCTAAATTTTATGTAATCTAAAATGTAATCCAGATTTCCCGTGCTCATTTTCATGATGTAAAAGTTTGGATTCCATTAAGTATAAAAGCACCATGCACCTTCCATGCATTTTTCATTATGGTAGGCAGAAAATACAGTACTGCACTGTAACAAAAAATATTTAAGTACTTTCTTGCAGCTGAACAAACTGGTGCTCACATGTTATTCACATTTTTACTAAGAATTGCTATTTTGATAACAGCTAATATTTGCGATTGATTTTGGCATTTGACAATCATTAAATATGTACTTATGTGACTGAATATGAATGGCTGATTGTGAGTACGCTATACAGTGCAATAGTGTTCTGTTTTTTCTATACATTATCAATGATCTTACAGCTAACTACTCTAAATACAATAGCACCCCATTCTTCTGACGTTGTTTTCATTAGTTTAAGGTATAAGATAAGTTAGATTTAGAGGTAACTTCCTGAATGGAAGTTTTTATGTAGTACAAAGCATTTTCACTAAGTCCAGCTCTTAAAACACTACAGAGCAAACTTCTAAATCACCAACTTGAAAACACAACTTCGGAGCACAGTCGTGTGAAAGGAAATGGCTTTAAGGAAGCATATATTTTCTTATTTCACAGGACTGTGTTTGCCCAGCACCTTGCAGTGAGAAACGCAGTGTTTTCTTAATGACGAATAATGGCTGAGATGTCACTGGGATCACGTGACCCACGGCCTTTTCACCGTGCGGAGTTTACTTTAAATGCCAGATGCAGGAACGTTTAGAGAGGCATAAAAATTAGCCCAGCCACACTTAAATGGGTAAAAAGAAAAGGCTGTTCCTTGGCCCCCAAGCAAAGAGGCAGTAGTTCAAACTTAACCCCATATTAACAGATAGAAACATGCACTTTAGGGTCACTTAGACTACAAATTTTAAGTCCTTTTATGTGTTGGTTGTTACGTCTGTTAATGCGGGGGGTGGGGGTCATTAACTTGCTTCCAAAAATGTTTAGCTTAAAAGCTTACTGTATTTCAAACTCTAAACCTACTGATGAAAAAGAAGACCCACAATGAAGAAAGGGAGAAAAGGAACTACTAACACGGATTAATCACTTTAGAGAAAAAGGAGTATTAAAAAGGACACCTGTGGAGCCCAAGGAAACTGTGAGCAATAATTCCAATAAAAAAGGAACCGCTGAAGGCTTTTGTAAATTTTCATGATGAGTCAATCCCAGAATTTAATCTAACTTACACATTTCAAACAGTTATTATTTACATTGACTGCACTTATAAGCAATGACCTGGGGTAAGGTGGAAAAATGCAAGTGTATAATTTCAGTATCAAACTAGAGAATGTTATATTTTGTGCGAGTATATTTATCTTCAAACAGAACAGGAGATGTTTTCCATTAATGGGATATCAGTTATCTTCTGCTTAGTTGTCACTCATAAAGACAGGACTGCCAGTGTATTCATGTTTAAATGATTCTTTCAGGGACAGTAAATATTGCTGCATTTCTGTTTAAAAATCACTCACAGGGAGCAAGACCAATATTATGTAAAAAAAAATTTTGTTTTAAAGATTAAGAGACCACCACAAAATTTTTGGTTTCACTTATTTCTCAATTTATGGATATACTTCTGTGTAAAATATAGATTTTTTTTTTTTTGCAAATTCCAGCCTGGATCTTTCCTGCTTCTCATTGATGAACGGCTTCTTCCAATGCTTTATGTTTCCAGGAGCCTGTTACAAACTGTCCTAGCAGTGCACTTCACACCACTTAATGTTTCCCATTCTTTTTGAACATGACTTGAGGTCATCCTCTGATTTATGAGGCAGTATTGCATAAGTCGACAGTCATCTCTGGCATTAGAAAGTCGCTTCCACCCTCTGCCTTGCTGGTTTTTGGTTATTCCCAGTGTCTCCTGCTTCACCTTATATACAGAAAATGCACATTTTATATTATAGTGTGGTCTCTTATTTTTTCCTAGAGCTGTATTTATGTTTAAACCGCACTTGCAATGCCGGGGACCGCATCATATATTAAACTTTGATCCTGAAAGTAAATTTTAAGTGAAAGTACAGAAAAGATCCCTTGACCATATTCCACTTGCATTACTGATTTCTTTTTTCATTCTGCTGCAATATTTTTTTGGGAAAACAAGACAGCCCTTATTAAAATGTTCATGTTTACTCTATTATGTACCATTTTTGGACATTATAACAGAGGGTATATGGGGGTTACTGCATTTATTTTGTAAATCTTCCAGCCTAATTAAATCTTAAAACGAACCATAACATATATAGTTTTACATACTATACCCACACTTTATTAAATCACAGTCAAATATCTATAGATTTTAAAGCTGTAACCACAGTATATAGGCTTATGACAAGGTAGCATCTTAAATATACATACAATTACAATGTAACTTTTTCATAAGACATTGACTTATACATGTGGTTTAGAAGCATTTAGAGACAAACAATCCTATTGGCGTGTTTGAACGAATACACAGTCAGACCTGGTCATCTTTTGGCTTAAGCATACACAGATCAGCAACACATTGTCTGGTTTTACTCTGCTTGGCGACTATCCGTACTTGCAGTTGGGATACATTTTTAAGAGGGAGACTTCTGCTTGTCTGACCTCTGAAACACCCTCTTCTTGGAGCTGTATAAGAACGCAGTTGCCAGTAAACGGCCTCGGAGACTCCTGCCCTGGCCATTGTCTCTCTGAAACGAAGCCATCCACAAACAGGTGTGTACGTTGTGATGTCAATGAGAAATAGCCAGACCCAGGTGCCTGTGAAATGTGGCAGCTGTTGAATTGAAGCCACGTGCCTATGCTGCGAGTGACTATATCACACAAAAACGTCAGGCCAAATTGTAAGGGTTTGAGAATCTGCATCTTTAAAGGGGCTTTTGTGCTTGGGACAGACTGTGCATAATTGTCTAATCCAAAGGAAACATACCATTCTTACATCCCAGCACAAACACTGAATCAGCTCTCCCTACAAAAATATGGATGCCATTTTTTATTGTACTGGTATTACCCTCTGTTATCTGTGTGTGACTGTCCCTCTACAGGATCTCAGCCACCTTCCTGGAGATAATATATAATTACTAAATAGGGTTAGCTTCTACTGAAGCCAACAAAGGTCTTCCTTCCACTATTTTTTATGCCATTACCATGAAAGAACAAAATAATTATCCTGAGAAACCTTCTGGTCAAGCAATATGAATGGAAGTAGGAATATGATTTTTAAAAAAAGGATATGATTAAAATAATCTAGACTTAAAATTCCAATATCTGAAAAAACATCTCAGTGTCACAAAAACTTAATATGACATACAAAAAAATGGCATATGGCAGAAGGTCAGGAATATGCTGTGTCAATCCTGTGAGGACAGGTCATGAACGTTTATACCCCTGTTTTATTCTGATTTTGCTGGTGTTGAATTTCGATGTTTGTCTCGCACTCTTCAGGTTCCTCCCACTATGGGACCTGGCTCGCCCTGCCAGTGTGTTATGTATTTCTGTGAGGTCGTCAGGAGGTAGCTCACAGGATCGTCCCCGGGTTACGTGCCATCCGTCTCACGTTACGCTATGCCTGTTTAAACTCCACTGTATGCGTGTGCACCTCGCTGCAGTTGTGTTCAGTAAGAACGTCACGAATGACAACCCATATATTGATTATTTTGTGCCTGTGTGCTGATAAAGGACTAGTGTGAAATCTGTTAGCAAGTCTGCCAATATTTAGCATTTGCTACTGTCTTATTCATTAATCACAGCAAGGTGTAAGTCAAAAATAACAAGAAAACTTTCCGCCGAATTTGAATTTTCAAAACGTCACCCACAAATGAATCGATTTAGAAGATAATGCATTCTCATTAACTGTGGATGTTGCATTGCATAATCGTTCTATTACATTTTAAGCATGATTAATTCTTAGGAGTGTTTAAAGGGGTTAAATCACCACAGTGTTACCATATAGATGCTAGCTGAGAAAACGTCACTGATGAAGGCCTTGGTATATTTTGCCAGTGCTGATTCATATGACACACAGATGAAAATTTTTGTTATAATGTTAGGAATAATATAGTTTTGCCACTATGACATCTTTTATTTAATTAACATTCCTCTTCTTCTTCTTCTTCTTCTTCTTCTTATTATTATTATTATTATTATCATTAACAACAATAATAATAATAAATTCCCTGACTGAAATGTCCATTAAACTGAAAGAGCCGGATAGCATTTTGCAAGCAGCCTTTTGCAGGGTTAGACTGGGGACATTGTGTGGCTGAGTGAGTTAGGGTTCAGACCTACGGCCAGACGCTTGCTGATCCGAATGCCCACCTTGGAGGGGCACTTTCGCTGTTGGGCCCAGAGCAAGGCCCTAACCCTACAATTGCTACAAGGACCGTTTGACTCTGCCTTCTCAACTGCACATAAATTTGTAAAATAAGTATCTGCTAAATAAATAAAATGTAAATCATACAATTTCATCAGCAACTTTACTCAGATACATAAAGGTACACTTTCATTTTTTTCTCTTAAGCACATGTTTTGCCAGCTACTCACACATAAGTACCTATCCAGGAAGATTTCCCAAGCAAACATTCATACATCCACATGTTTCCAGATCAACGTTAAATCTGACTAGTATACGAGATGGAATAAAGTGCAAGTGTGTGCGTGCATTAGCAGGAGCGTGTGGCTGTCCGTGTGGCGAGTGAGGGCGGAGTGTTAAGGGCCGGGGGGAGAGGCGGCCAAACACAACAGGACAGGCTAAGAACATGTTTGCCTGAAGGGCTGACACTGAGCTCTGGGAAAGGACAGGGCTGCAGGAGACATAAACCCACAACATGTATTTTTTGCACATTCATTTATGGAAACCCTGAATTATCAGCAATGGATTAAATGGTATTTTTCAGACACTGAAATGTTATAGAAGATTCCATATAATTTATTTTATGCATTTGTGCATTTACCCCATGACAGTGACCAAGATTAGCAGTTAGAAGATGGATGGATGGATGGATGGATGAACGATGAATTTGTGTATTTAGCGCTGATGTTTAATATGTCATTTTGCTACGCTGTTATTTTACAAACAATATTTCATTGTCACAGATATTGGTGATACCTAAAATTTGCATTTTTGTAAAAATAACCTGATTTTTATATATAATTTGAATATTATTGCACATTATTTCGGAATTCAAGTTTTGTACATTTTGTCATTCAGCAACACAATCACATATAACAAACCAAATCCTAACGGACTACACATTGTCTACATTTTCTGTTTAATGCTAGGTCTTCAGGTTAAAATAATACTCATCAGATTGTAGAAGTTGAACTTGGGTTTCAGGTCACATGTTATGCAGGAAATGACATCATTGTGCATGTGGGGGTTTAAGGTAGTTATTCAGCCACTAACAGGTAAGCATTGTTTAAAATGGCATAAGTCTCTGTTTACCAGGGTGGCTTAAGTTTCATATTCAGGCCAAATGAAATAAAATTAAAATAACATATCTGTGTTCTATTTAAATCCCAACACAAGCTCAGGTACGATTAATCTGACAGCTGACATGGTGCCAGTCATTTCCAGTATTTTGCTTTTTGGAAATAAAATCTTGATTTCTACAATGTTACAAAAGATCTCAGTTTACTGGAGGAAGCCGGTATTCAGAAGATTCAGGTCGTCAAAGCGAACTTTGACACAAGGCAATATTTCCTCATTTAAAAAAAATAAGCAAACTCAAACCCTTTTCCTGCATCTCTGCGTGTAAAGGTGTTGAGAACTGAAGACGAAGGCAAAGAGGCAAATTATACCATGGCGCATGGAAGCGGCGCAACCAGGAAAAGGATGAAACACTATGAAATCTACTGTGCACAAGACCAGAAAAAAAAGCAGAGATTTTAAGCCAAGCACTAAGAGCCACTCAGCAGGCCAGACACATGAAACATTTAAACACTGATGGCATTTTGCAGGTCATTGCCAACTCTGCATGATGGCTGAACGCTTCATATACGTCGCCGGCTGCCTTGAGTCGTCTGTTGAAAGAAACCCTCTGCGACAGTTGTCATTCGCCCCTAGAAAAAAAAACCTGAAGCTGTTACTCATGGACATTTACAACCCCAGTCATCCAAACCGCAAGAACTTGCCTTTCGTGACCGCTGAGGACCTCTGAGTTTTCACTGCGAGATTGGCGCCCCTCCAAAGTACACCGTCAGGTGATGTTGGCTTAGCAGCGCCAGCTAAGGGCTCCGGACGGGCCCGGATCGAGATGGAGGTTTTGTTGCATAATTGTGACCTGACAGAACTAACAGAGGTGCAGCAGTGGATGCGAGAGGTGAAGGGGCGCAGCCAGCTGGCACTGAACAAGCCTCATTACCGGCCAGGAGAGCAGCAGTGCTCCGCTGCCAGTGGGGAATGCCACATCATGCGCTGGCTGCCCTTGGCTAAACCATTGCGGTGCCAGATGCTGCGACGGCCCAATGTGCTCTTAGCACCTCCACAGAGACTGCAATAAATGCACAAACTGCATCAACTCTGGGTATAGGGCTGGCCAACTCTGAACCTGGGTACGGAGAGTGAATGGCAATGGACTGGACGATTGTATCTTGTGCAACATAAGCAATCTGAGTATGGGCTAAGAGCTGAAACACATGGCAGTCCACATACTCTGAGCCCTGGACATTGTGAATGGAGAGGTTCAGCTCTGGAAAAACATTAAGAGACCAAAGCAATGTTTTTAGTTTTGCTCATTGCTCAATTTATGGGTGTGTGCCTGTGAAAAATAGATTTCTTTTTTTTGCAAACTGCAGCCTGGTTCTTCTCTGTTTCTCATTGATGAAGGGCTTCTTCCTTGCTTTATGATACTTCAGTCCTGCTTCCGTGAGCCTGCAAACTTGTCCTAGCAGTGCACTTCGCACACCTGATGCTCCCATTCTTTCTGAAGGTCACTTGAGGTCATTCTCCAATTCATGAGGCACTGCTGGATAAGCTGACAGTCATCTCTGACATTAGAAAGTCGCTTCTGCCCTCTGCCTGGCTGGTTTCTGGTCGTTCCCAGTGTCACGTGCTTCACTTCACTGCTGTTCTTGAATCTGCTCTCTTAGAAATGTTGAGCCTGGAAGCAGCCTGCCTCACAGCGTAGCCTTCTGCAAACAGAACCAGGATTAAACCAGGATTTAACAATGCTGATTCTTAAAAAATACGGAGTGGTCTCTTAATTTCTTCCAGAGCTGTATCCTGTATGCATGACGCGAGGTCATTTACTCTGTTGCCCCTCACAGTTTATCTGATCACAAAAGACAAGCCTGAGCCTTGAGTTGGTGTCAGCAGTTCATGAACCTGGGAGACCAGAGCATGCAAAACACTATCCAGATTCTGGACCCCGCCCCCCCTCTGTATCTCAAGGGTAAAGTCAATTCATGAAGGGAGATTCCTCATCGCCCAATAGCCCTGAAACGACATAGTGGAACTTGGTGAATTGCAGCATCTAGAGTTACACTCCTAAGAATGAAAAACAACATGGTTGCTTAAACTTAGGCAATAAAGAGAAACACAAGCATGAGTCCAGTAGCCCATCGCCTATGGTGGGTGGCAGCTTGGTAATACGTGCAGGAAACACAGCTGCTTACAGTATTACAATTATAATGATGCCAAGAAGAGCACGTAACTCCTTAGGAACCTACACAATGAATTATAAGCATTAGCTATTATCCTTTGTATGAAACCATGCCGTATTGATGGAGGAGACAGAAGACCAGACCATATATATATAAAAAGGCCATGAATCCCACATAATTGTTATTGATTTCGTAGGAGGTGTTTAGGGCTGTACAACGCTACCCATGAAGCCCAAAACATCTTTGTGTGCAGCATCACCATGCAGCAAGGCATATTTCACTGTCTACCAGCTAACTGCCGGCATGTATGATGCGTCAAAGCAGGGCCAATCCGCTCCATTACCGTTGGCCTCTGGTACACATTTCAGCTTCAGGCTCCATGACAATTCAGTTAAAGCTGCAGTTAAAACTGATCTGATCGCTGATAATCTGAATCAAGGGATTCCATAACAGGTTTGAACAAGAACATTTGCATAAGGCACTTCTGTGTCCAAATCATGGCTAAGAATGAAACTGATTCGTCACAGCAAATAGGAACATTATTTATTCAGCTCACCATTACAGAACAGTCCAGCTCGTTATTTATGACTCTGCTGTACAGAGACGACTAATAAGTACAGTTTTTGCAAATCATGCCGGTTTTTATTACAGAGAAGTTGGTTTCACTGCATGAATGGATAGCACATATTGGAAAACTTTGTTGTTTAACAAGGAAACGCGTTCAACCTCTCAGTGATGTGGAAAATGGGCGAGCGGGCCATGCTTTCTGCAAAGAGTAGCGCTCGCATGCGACAGTTTCGAAGCAGACAATGGCAGGACCAGCACCATTTTTTTTTTTTTTAACCAGGCGTACAAGCGGTTAGGTCCTGGCTGCTGGTAATTAGCATCAGCCTGCTAAGATGAGCAGGAAGTCTACTTCCACCTTTGCCGGCCATTACAACAAATACTATTTAGAAATGCATATAAATGAGGAAATATTCATGGCCCTGGGGTGGCCGCCAAATGTTACACGGGAGTTAATTCTCAATGACAATTGGACACGTCTCCGGTTTTCTGCAGGTGTTCACCACATTGTGCACCAACACCGGAAAGCAAAGCGGAGGCAAGGAGACAGGTACTTGGCTGCAGTTTCAGTCATAGAGAACAACCACCTCCCCCCCGGCCTTTAGCTCCACACAGATGTGAAGAACAGATTTATTTCAAAAGCTGTAAATCGCCATTAATTCGTCTGGCTACGATGAAATGCTGAACAATTCCGTTGTCATGCGAAGTATGTAAATAAAAAGAAGCAGACGAGCTTGCGCGCCAGAAACGAAAAAAGAAAAAAAAACGCTGGGAAATCGAAGACTCCCGCCAAGTTGGGTAGGCGTGGCTCTGCGCTCCTAACGCTGCCACGCCGGCGTCTTGCGTACTCGCTTCCTACTCGTTATTAAAAAATAACACATCAAAGGGTTTTTATCTCAAGCAAACTCAACGTGCAATGGAACCATCAAAAGACAAACGACGGCTCGTGAGAAAATCAATCCTCGATGGCCCCGATTTCTATTAACGGCTCATTAAATATTATTCAGAACAGAGACACTGGGATATGTTTAGAATGTTGGCAAAACAAAATGCTTCTTCAAGAAATAAATAAAGAGCAACTCAGGAGCTGCTGGCACCTTTCAACAACTCTAGCGGGCCAGTTAGCTTGGCACAGGAACTTGTGAAAGCAATGGCTGAAATAACAGTGTAACTATTACCCTACAAAGCAAAAAATATGTAAGTATCCCTGTGAGCAAATAGCTAGTCTGCACATATTGGATACTGAAGAATTCAGGAATCCATTCAGCTTAAGTGACATCAAGGGCTTGTGTTGTCAGGGGTTATGAAGTACATTAAAAATATAAATTACGCATACATGGTTCTTCGGATATGGGCGCCGTAACTGTGCAGGCATGTTTGGTTGCTTTTAGGCAAAGCCTAGGTGACATGAGGAAACCTGCAGAGGGTTTGCAATACAGCTGGGCATAGTGGTGTCACGCTCACTGCCAGACATCACATCTCGCATTTTTTTAACGTTGGCTTGCCACAAGATAAAAATTCCTCCAACATCTGTCTAGGAAATTCAAGACTACATTTACACAATGTTAAACACTGGTCAGGGAAGCAAAGCCAGATCTGATAATGAAACCCAACAAGATTTCTAAACTACAGCTGTAACAAACTGTGACCAGATCATCAGGCACTGCTTTAGACGACCTTTGTTCAGTGTAACACTGGGTCCTTTTTTCAGCGCACACATAAGGACACATTTTATATGGTGCCCCAAAATATGATTTTGAAACTGATATAGAGTAATGGGGCAGCAATTAAGGGTTCTAGTAAATTAGGTTACTCTCCTAGACCCTTTGAATGAAATCTTGCACATGTTCCTTGTTATTTGTAGAAACACAAGACTTGACTTTAATACCATTTGATCCTGTACTACTTGATTCAGTTTGACACATAACAACAATCTAAGACCACTAACGCTGACAATGAAACAAAATCTTGTAAACAATTCATGCTTCTGCTTAAGCTCTGCGTATTTCAGCAAACAAAAAAACTATCTGCACAGCAGCATGCATAATATGATTTGAGTCCCTTTTTTAAACTGGTAATGTGTTTAGCCTAACCCATTCCTCAAGTCATCTAAAATGGAAAAATAAAAGTTACTCAGGTATTGACTTAAAAGTCTAAGAAGCGTTTGCAAAAAGCATTGACGTCCATGCATATGTAAGATCGACCTGCCCACAAAGGAGCCTTTTTTACGTATTTGGGGAGTATTTCCCCAAATACACAGAAAATAATGGTAGTTATAATTAAATGAATATGATGAATGCCTCCAATCTGCTATAGGCTGAATTTTCCTGCATGTGACAGTGTGAAAATGCAATTTTACCACAACAGTAACTAATCTTATCAAAGACAAACTTGATATACTGATATGACAGACATAACACAAATATTTACTCACTATGCAAAAAAAACACAATTTAATTAGAAATTACCACAATCAAGCAATTCAAAATTTTCAAATAATGTAACTATTACTACGGTGTTATGTCTTATTGAGTACACAAACTATTTTATAATAGCATTTTAAAGAATCATATTAATGCCGGAAGTTAACTAATGCTTGTTAATTTCATTTGCAAAAGAATAGCACCAAAAATTCAGCGATTTCAAATTTTGTTCTTTGTGATTTTTATTGGATGTATAAGGTACTGCATATTAATATTATATGACTTTTACGACATGGTTAGAGTCATACACAAAGGGATTACATAAGATTACGAACATCAGTAGTGTTTTTTTATTTTATTTTCATAATAAGTCTTTTATTTAGTTTTTGTCAAGTGTTGATCATGGTTGGAAATTCATTCATGTAGACTACTTAACATAATTTAATAGCACAAAAACTGCAGAAAATTAGCAGATGAGAAGACATAGCAGGGGTCTCTCCTTAATGTAAATACAGGAAATACAAAATGATGTTTAAAAGTCTGAAGAACACAATCCATAGATGATATTCAGAAAGACATGCAATGGGTATCATTTTTCAAGTCCAAACAAATAGTGATGTTTTGCTAATGGCATAATTTTTAACCTCTGTGGACTTCTGAGATAAAATCAGAATGGACTTGTCTCCAGATCACACCAGACAATCATATTTCTTTGGGAAACAAAGTGCCAGTTCTCTGCTCAAGCTGTGTGCGGTACAATATGCTTTGAATGAATTGTCATTTGTTGGTGAAAAGGCAGAAAGGTTCATTAAATTATTCAGGCTAAATCTTATTTAACGGCCTAGTGAAGGGATCTGTCCAGTGCCCGAAATGATAAACTTTGCCAAGATCAGTAATCAGTTGATCTGCATCTCACACTGGTCCGATGTGAGGGCAAAATGAAACAATAAAACAATGGCCTTCAATTGCTACCTGCACCCACACGATTCCACCACCATGTCCTCATACTGTTTATAGACCACGTTGTTGGACGAATCAATGTACAGGATGCTGATTGGACTGAGTCGGGTGGGAACGCAGCAAGTAGGTGGAGTCGAGTCCGGATCCATAGAGTTCATGAGGGTTTGAATGATGGCATGGTTGGTGGGCTCTAAGTGGGAGCGTATGGGAAAGTCACACACCCCATCGCAATGGAAGGCATCGTACTCCAGGGGCGCTATGATCCAGTCGTCCCAACCCATCTCCTTGAAGTTGACATGAAGCTGTTTTCTGTTGCACCTTGGCTTGGGGTTTTTCGCTGGTTTCCTGATTCGAGGTGTCGGAGCTCTGCGCATGCGCCTCTGGATGAAGAGATACTCATAAACCGTCTTGTTGTCATGGCCAGAGCGGGCTTTGATCTCATTGTAGAACAAGTCCCGTTTTTTCGTCCTACTGAACACTACGAAAAAGGCCTTTTCTTTAGTCTGCCTGCCCATGCGGCTGAATCCCAGCGTCCTCGGGTCCACAGCCCGGCCCCGTTCTGTAGCTTCCAACTCAAAGCAAAGCTGGGCCATATTCCTGAAGTTCTTGAATAGCTTCCAGATGTCAAACACCTCCCATTTTGGTGCATCGTTGTCCTCGATAACGCGAGACTGCAGCAGGGTCGCCTTCTGCTTACCTGCGGCACAGGTGAAAAGTTTCAGGTTGAAGACGCCTGCAGGGCGGGCTTTGCGGGGATCCGCCAGCCGCTTCCGGAGAACTCGCAGCTCTGCTCCCAACAAGCCCTCCTTCTCCAGGGAACTGATGTTGAAGTGGTACTTCTGTCTTCGCAGCTGAGGGAGGTGTTCATCTGAATAAGTACAGAGAGAATAAACTTTAACTGATTCTAACATGTAATACACACATTACTTCTTGCTGTCACCATTGTGATCCAAGCATTACTACTGTTCTATAGAGTTCCAAATCGCTACCAGGAACATTCGCTATTCGTATTCAGTTCCACTCACTGTTCATAGTCCACGTGTTCATTGTTTGGTCAATCGACAGACTCACATGCAGAACTCTTGACCATAACCTACCCTGCTGGCCATTCAAAGACAGAATCCCCAATGCATATGCACTGAAATACCACTTCAGTCAAGTGTGAGCACACAGATTTATGGATATGTGTCATTATTTTGTTACAAAAATAATTATACAAAATTATATTTTTAAACATCCACGTCAATGCCTTTATTTTTTTGTGTCTTGCTTGACTCCAAACAAAAACAAGCTACGCTAAAATTTGGAGGCATAGTCTATATTATAAATAGACCTCTTTGGCTGTGGTTGTTTGGGTTCTTGAAAGTTGACATTCTTTGAAAAAGAGTAGTTTTGATAGGCATTTCTCTCCAGAAATAAGTGGATGCCTTTATGATGTTTCCATTAGCTCACCAGAAAGCTGAGTTCTGTGAGGCTAAACTCAGGGCTCAACTTGCGTGGGGTGGAAATTTCTCAGAACTTGGAACCACCAAGGCACATGGGCTTCCAACCACCTGATCTCCATAACCCTTAACGCACTCTGAATACTAGTGGTTAATTCGTCTATAAAATATTTTTTTATGAAATGTTTGGAATCACTGAAAAAACATGAATGTTTAGAAAATGAATTAAAGAGAGTATAAGAACAAGTTCATATGTAGGCTCAAATTTTCTGGCTTATTGGTTACTTACCGAGTTAGTTAAAAGCAGCAAAAGTAATACCAATATTAATGGTAGTGATAATTGTAACAATAACAGGCCTAGTCTTCTTTATCTTGTCATCACAGTAAAGAGATTTTGTCAAAGACTGGCACACAATATTTTGAAATCCAGACATTCAACAAAAATAATGATCTTATAAGGGATCAGTAACAACCCTTTGAACCGTGTACAGAAGAGGTCACAGCTAAAATGTGCAAAAGACAAGTTGTATAAATAAAGCAAAAATTAAAAGTACTTTAACTAGTCGAAATGTAAACGTTTAACAGCGAGAAATATTAAACAAACATTGTTTAAACATTCTTTTAAATAGTTTTACTTGGTAAAGAAAACAATAGATTGTGGCCACCTACTTGTAGTCTCATAGACTGTTTATTTACATTGCAGAAGCCGTACGTCAGCGCCGAGAGCTCAGTGCAGTGACGCACTCAGGAGCAAAACGCTGGGGGCTTTCAATAACGTTCTTAGTGCGCTAATAATCCGCTGTACTTTGCGTGTAATGGTGGAAGACTTGTGAGGATCTAGATTTCTGACCCCAGCTTTTCACGTCTAACTGCGGTACTTCACCTTGACTTAAAACGGGGAAGTCCCGCTTAATAGGACAGCAATGGGCAACCATTCTGCTAGTCATTGAGCAGCCAATGGTCACTGAAGAGTAGTCAAACACTATGAAATATTGCTTTATTTTCTGTAAAGTAGTAAACGCTAAGATGGATTACGTGGGATGGGGCTGATCAAACGAACGTTGTTTCAATTTATGGCGTTGGACCGACGCATAGGATAATCAGATGGATTGTCACGTTGACTAATACTTTTAATCAATTAAATTTAATAATTTTAATAGTTTACAATATGCCGCAATTTCTAGTATAACGAACCTAACATTCATGAAGAACTTGTCATCTAGAGGTAAGTATTACATGTAAAGAAAAACCAACACATAAAATGAGTAGCTCACCTACAGAAATAAAAAATATACAAAAAAAAAAATTTTTACTCAAGATGCTAGAGAATGAGCGGAGGGGGATGGAGAGTCAAACTACCTAATAGGTGCCACAGATTGAACGATCTCATTATTGCTTCTCTTTTAGTGCTCACACCTAACTTCATAAATACAGTAATATAAAGACTAACATACTACTATAGAAAAAATGATACACTATTGGTTCCAAGAAAAACTGAGTTGGGAAACGACCGGTGTTTCTCTAGTTAGATACCAAACAGACGGAGAACAGATTTCTTAAGGTTTGTCTTTAAACATTAGGCCTATTTAATATTCACCCTTGGTAGATGATAAGATATACCTTAGGCTGACTGTTTGTAAACTATTTAATATCTATTCAGCTAACATTATTTTGCACCTTGAATAACTGCGAAAGTATTGTATGATCTCTGACTTAAATCCGTCAAGATAGTGTTTATGATCAGCCTATGCAATGAACCAACGAGCGACAAACCAGATTTAAACAAACTTCAAATCCAAATGTTATCGCTGGAAATAAATACCCCGTGATTTCACTTTTATTACTTGAAAAATAGGAATTTAAGTAGGCTACGCAAATGCAGCCCCAAATAGGCTTCTCACAGACACCCGTAAGTTGTCTGTAAAGAGTCACGCAATGGCTTTTTACCATATTTTATTATATTGCCTAGGATGAACTGCGTAAATTTACCTTGTCCTTTGTCCACGAAGCTGGTGATGGTGTTAGCCATGCCAGCCTCGTGTAGTACGCTACTGTTCACCTCTCCGGTAGACAGTGACCAGTATAGCGACAGCATATAGTCATGCGGGGTCACCAGTGGGTGCTTTGGAGAGTCTCTGTCCGCGATTTTGGGGCTCTTCTGGGCAAGCGGACCGATGTGTTTCTGCGCAGCAGATGTGAGTTGCCCGGGCCTTGCATGCACACTGGAGGCTTTAACAGCAGTCTTTATATTGTTCCTTCCTACCGGGCTCTTGCCCCCGTGCTCTGTTAACGCCCATGGTTCAGTTGCAGCGCTGGCTCTGGTAGCATCTCTGGGTACCCAGGAGAGCGCTGCTTCTTTCCTTCCCAGACCGTTAGCTAATCGCGCACGACTGGATGCTGCGCTGCCCTGCGCCGAAATCAGCTTGTCGCTTTTGATCAGCGGGGGTCCCGTCCGGATGCGGGTGATCCTCGCTCCATTCGTGGGTTTCCGGGCAGAATAATCCCCCACCATAAACTTATCAGCGCCCCCGGTCCTGAGCTGAGCCCTCTCGATGCCGCCGCCCGTGTAACCCTCCGGTAGGTGCGCGTTCGCGGTATGGCTCAAAGCCGCTGGGATGAATTCCAGGTATAACAGAGTCCAACACCCCAATAAAAGAGGGAGACGGTTCAGTACTTTCATCCTCTGATCTTCATTTGGATCCCAGCGTGAAAGAAATATTCACAGACTCTTCCAGTTTGAATTAGGTAAACATGCACGGGTTTGCACAAGAAAAACTTAGGTCTCGAGTTCAGTTTTCTTTTGACAATTAAACTGTGTAAACTGTTTTCCCTTGCGTCGCTATTCAGTACCATAGTGATACAAATCGCTTGATTCTGCCTGCGCTTCCCAGTGCGGAGAGAGCAACCCGAGGAAACGGTTTGCATTGAAAAGAGAAACTTAACTTCCCTTATACTGCGGCAATTCTGCTCGATATCTTGTACGACACTTGTTTAAATCCCACTTTTTCCAAGAGGGAAGAATGGCGTAATGCTGCCGCTTAAGATTTTTTTCCTCTAAGTTTTGAACCTCGTCCAGTGAAAATATTTCACATACACAAACCTGCAGGTGCTCAGAAATCTTCACAAACCTGAATTCAAGAATTGAAAACGGAATTCAAAAAAAGTTTAATTGCTCTCTGACGTCATGCGGTCTAAACCAATTTAAGTGCAATATTTCTTTTAAAATCTTAGCCCTCTCCACAACTATGAGTCATGCTCTACATGAAAAATGCACCGGGATCCGCACTTTGCATTATGTCATTTAAAGCAACCATTTGCTAAAGCGCTTTAAGGTTCTTTAAACAAAAAGGTGAAAAGGACAGTTTAAAAGGACTTCCGAATGCTTTTAAACTGTACAGCTAAACCCAAATGAAGCATATACGAAAACAATTTAATATGAAGCTGGTATCATTTTATACCCCAGCTAAAATTAAACTAAATGGGATTTATTTTGGTCGCTGGGAAAGTGTAATGAATTAGATTAAATAAACTTTGTTGAAAAGTGCCTGGAGTACTGATAACGATGGACATTTTATCGTGTTTTTTTTTTAATCAAAGTACTTAAGGATTCCTCGGTTTCTTCGATGCTGCCAGACTTTTATGGATTAGATTAGTTCCACGCACATAAATGAAAAGCCAGCAGACATTCTTCTACAACAGATAGTAGGCGATGTATATTATAATTACATTGCACCAAAACCACGGGTACGAAAATTAATAAATATTGTCCGATTATATATTGTTATATAATTTAAATATCGCATTTCTGTGTTATCTGTGTACTCGGACTGAAACGGACTGCCATCACGTCCTGGAGCCAGCAATGCCCTACGTTTGCAGAGGAGGAATGAAGTGGTCTGTCAGAGGTGGTCTACAGAAAACTCCCTTTTCAACATCCGTAGTGGACAAAATTGAATGAATTGGTAGTAAGGGAGGAAACTAAATCAAGGCAATGTATTGCAGATGTTTTTCCATCAACTGATTGGTAAACAGCTAATCCTTAGTCATGTGAAGCGGCATCTTCTCGGGGTTGCCAGATTGTTGGGGAATGATACCATATTCTGGGAAGTTCTCTTAAAACCCACAGCACACTTATAAATCTTAGTGAAAGATAAGATTATTCAAATGGCATTTTAAAAGTATGTGGGAATGAGTCAACTGGCATTTTTAGGGAATCTGGTGGTTTATTTTAAGTAATATGAACGGGGTCCCCACAACACGCAAAAGCACAAAACTGCAAAAGAGCAGTGCCATGTGTTAATATTTTGCATCCACATTTTACTGTGCAATTTCTTTTCCTCCTTCAGCATCCTCAAGAATAACAATTTCCACATTTGGTTTCTCCAAATAGTGAGGTCTGGCAAATCCTCTCTCTTTTTATGCATTTAAACGGGAAACATTAATTTTTCAGGAGGTGAAAAGAGAACTTATCCATACTTTTTAACAGAAACATCTGTGGAGTGCATTGAAAAGCTCTGATGAAGGTTAGAACTCAGACTCTCGGACACAATGCTATCCATTGAGGGATGAAAATTTACGTTGTCAGGATGTTACGGCAAGCCGGGAGGAAATGTGCCTTGACCTGTGGTTTACCTCGCATCGTGTAGCTGTACAATACCAAGAACATCTCTTTTGTCGAAGTGTACGCATGTGCTTATTTTAAGTTTCACCAGTGAACAGAAATAGGAACCTTCTGTGGCTAACTGCATAGGAGGAGAAGGCCTGAGGTTTATTTATCACTGAAACAAGTAAGATGAAGGCCAAAGAACATACCTAAAAGCCAGGCTCAACTTGGTAACCCAGCTCATTGAAGCATTATTACTTGTGTAGAGCCACATGGCTAAAATGTCATTAATCAAAGCGGTTCCAAGGACAAATGCAAATCATAAAATGCCCATGATGCACTGCGGTTGACGACAAATAACGCAGTAGAAGTTGCACATTGCTAACTACCTCTATTAGCTTAATCTGCTTTGAGTATAAATAAGGCAATCAGATTGAACCTTGAATGCCGAGAAGCCCAAAATACCAAATATGGATAGTGCTCTTTTAATGCTTGTCATGATAACATTAAGGGTTAACAAGACTACCTACAGTGAGCACAATCGTTACCTCACCCCGAAGGCTGAGCAGCTGCTAATCCACCATATATCACAGCTGGGTGAAGTAAACAGAATTACAAGTGTGTACTCCGAAAAATATTTCAGGAGTCACTACCCCTAAAGGGTGAAGCATTCTGGTAATTTCCCCTGGATGCCGCTGAACATCTGGGTGCTATGATACCTATGGGGAAGCATCTTGGAACGGCTGTTATACTCCTGAATCTTTGATGCATGTAGGGAAAAGACTCTGGGTCATTTGCTTATTTCATCGCTTTACCCGGACTGTGTTGGAATGGTATACCATCCAGGGCGTAACTTTCCTCACGTCCTGTGCTGCTCAGGATGGCGTCCAGATCTCCACGACCCTGACGGCACAAGTGCTTACGGTAAATGTGTTGATTTTCCCTGAACATTACTTAGAAACTGTTAACATGTATAATTTTAATGAAATGTAATTCAATTTAATGAGTTGGCTATAGTGTGTGGGTGTGTTTATGCTGTGCTGACTGGTATCTCATCCAGGGTATCCAGTGTCACCTGCTCTGTGCTTCCTGGGATAGGCACAATTTTAGACACCCAGTATGTCATGGTGATGTCTGACACCACTAGAGTGTCCCTGCTTTCTGCCCCGTGTCACATGAGAGGGACTCTGGGCACCCAGTGATCCCTGAACAGAATACATGGCTGAAAACTGGATGGATGAATTGGACACCTCATCTGCTGATTTTAGACATTTTCGATCATTTTTAAAATCAGCGGTTGCCTAGTCCATAAAAACCACAGTATTACAGCTCCAGCGCACATGCGCCAAATTAAAATGATGCTGCTGGCCGGTTCTCCTAACTTTTATTTGCTTTAGGCAGTCTGGAGCACTTTCTGCTTTCATATGGTGAGTAATAAGCGAGGGGGCAATCGAGCGACGGCAGGGAATGATTCCGAAATGACGTCATTAACAATCGTCTGTGAGACACGCACCTGCAGCCTCTCCAGCTACGTCCGTCTCTTCTCTTCCTCCTACGAAGTAGGCTGTTTTTGAAAACACGGCTGTGTCAGAAGTAGCTAAACCGACCAGCCGGAGATAGTGGTGTCGTATGAGGGGGTCGACTATGGTTTACTGGGCCTCAACTGTACAATATGTCTCTCTCAAACAAGAACTATGACACATTATTTCACGACACTGCCAATTATGAAAATAGACACAATTTGGCAGAACATCTTCATAAGGATCCAAAGAATCTCTGCTCCAAAATAAGACTTTTTTTTCCAAGTAGAGAGATGGAAGTATGTGGACACATGAAGGCTTTTCTCAAACCCAGGAGAGGTGCATACTATGGAATGTGAGGTCATATTCTGTGGTATAGAATAATTAGGAAAGTGTAAGGTAAGAGGTCATTTCCTGGGAGACATCTGGGTCTGACACACGTTAAATAAACCCAGATTGTTCTCTTTCTTCAAAGTGCGAAAAGGCCTTAAAAGACATCGAGGTCAGATAAAATGTGCATCTGTATATAATGGCCAAAGTTGATAAATTTGTACCAGCACCACTGTTTGAGCTGTTATAAGAAACATCATACCATAGAGGACTATTACTGATCAGCTAAATGGTATAGATTGCCAGCTAGCAACCAAATCCGGTCCAAAAAAAAACACTCTAAAAAAATTCTGAGAATTCAGGAGAAAAGATGTTCCACCTCACCGTGGCAAAAGATCTCTAAACTCGCAATCATACTGAGGAACTATCCACACAATACTTTTCTTTACAAAGTTATTTAATGCTCTTTGCTCTAAACTCAGCAAAATACACAAGGGTGCAGATTTGGTTTCAACATTGGTGTGGACCAAGCCAGCCCCAAACTCCCCCCCACACACACCTGGCGCTCCCACCTTATAGGTACGGATGTGCCTACCATCCAAATCCACTCAAATCTACACCCATTAAAGTATAAATACTAAAGACACATGAATGAGAATAAACTATTGTGCAAACAAATGTCCTTTGAAAATATGAATATTTCCAAAAACTACCTCCGTGGAAATGCAGACTCAGGTTCAAAATGTGAAAACTTTGCTTTTTGTCTAAGGTGATCCTGATGAGAGCTGGTCATAGGGGTTTCAAAGCCAAATGTCTCCCAGGCAAAGATAACGGGTCTCATATCTGCGCGCCCGCGGGCTCTCAAAGAAAGGGGCATCTATTTCCCCCAGTGCTGCTTTCCCACCTGAACTCCAGGTGTTTGCTTTACGTGCCTGTGGCTTCGAGCGCTCAGACTCCATTCCACTCCAATCTGCGATGGAAATGTTTTCTTTTTCCCCTGGCGGCTGATGCTTGCCAGTGGTGCTGAGTCCCCCCCTAGTGTTTCCATACTCTTTTTATTAGCTTTCTCCTGCTTAATGCTTTGGGCTCTTTGTTCTGCTCTAAATCAAATTCTTAATAGATGCAATAGACGATGCGCTCAATTTCCCCTAAAAATATACGCAAACGGTATGTTCTGATCGAGCTAATTTAGGAATATTAAAAAGAGCTGCCGATTTAAATTATGCAAAACACTAACTGAAACAATAGCTTTCGAGTTTCAAAGACACGATGCGTTTTCATTAAATTTTGCATTTTGCGATGTACAATGTAAGATGCGCGCTTGCGGAATATGGCAGAAAGAGATTTTGTGCTTGGAATCGTGGTGCGGCGATTGCAGAGTAACTGAGCTGAAACACAGGATGTCAGGAGGCTCGGTCGCCATAAAAATCGCCAAGACTCTGAGTCAGCAACATCCCGCCTTTAGTTTCCCGCTGGTCTCGTTTAACCTTGACAGTTAAACTTTGAATTATCTTATTATAAGTGCAGTATTTCTTTCTGGAATAAAATGTACTCTGTGTGGACTGAATGCTGTGCAATTTATCAATGTGTCTCGGGGAAATTCTGCCGTGCACCTGTAAATCTTTAGTGGGTACAGATCATAATTTTAAAACCAGCCCTTAAAGTATACAGACATTTTAGTTAATGAAAATACTACGATGCAGTCAGTAATTTCAGACGGTTCATTTTGATGAACTGCTTTTCAGACAGGCCTGCTGAATGAAAACGTGGGTTTGTATTACATGGCTCCGGATTTCTGCAATTTCGTCTCTTTTTTTTAAATCCATGTGAAATTGCCACGATAAATCAGAATGCACACGGAAAGCAGGAATAAGGACACTTCCTGAAATTGTTCTAAAAAGATAAACACCTCCAGGCCTTTGGCATTAGTGGTAGAACGCAGCCAGTGTATGGGCTTAAAGGTGATAACCTCGACCTACCTATCGAACATCTCCAGAACATGCAGGTAGGGCAGGTCCGAAGACACCCCGAAACTGCTGGAAGTAAAATTAAGTTATACAGTAGAAGGTCACATGATCCTGGGGCCAATCCCAGGTAACACAGAGCACAAGACAGAGGACACCTTAAAAAAGACACCAGTCCATCACAGTTAGCCTAACTGTGGTCTGGGGATGTATGATGACCCAAAAGCCATCTTGTTACTAATACTGCGTGTTTTAAATGCATTCTTATTACGTCAAGGAGTGCTGCGAGCAAAAGTGAGTTAGGGAATGGAAAACGCTTTAACCTTTAGTCACGGAGAACTGGAAGTCTTGAGATGAGGGCATGGCTTGTTTTATTTGTGACTCAACTGAACCAGAGTTCAGCCTGTCCCTGTTACCTTAATCTATGCCCAGAATATAATGTACTCTGGTGTATTATATATTAGACGGTATATTCTTAATGCCTTAAAGAGAAATGTTCATTTTTCTTTACTATTTATTCTGAAATGTTTTTAGCACATATATGTTTATCAGAGTTTAACAGTTTATGTCACCCTTGCAAATGCATTTTAGGTCTATTCCTGATTGCCGAATTTTTTCAGGTGTGATAAAGTGTGAAGAGGCTAACATGCAGTCTTGTACAGTCCCAGGTCAAATAAACACTTCAAAAAAACACATTTCCTCTCATAAAATCATGCCAGTTCAATGGGTATCACTGGTGCTTCACGCATCCAAGGTTCGGTGCTCAAACGTCGGTGGAGTTTGCCTGCTCTCCCCAAACTGTAATAAAAAAAACATGCAGTTAGGCTAACTGTGATGGACTGGTGTCTTTTTTAAGATGTCCCCTGCCTTGCGCTCTGTCACCTGGGATTGGCCACAGGATCATGTGACCTTCTGGAAAAGCCATTGGAAGATGGATGGACAAACAAAAGAGGTCACTAAGAGTTTTTTTTTTGCTGGTTTGGGCATTTCAATCAGACAGCTAGAAGAATCAAATGCTAACTTGAATCTGAAAGCACTCTCTTAACTATACTACCAGAAATTCTGCATCAAACCACTAGCACTCTTGGCTCACTTCACGGCATTTAGCACCCTACATGTAAAGAAGTATTTCCTTTGTTTTGATCTAGAGTGGCCCTCAATGCAGCTAGCTTTGATCCCCAACCCAGTCGCTCCCTGTTCTCAAATCCTTACAAACAGTAGCCTTCTGGCTTGACCTTACCTGTCCCCCCGGGATCCCGTCCTCCTCGTCCTCATCATCACTCCCCCCTTGCTGCACACAGCCCTTATGTTACACTCTGCAGAGGGCTCGCTGGTTTATTTTTGTGAGGATACACTTACTGGCATTACCTGCCAGACCCAATATTATGCTGGAAATATACAAGGTATTAACTGTTAGATTTAAGAGAATAAAATAAACTGACGTGCAGGGGACTGGTGTGTCTGAACAGTGTGCCGATTGTGCACGCTGTCATTAATGAAGCACATGAATGGAACTCAATCACTAATAATTACTTCCACACCCTTTAATTCACTGTCGTTTACTTACCTTCATCTGTCTTTGCATTTTTTGTTTCATAAGAACATTCAAGACCATTTTCCTCCCTAAGATTTCAATGCCTGGGCCTAGGTATCAAACAGCAACTGGAAAGTTGCTGATGTGCAACTGGAGAAGAGCTTCTGCCACCCCCCGTCCGTCCACCCACCAGTCCACACAGCTTTAGTAGTTTGCTTGCCAGATGCGTGACATGGGCGTTGGGGTGATAAGGACATGACATGTCTCATATGGCAGTTTTAACAGGCCCCTCGGATGTGCACAGTTAAGACCTTTGACCACCTCCCTCCATAATCCTATACATACACACGTATACACTGAATATGCCAGTGCGGAGCCTGAAGACCCAGGCAGAAGACAGGGCATGCTGAGAAATGTTCCTTATTTAAATCCAGGGTTCAGGCCCTAACCCCCAACCCAACTGCTCCCTGGACTGTGTGGTCCTGCTTTCCCAATTGTCCGTCACTTAGGATAAAAGCATCTGCTAAATAAATGTAAACAAATAAATAAATCTGTATGGTCGCTAGGAGTTTCTGCAATCTGTTTCCTTTCTACAGTCTAAAAACATGCAGCTTTGGTGAATTATTCCTTCTATATTTTCCTGTTGTATCTGTGTATGGGCTACAATCTCATCCAGGATATGGAAATGAATTGGGAAAAAATACATCAGCAGTTCTTTCCTACAAATAGTTTGTTGCATGAGCTTGTTGAGATTTTTTTTATATCAGGACAAACGGTCAGACTACAGTTGTTTTTTTTATATATATCCCAGTACTTGATCAACTGAGATTTCATCCATCTATATCTGTCATCTAACAGCTTATCGAGGTCTCGGTAACAGAGGGGGGGGGGGGGCGGAGTCTTAGCGTTAATTGTAATTACAGACTGGACACACAATTATACCCCAAGACATCGGAGGCTGCCGTCCAGACGCAGAATGATGTTCTTGCACTCCTCCCAGTCCACCCTGTTTATCCAGTATGACCAGCCATCTAATCATACTGGATTTAAATGTACAAAAAACATATTATCTTATTTATTAAGCAATTAGTCAATCACCATAATGGTGACGCAAACTCAGGAAACACCTGTAGGCAGGGTACACCTCGTATGGAAAAACAATGCACTAGTTAGAGAGCAATACACTGCTTTATCGGTATAAGTTGAAAATTTTTTTTTACTTAACCGTGTTTCGTTCGTAATGTGAATAAGGGTAAAACGTATAAGCGTCAATTACTTAATGCCATACGGACAAACTAAAGTTACGAGGCTTACACACAGTTCATTAAAACACTGATTTGAGTATATACAGATACATATACATAACACTGATTGGAGCAAAAGTAAAAAACAGAATGACCACAAGGTCAGCTCAGGGCGCACTAATCCGCCAGTGCTTATTATGCAAGTAGGCTACATGCGAAGCGCTGCGGGTGTAAAAATGATGTCACTGTTTCCCCATCTCGCTAATAAGTCCGCCTTACTGCGGCCATGCCCAATTTGCATCGTAAAATTAAACCACAATTATACAGCCCATATTACACATGATGCTGACAAATCGTCACTCATCACTATATTTAATTAAAAACATACGTAAAGATTACTATCTCTAATCAGCTATTAAGCTAATTACTCAAGAACTGCTCTGTATATTTGTCAGTCAGCGTCTTTGGAAGTGTTTGATAGTGCGGTTAGCTTTAAAACTAACCAAAATGCACCTTCAAAGTGCATAAGGGTGGATCGAGCGCAGTGACTGTCACCACCGTCTACTCACACACCCAACATCCTAGGACAGTTGTTGTCTAGCACTGGATGATGGCGGAGCTCACCTCGTACCGTTATCGTACTGTACGGTGAATGTACTGTAATGTTTTTTTTTGTCATTTCCCCCCTAAACAATAGGCTACATTACAGCAACTACTGTACTGTTTTTACATAGGATTCACGTTGTATATGTACAGTAATGTACTCTGCATAATTTAAAGTATACGGTAGGTTGGGAATAGGTATATAGGCTATACAAAGTAAACAGGCAATTTTATAATAGTCCTGAACTTAGGCGGTTTTGGAGTAGTGGGACCATGCGAGACTTTGCGTACACACTCACACGCATTGATGTTCCATGTACTCAGGTGTATCATGCCACCTTCTGGCAAAACTCATGAAGTATTTTAGATTTATAAAGCGCTTTAGGGTCACCAGCAACATTTCGATTGCAAAACTATCACGATAGCGTAACATAAATAGTTTGGGGAAGATGGTATAACGTAAAGTTAGTAAATACACTGTGTACTGCATGTAGCCTACCTGTCATGTTTTGTTTGATAATTCAATACAACAACCGTGTAGAAAAGTGGCCAAATACACCCTCTTACAAAATTTGTAAGAGAAATGAAGGGACAGCCAGTTGAAATGTTTAAAAGTCTTAAATCAGAGTTAGTGAAAGATGGATTAAAGACTCTTTTTGGCTCCGGTTACAGTTGCTGATTTTTCCACTCGGTCAAACCCAGCGTAACCTGGACTGCCGTAGCAGAACAGGTGTGAAATGAAGGCGCCTTATCCTGAGGGTGCGCGTCACAAGTGATTCATAAAACACTTAACAACATTCACTTGCCAGTAATAGCAACGGCTGGATAAATCCAAACAGCAAGAGTACCTGATGTGGAAGCCAAGTTAGAGTGTAGCCAGTAGTTGGAGCAAATACAGGTATGATTTTCCAATATGGTTATCCCTGCTGTCCTCCTTGACATACGTTTATGGGGGAAGGGGCGAGGGGGTATTATGATTCCTTCCAAAGTGAAACTCTGTGGAGGGATATATATATTATTCGATCGGTTACACTCGATTACTGAGGACTAAACAAAACAGTGCTAAGCAATACAAGACAGTGCTAATCTAAACAGTATGCGGTGGCCGATAAAATGCAGGTATGTTGGAAACAGAATGGCTAGAAGAAACTGCTCTTGAATCTTATAGTCAGTGTTCCGATGCTGCGAAACGTCCTACCAGACTGCAGCGGGCTGGGATGCTTAGGGTCCTCTGATAATGAATAATAATAATAATAATAATAATAATAATTCCAAAGCACTAGGTATTCCTGTAATATGCGCAGCAATTACACTAGCTAACAGCAAATAATCGCTTAAAAATACATTCTTGATCAATGTGAATAAAAAATAAAATTTGTAAAGTGGTTCTACGGCGTTTTGAAAAAACTAACCGTGAAATGGAACCTGCTTTTTTTCTAAAAAAAATAATAAATTACATTTCCTTGGGATTAGCTGAAATCATTATTTCTATTACCTTCAAAACTGGCAAATGTTCTATTCAGTTATTACGCAAATATCTTCCTCTAATACATTGCACAAAGGCGCCATCAATGGGAAAGGATAAGAACTGCAGAAATCTGGAAATATTATCTGAGCATTTCTCGCGTATGTTAGGATGTGTCGAGTCAACATCTGCTCCTCGTTCAGGGATTACACAGGACGGAAAACATTACCTTACAAAGTAGTAGCAGACATGTACCCAAAATGTGAGTTAAACACCAAAAGCATGTCACTGTTTAGATTCCTCAGTTATACTGTCCATTCTCTTAGTACCAGGTGGGTACTTCTCAACCGGTACAGTGTCAGAAAAAAAGAGTACTAGTTTGTACCTTAACCTGTCACTGGGGCTGTACCCTTAAGGGTGTGCCAGTTGTACCCTAGCTGTAGATATTGGTACCTTTTAAGATGAAATGGACTCTGAGGAACATCTCTGTAACATGGATGTCCTTCAGAGCCAAACGTCTGTACCTTAAATTAGATTAAAAGGTACATTTACCTACAGCTAGGGTACAATTGGCAAACCCTTGAGGATTCAGCCCCAGTGAAGGAAAGGTACAAATTGGTACTCTTCTTCCTGACAGTGTAACAGGATTCTTCATCATAATTATAGCCTTTAACCATGTTTGACAAAAGGATTATCCAAGGAATTCCTGAACTACTAAAGTAATGTGATGCTGGTGTCCATTCATATTATTTATGTATTTTCTAGAATAAAACTGAAATATGGTACATGGATAATAGTAATTTTTGTTCTGATAGAATTATAGGGTGATAATCAGCTATCACTTGCACATTTTTAAAGAAATTTGAAGATTGAGTTATACAGTTACCTCAGTGGGAACAGTTTATTTAATGAGCAAATGGGGACTGCCTAACATGTTGTCACTTGAACTGAGAGGTGACGGCCTTTTGGATTCCACAGAACAGTGACGTTTCAGTCGGCACACGGACAATCCAAAAATTGAATGATATAGATATCACTCCTTCTGAGAACCTCAAATAATCAGACAAGGAAGGAAGAATTGTTAAATATGGATCATCCCTCAATAAGGAATTATTGGTCATAAATAAGATTATAGTGGGGGAATGTGTGAAAAGATGTAAAAAGTGCCATTATTTTGCCTCACGACGCAATTGATATAAATGGCACTCTTCAATGTGTCAGAACTTAAATGACACACACAGCCTCTGGGTGGTGCCACTGACTTGCAAGATCATCCACCCATCCATTTTCCAGTACCACGTACCTTGTCTGAAGCCTTTCCCAGGGGCCACAAGGTGTAGTACCAGTAGGAATAGCTACCTGGTCATCCAAGTACCACCTTAAGGGCACTTTGGAGACGTCATCCACCCCTTATCTATAACTACTGACTATTACAGTCCTAGTAGGCCATGAATCAGGCAGACTGCACTCTGGACTATGAGAGGAAATTTGAGAACCTGGAGGAAACCTCTGCAAATAGAAGGAGGACATGCAGAATTCGCAGAGCCAGAGGGTTAGAACCCACACTTCTGGAGGTTGAAGCTGAATCCACAGGACAATACCCACATATGATACTAGTTTTTCATAGCTAAAGGTAGCTGGAAGGTAATGTTCTCTGGGGGCAAGCTATGGAATCACTGATTGTACCTACTAAAATATTTCATATCTAGTATTTGTACTGTATGTGGTATGCAACAGAAGTCCCTTGGGAAGAATATTATATTAGCTTGGCCATATTTCTCGAGAATATAATTTATATTTACAGTTCTTTTTTAATTTTGTTGCAGACCAATGTTGACGCAAGATGTTCTCATTCATTTACGTCACGTCTTTTATTATCATTAAAGCAGTCCACCTTGTTAAATTAACATTCATTCAGCAGACACTTTTATCCAAAGTAACATATGATTTAGAAAGCAGGGTCAGCCAATCTCTGAAGCAGCAGCTACACTTCCCAGGCTGACTAAGAATAGCACCTCCCTCCACCCTCCACCCAGTTCTCACAGCTTTCTACAGAAGAACCACGGAGAGCATCCTAACCAGCTGCATCACCATCTGGTATGGGAACTGCAAAACCTCAGACCACAGGTCCCTCCAGCAAATAGTTACGACGGCAGAGAAGATCATAGCACATAACCATCCCAATGGACATATACAACAAACAGTGCAGCAACAGAGCCCACTCACAGGTGACCCTTCGTTCGTGTCACACCCGAGTCCAAAGTATGTCCCAAAAAGAAAAAACACCATCTAATGGGATCAAAAACGTACAGCAAATGGTTCACGGGATGTGATTTTAGCCGGCACTTACAAATAGGCATTCAGCTAGCTTTGAGGCTAAGGCCAAACAAGCATGAGCTTTGCAACACCACTGACAAGCTATTAGCAAATTAGACAGACTAATCATAGCACTTATGAACTTCTGAACTTCCAACATCATGCATCAAGCTAAAAGTTAACCTACCGTGTATTCAATATAAAGTAGTATGTGGTTGTCACAAAGATTAAAAACCAAAATATGACCACACTTCAGACTTAGTCCTCTTATCAGGCTGAAAAATCTCTGTAAGGCTTTAAGTGCCTTCCGCCATGTTTTACTGACTCAAAACAAACCCATAATTAGTGCTGGGCAATAAAACGATCTCTATTTTTTATCGATAAAAAATGAGGACAATCACGATGATACACACAAACTATAAAACTCGATCAACCAAGTTTGCTCCGTTTCAGAGAATCTGCTGAGACATGCAACTCGATGGCCTATCGAGCATAGGTTTACTGAACGCCAGCACAAAAGCCAATCACCGACGACATTGTAATTTTGCCCATCCTCGTTTAAAGAAGCAATGGGTGCGTTCGACTTGGGCTTGTCTGTCTGCAGCTGACGCTACGTGGAGCGCAGTCTGTCGGCGGCTGCAGGGGTGTATTATAAAGTGGCTGCAGTCGGACAACTTGTACTCCTCATAGTCTGCGAGACCTGACTGAAATGGCAGCACTGCCAGAAGGGTGTGGATAAATCTATACAAATATTACCTGTGTGCACGTTACTTCTTTTTACAAAAAACAACTCCTGATTCAAACTGTTAGCAATTAATATAACTATTGTGTATAGTGATTCTGTGTAAAAAGATAGCTGCCAGGAAAAAGATCAAATACATGTATTTCAAGGATTCAGAGTTTTTATTGTCATGTATAGAGTACAGTCAATTCTGAATGCCTTCTTCACAGACTGGACGATTAAACAAATAAAGCAGCGCAACATTACAGTAATTTTATTATTGACTAACAGTGAATACAGTGCTATACGGTACACCTCCGTACTTTGGAAACATTGGTTTGAGTGTCTTTTGAAAAATTAGGGGTATTTTATTTTATGTTTTTTTTTGAGTGTCTTTTGAAACATTAGGGGTATTTTATTTTGTATTTTTTGTGTCTTGTTGATTTGTCTGTTTTTGTCTGAATGATTTTTCTGTGAGTAATGGACCATGAGTCTGCAAATAAAGATAAAGTAACTAACAATAAATAAACCACTAACTTACGTGTACTGTTAGAGCATTTATGTAATTTATTGAAACTTTATTTTACCAGGTAAATGAACTGAAAACCAGTTCTCACTGCTTAACGTGATTTTCGGGAGAAATTGCAGATAACGCATTGGAACTTCGTAGGGTACAAACATCATGCATGTGCCTACAATCTTCAGCCAATAAGGGCAATGTGTCGGCATATAGGCGGTTCCAGTTTGTGCTGCACCGTCTGTCTCAAGTCGTCTTGTTCTCGCAAGCATTTTGTATCATGTGACGAAAAATTTTAAGTATGATTTGGCATTTTTTAGAATAAGTGTTTTTGTTTGGTTTAGATACTTTTCTACCTCAGAATTTAAAAAAGTTTTTAAGAGACCCAGAATAGAGGAAGATACTTGTTGCAGTCAGTTCTGTCCTGCTTTATCTTATGTTTGCCTAGCATGTTTGCATCATTATTCAGATTTACACATTGTTACATTATTATATGGTTTTCATTTGAGCTATGTTTCTTTGAATAATTGAAAATCAATAACCTTCTATAATTTTAAGGGATTTTTTTTACGTAAACAGTAAAATTTGTTCGAAAATAAGTATTTGTTTACTAATATTGTTTATTTCAATGCATTCATTCTATTTGTCAGAATAGGGTTTTTTATTATTATTTTGATTATTACATTATTATATGGAACAGCATTGTGAAACTATAATATTGATAATTATCGATATCAGTCAATACAAGGGAAAATATTGTGATAATTTTTTTTGCCATATCGCCCAGCTCATTTCATGAAGTTATCATTTCATTACCCATGACTCTGTTCTCGCAGACCCCAATCTCCCCCCCCCCCCCCATTTAAAAAACCCATCAGATCTACAAGAATCATGCATTTGGCCTATTTTGGGCACAACATCGTAACTCAGGTGTTCTCACATATTATAATCTTGAAAAAATATTACATTTTAATCATAACGGGAGGCGAGTCCCTTTTGGGGTCATGGGCTGAAAAGTTTGGGAGCCCGTGTCCTAACCCACAGAGCCACACAGTGCCCCCAGTTATGGTGGGCACTTGTGTTTAGAATTAGCTTATCAGCGGTCATTGTTGACACATTACAGCACACAAAAATGAAATGTGTCCTCTGCATTTAACCCATATGTGATTTTCGTGACATATCGGGGGGCAGCTAATAGCTAGTACTTGAGGACGGTCCCTTACTCAGAGTACCTCAGTGATTCCTTGCTGATCAGGGATTCAAACCAGCAATCTTTCAGTTACAAGTGCACTTCCCACCATTAAGCCAGCTCTGCCCACATGCTTATGCTATAAGCTTGCAGCGTTCTGTATCTTCATGCCAAAGTAATATCTCAATCCAGTTGTAGTCATTGAAAAATGACAAACTGCAGATATAGATGGTTCCCATTTGGTCAAGCTCCCTGTCACTCCTGAAGGTCAAGGACAATGTGACCATTGTTTGTTTATTTGTAGATCCTGTGTTGCACAAACAAATTGGATTGTGCACCATAATGAACAGACCGGCTGAGTGATATCTATGCAAGTGTTGCACAAAAAAGCATATGTCAACAGAGGTGCTTGGGCAAAGTTATTCATGAAGGTCTAGATGTGAAAGAGGACAATGCTGTTTCGTATCGGAAAAACCAAAATTATACAGTGTCGTGTTCATTGTGGTGGGAATGGGAATGAACACCAAATAAGGCCAATTTCATTTTCATAAATAATAAATCAGAACAGTAGTACATTATTTATCCCATTTTGACTGTCCCATCTAGCTCCCCATGAGACACCCTGACAGGCATAAGAAAAATTATGGATTGCAGTAGTTTCATACAAATTCCAAAAAGAAGAAAAATTTCATATCATATAGACCACCAACAGCAAAACTCTCTAAAAGTCACCTGAAAATGATGCTGACGTGGGTTAGGAACCTGCCAATATTCACTGCTTATGTAACAAAATGTCTTCTGGGATGATCTGCTGTCTGTTTATAGCATATTGGTACAAACTAGTTAGCTGCTATACAAGGAAATCAGCCAAATACATGTACTGTAGATCTGTATCATAAATATTTACCATTGAGCAGCAGGAAGATGTACAGTTTTAGACATTCAGCTTGGATAACAAACTGATGTTATCTGGAACCATCCTCTGACCTTTAACATTGCAGTAACCTTTTTTGCCACATATATCAACTGCCTTTGCAGTATATGTGTCATCACTGATAATAGTCTTTTGCCATTTAGAAAGGGGTACTCAAAGCAGTATATTCCCAGCAGCTTGAATATTACAATACAAAAAGCAGGTGAACCAAATATTACTGTCATTTACAAACACAGGTTCACAGAGCAGAGAAATACGAGTAGCTATGACCAGACATACAGTAATGCGCGTTATTCTATATTTTAGTCTTTAATGAGCAATTCTTCAGAATTAAGCACTGCCATTTAAATATGTTACCATGGAGAATTTATGAAACCTACGGTTAACTCTTTGTAACTCAGTCTTTGGCGAGACTCCTTGAGAAAGTCTCAGTGCCGCATTTATTCATTTATTTAAACGTTCTTCCGTTTGTTAGCACTTTTTCAATAGCAAGAGAATATAAAATTAAACTGCTGCATATTGAAGCTATAACTTGAAACCCCATAATATTTCTGTTACTTATACAGCTGGCTTTGTTGTTTTGCTGATCTTCTGGAAAGGGCAGAACCGAAAGCGTTTATTTTCCGGAATGCTACGTCAGCGGACTTTCCATTTGCCGTTTCGCAGTCGGGAAATTCTCTTTGCGTTCTATGGAATACGGAACTTAACCTCTATATTCAATACGGAAATTAAACCAGATATGTGTTACATCATTCATTAATGTTCCCATCTACCATTCCACGTGTCTATATTTAAAAAGACAGTTCAGTTAAAAAGTATCTATAAAATTAATGATCACGTAATATTTTATTAATAATAGTAAATTATTGTTTAAAATGTTAATGTATCGTTTAAAGGTATAACGGTATAATCCTGAATTTTTTCAGGATCTTACACTCGTTCTCTAATTTATATTTTTAAGTTTTTGTTTCAAAGTTTTCAAAACCCTTCAAGGTATTAGTAAAATGCAATTCATTCCTTTTTCATTGTTTATTCATTGCAGGGTCGCAGCAAACATTCCCGTCCACCTCAAGCCGCACACTTAACTAACCACGTGCTTTCGGACTGCGGAATCCGCGGAGAAACATGGAGACCGTGTAATCCCCTCACACATGCGCAGAACGGGGGCCGATAAGAGCCAGCAGCCTGGGGAGGTGCTATCCGCTACCAAACCGACATGCTAAAGCTCCGGGATTGCGTTTACTTTATTCATTAAGGGCGCGGAAAATTTCATTTGTGTTTTCGCTCTCGATGAGTCACCACGCTTATTTTGCAAGCCTTTGTCGTTAAGCATACTTGCGTAGTCTCCCCGAGTTTTTCCTTCTGTGCATATTTCTCCCTCCTCCTGGGGGGCGGATCCAAAGAAAAGGATCAAAATACGGTACGTTTCCTAGTACAGCTCGGTCGCGGCGCTCGAAGCGTAGAGAATTGGAGCTCTTCACTTTTCTCAGCGGTATATATATTTTTTATCCTTCGGCGTTTAGATCTCAGAAGGATACATTGGAACGAGCCACCGATAGTTATACTTCGCCATCACTTTTAGCCGCTTTTTCTCGATTGATCTCCAACGAGTTATAATCGCAGACATGAAAATCATCATCCTGCTTTTAGTTGCATCTGTGTACGCTGAGTCGGTAAGTAAAACTATTTTTTGTACGTAGATTATGGTTAAGTACATTCTCAATTGGATCACTAACTGTATTCGTGTTTTAAATTAATTTGAAATTCGAGATATGTAATTTTATACTTTTTTGTCTTCGGGGCACGTTTAAAAATACTAAACAAGCACATCAGCGACGTTATTTACGGGAATTTGTTAACGGTATTTAAAAGAATAATGGGTACGTTTTGGACCACCGGGCTGTCGAAATTCTTCGCTGACGACTTTGCTGGCACACTAAATAAAACGTCCTTAAAATTTGCCTTTACTTGAAGATTACAAAGGGTATTTGTTGGGGAAAAGCAGATGAGCGGCGTGTCTATATTGATGCCTGGCAGCTTTGTGGTCTGGCCCTACACAGGCCAACAGGCTGGTCGTTTGGGGGGAACATGACCACCTACAGACCGCACCGGGAGGGGTAGTCTTTATTAAGCCGTTTACCTGTCTATTCACAGGTGAGATCCTGTGCTGTCCGACGACCGTATATTCATATGGCCCCATCTGTTAGTCTTTCGCGGTTGCTTTATATTGGGGTGCTTTGTCAGTAGTAAACTTAATATCATGGGAAACTGAATATACAGGTACTTATTTGGACAAACTAGGGTTTGAGGAGTGAACGTGACTTCTCCAAAAAGAAGTTCAGTGATCTTTGGATGACGTCAAACCGTGTCATCGCTGCAAATTTGCTAGAAGGCGATATTTCCATTTCCTTTCGGAAAGTCGACGGCATCCTACTGCGTTGGGTCTCTTCCAGGTTTCCCCGTGCATTCCGAGGGGGAATGGCCGGGTACTTTCTGCTGAGGTGGAGCGCAGCCCGTCATCGGGCACGGATCCGGCGTGCCTCTGGCTCGCTACCGAGCTGCGAAAGGGGAGGTTTCTCTAAGTGAAAAGTCTTGCATTTCAACCCCCCCCCGTCCGAACCCGATCCTGTTTCTCAAGAGGTGGGACGCCTTCGAGGGGCACAAATCACGCTCTTGTAAACTACAACTTGGCTCTCGAAATGCTTTGACCCATGTTACAGGAATTTATTGACTTTCCTGTGGGACGACAATCGCTCATAGCATTCCCCCCCCCCCTCAAGTTTCTCTCTCATCCTAACTACCGACTTGTGTGTGTGTGTTGCTTTTTTGGACATGCAGTAGTTAAGGGCATAGTACATGATCTTTGTCTTGTCCTTCTGACTGCGCTGTAGATCATGCGCATGTCCGCTTTGTGGAGGTGGGTTCTTTGAGTACTGACCATGTGCAAATGCCATGCTGTTGAAGTCAGAGGGTGGGGGCTGTACCTGCTGGCTTTCCCCAGGGACAGATGCAAATTTCACAACTGACACTTTCTTCTCTTGGCACACGTGCACTTTCCAAATTGTCTCCATGTTGTGGTTTTGCAGCAAAGACGTATTGATAGAACCATTAAACTTTGCTTCATATCCCTTGTTTCTGCAATATTTGAATGCCAGACTTTTTACAGAAGTTGTGTAATTTCACGGTCCAGTTCTTTATCGCCTAGTAGTTGTCTTTCTGGCCAAACAATGGTACATGATTATATGACTTGAGCTTGGAATGCTATTTTGCTTTGAGTGGCCTCACAGGTGTTTTACAGCAAAGGACTGCGCCACTCCATAGGTTCACCTCTTAAGCACCAATGAACCAAGAAGAGAGTGTTACATTCCTCAGACCAATGTAGAGACCTCAGCTACTTTTTTTTTTTTTTCATTTTCCTGTGGAATTTGACCCCTGCTGACCTTGACTGGCCCTATTGTGGGATTTCACACACTTGGGCAGATTTAAATGGTCAAAGCCCCTTCATTAGTCTCCTTTTAGATAGTGGGCTCCTGGCTGCAAGGACACACTCCNNNCCCCCTCTTTCTCAGAACCCTTTCTCTATGTCCAGCCATTGTGCCATTTCCCTTTAAAGTTAAAATATGTCCAGGCGATCATCTGGCACACTAGGCTGCTCCCTTGACAATGTGGATGCGTTAGTGTTTCTTATGATGTGGCCTCTGTTGTGCGATCTTCAAACAGCCCTGGCTTTAACCTTTCCCCAGTATGACTAAGTACCTGCCTGTGACGTTTCGGTTATAACAGCCTGTGGTAGTGTGTACTCGGGACAAACACGTTTAAGTACCAGTCTGTGGCCAAAATACGTTCGGAATCATTTTTGGAAATGCCTTTCTTCCATTGAAATAAGCACTGTGTGCCACAATCGAGGATTTCTGTCCTTTGTTGTATTTGTCTTTTTTGCAGTGTCTGTATTTTAAGGTGTGAGTTAATTTGCACCAGAATGTGTTTTCTTCCTTCTTTTTAAAAATTTGGATGAGTTCAATGTCGATTAAAAGCTGCTCAGACGAGACGATAAATACTTTCACCAGGACGTAATGATGCATCCTGCTTTGCTGTCCACTGGGCTATAAAATCCCTTTTGGAGGCTGGAATGTTGGCATTGAGAGTGGGTTTTTTTTTCAGAACTTGGGTTAAAAGAGTTAATTTTTTTCCCCGAACCTTCCCCCTTCCCCCAAATCATTTTTTTAACTCCTCCAAATCAGTGTGTTAGGTGAGAGTGTAGAACAGTTTCGAAACTTTTAGGTGAATGATCTAATGATTGCTTAAAAAGATTTTTTTTTCTTTCTTTCTTAGGGTGGTTAATGTTGCCCTAAAGTATACAGTTTCCCCCCACGGCTTTTGCTTAATGTAAGTCATTTGATCGAGGCTTTCTGCACGCCAGACACGCCCAAAGTACAAGCTCTGCTCTGTCTTTACCATTGTCAACATATCTGAAAGGGACGTTAAAGTGAAGCACACACTCATTGTATGTAATCATATAAAGATAAAGCTGGAATAATGGCCCTTTTGTCCTGGCTGGAATGTCAGCTGTTACTCCTTTCGCCCATGTCGCTGTTTTGTTGCTGCCGTGCTCACTTTATTCATTTGTTCATTTTATTTATTCGTTTGTTTTGGTGAGCAAGAAATGTTCTGCAAAATTATCCTCTGGCTGTTGCTCAAACGAGTACTAGGGTGACATTGGTTCAGACATAGTCTGGTTCCTGTGAAAATACGACCAGGTCCCACATGTAGTCCGACGTTAGTGAATGATATTTCTCACTGCGTGGCTGTTGCGATGATGTATGATGCTTGAGTTTGGTTAAAAATTCTTCAAGATTACCTCTTCTAATCCTTACATGTTGATGTCTTCTGTTCCTAACTAAACTGTAGAATCGTGGTAGGTGCATGGCTGTAGGACGTATTGCACAAACTGTCCGTACCAGCCAAGGACTGTACTTCATGTCATATACTCCGTGAAAAGTATTAATGATTCTCAGTGCTTTACCAGTCCAGTTGTAGAAGACACTGCGGTTCCTTAATACTTCGGATCTTCTTCCAGACCTTGTTATATAGTCAAAGTGCCTTCTACTACTGGAACCTCATGTTTCTGTCTAGCATTCTGAAGTGCTGGAAGTGTAAGACCAAGAATAGTTCAGTGAGAGTGGAAGGAATCTGGGAAGCTCCTGGTGAATGTGTGAACGATGGGGCCCTGTTCAGGGTGTAGGCAGGAAGCGGGTGGATTTGGGGGGGGGGGGTGTCAGCTGACATGCTGAACAGCACAAATCTGGCTGATTCAAGCAGGGTCCTCGAAGAGCAACAACAAGCTGGCCATAACTGTCAAGCACGGGCCTGCGGTCACCTGGGCATTCTTGAATGAAGCCTTTCATTAGCTGGGGTGGGTTTGCATTGTTCTGCATTGGCGGACCCAGGA
The DNA here is from genome assembly GCA_019775895.2 of Stomatorhinus ivindoensis. Lineage (NCBI taxonomy): Eukaryota > Metazoa > Chordata > Actinopteri > Osteoglossiformes > Mormyridae > Stomatorhinus > Stomatorhinus ivindoensis. Next base: position 5,122,311 of record JABFEB020000124.1, on the reverse strand, counting down.
GCAACTAAACTCCTGAAAACCTGACTTCAAAGAGTTGTGCTTCTCTGATGGATGTCGGAGGATTGTTCTGAGAAGTAAGCATGTTGCGATGAAGGCTTTCTTTAGCTTGCTCTGGCTAGTCATCCATGATTTAGCTAGCTATGAAGCGCTTATAAGTGGCTTCGATAGTCTTAAAAGCACTGTGATGTCACGGTGGAAGTTCTTTGCTTATTTGTAAACTGGAGTCGCTGAAGAGGAAGCAGTCCTGCTGTTTCTGGGAGTCATCATTGTGGCATTTTGTGTCAAGGTATTTGTAAATACCCCTGGGGTGTTTTGGGGGTTCAGCTGATGTACCGTATTAAAAAAACCACGGGTGCTTTTTGTGTTTGGCGATGTCTCTGGTTAAGGTTTCAGCAGTCACATGACGCACCTTACAGAGAGCGGGAGTCAACGTGAAATTCACATGAATCATGTCTCTATAGCTTCCTGTTGCAATATTGTCTCGGCTAAGCTACTTTTCTGAAGACCACATGGTGAGATGCTGACAGGTTTCATTTCTGCTTATAACCAGTTGGGGGAAATCCTTCGGCATTCAATTAAAATGTCACCTGCCTGGGGATTTCGGTGAGCGGTTTCCCCATATGCAATTCGGTAAACGAGACAAACCAAACAGAGAAGGTCTGTGGGAGGGGGGTCAGACCTAAATATTGAGAACTTTGAATTGCTTTGTGTTTTGAAAAACATTTTTAAAAGTGCGGGCCTTATCTTATTCTTCGGTGTCTGTACAAACTGTACACATTTCAAACTACTGGCCTGGAGTTTGAAGATTTATGTTGGAATCTGGGGATTTCCCTCCCTATATTATCTTGGGTTGAATGAGGTCTGGTTGGGTAGACAGCTGGGTGTGGGAGTAATTACACAGATCTACAAAGCTTTCTGGATTATTCTAGGAAATAAACAATGACTGTTTGAGTTGCTAAAATAAGCAATCTGGTCTCGTATGCAATTCAAACCCTATTCTGTGTGCAATTCTAATGAAGTGATTCTGACGTTAGCCTGCAGGAACACATGGTGTTTTGTATCATGTAAAAACATGTGTAATTTTAAAATGTAATGTTTTGAAAGGGAGCAAACTAAAAGTGTGTGGTTTTCTGTGCTGTCTGCTAATTGGAAATTTTGGCCCACTGAATACCTTGTAGATACCTTAAAGGCTTTTGAGTTCAAACCCCCTGAATCAACAAGTGTTTTGCATTTATCATGTTATTTTATTTGTGTTTCACATTTAGAACTCAATATGACTGTAGTTTCTGACCTCATGTATGCTAAGTTAAAGTCCATGGATGTGTTAACAGGGGAATCGGACACACTTCCAGCTTCACATGTATTATGTTCAATTAGAAGTTTTCAGTTAATGCAGAATTGGGCGCACAGTGGGTTGTATGAATGTAATCAGTGACCGATGGTCTAATGAGAATATTAACAAACGGTTGTCTAGATGGTGTTGCTGTTCTTATTAATATTGAAGTCAATGCCTCCCACCCCTTTAAGACTAGTAACCAGGTTACTAGTCTTGTGGATTATATTCTATGTTCTCTAGTAAAATAGACAAGGATGTGACTTGTCGGGACTGCAAGCATGAGTGTTGTTGTTTGCTAACAACAGGTCGTTGTCGCTCAAAAAGCTGCGCTTTTGTCGATAGATATTAATGAACGTCCTGCATGCTGTGGCTTGTTCCGGGATTTTCAGAGATTAACACAAAGACGGAGATCCCAGGGCTTGGGAGGAGGATTCCAGGGGCCTGAACTACTAAGCAGGGTTACTGGGGTAACTTGTTGGATTTAAGGTACCACAGTTTAAATGGACTTCATATTCGTTCACATTTTACCCAGACTTGTCTTAAATTCGACAAGTTACTCCAAAATGCCAGTAACCCTGCTTCATAGTACAGGCCCCAGGTGTGGACTATACAGGCTGTAGTTGTTGTCATTGTTCTGTTTAGTTTTGATCTTTTTAAGTAAAGAATTTCACTTGTGTGACATGAGCTCGGGTGGCCTAAATGTCTGAACATGTGCATCTTGTTTCCTTGGGTTTCTATATCCTTATTTGAAACTGAAACGAAGGTTGGATATGTAAGCGTTTTATTTAGTGTGAGTGTTTTGACTTTTTGATGTTTAAGTTTCGCTGTGTTTTATGTTTCGGTCGGGGCCACCTGGCTCCTACAACAGAGACGTTCCTGTAGCATGACGACATCGAAGAAAGTAGTCCTGCTTAGCCTTGCTGCAGCAGAACAATGAACGGGGCAGTGCTTCCCTAATCAGACGCAGAGCACATATTTGAACAGCCCCGCACCAGGTGTTAACAAGTGTGTGTTTCCTTAGCTCAGCAATCAGGGCTAATCGACCCAGTCGATGATATCAGTGGTCACGTCCCCACTTTAACCCAAACATGTTCTGCATAAATGTGCCCCAGGAATCCCTAACGTCTCTTTGTTTCCTTTTTGTCCCTTGCCTAAAATTGACTGTTGGCAGTTTGTTTGTTTGATTAATTCCATTTAGAGCATTAATCCCATTGGGTATTCTAATTAAAGCCTTTTAGCAATTTGGATAATTAGATTAGGGATTTATATTTTAATTGATCTTGTCTTTGGTCATTACAGGATTAGCTTTACTGTATTGGTGTAACTATGTAATTGGTGGGGACTAACTGAAGTTTGTTTATTGCATTTTCAAAGTTATCAGAACAATCACCCTCTGATATTTAGTCATGTTGGCGCTGCCACCTATTTCATTACCTTCATGATGGCCGTCGTCGTAGTTGATGTCTAAATGGTGTGTGTGGTTTTCCTTTTTTTGTCTTCAGCAGGTGAGGGAGACTGAGACGTGGATTCCCAAGCCGAAACCTGAGGATCTTCAGGAGATGCTAATCTCATCTGGTGACTCCCCTATTGACCCAGACTTCACATCTGACCTGGATCTTGGTTTCAATATTGATGATGAAGATGACGAGGACTATGACATGTCTGGTTCTGGAGATGGAGGTATATTTAGTTTTTCAGCATTTGTTTTTTTCACAATTAGATGGAAGCACAGACTGTCTCTAGACATTTGTTTTTTCTAATCCATTTTATTTTCTCGACAGATCTGTGGAGCAACAGCATCATTCCCACAACTAAGGTATTCCCCTACCTCATCCATCCTATTTTCCTGCTTTGCATTGATTTGTTAGTTTATGAATTGTTACCATTCTGAATATTTGAATACAAGAAACCTACGCCTGTAAACGTACCATTGAGTTAATGCAAGTGATGAATCGTTCCTCAGCCCGATGTGAACGACAACAAGATTCCAGATGTGGACCAGTCGAATAGGCCTAGGGTCCCAGTCAATGACGGAGAGCTTGTAAAGAAGAATGAGGTTGCTGAGCTGGCTTCAGCGGACCGGGGGAACCAGCTGCCAAATGTGCTGATGGCCCATGCAAATGACGACATCTTCAAAAAGACAGAGGTTGTAGCAGGTGAGCCCTCGGGGTGTCAGGGTGTGTTATGACTGACTGAGTAGCACCTGATGCTATTAAATATAATGTTGTATGTGACCTTACTGTTAAGTGTTGACTGTAAATGATCTCGTGCTTTGTAGTTTGACTTATGCAGTGTTAATTGACAGCTTTCCTCTCCCCCTTAGCTCTGATTGCTGGGGGCTCAGTCGGGTTGGTCATCGCCGGCCTTCTCATCTTGTTGCTCTTCTACCGCTTGAAGAAGAAGGACGAAGGGACCTATGATCTTGGAAAGAGGCCCATTTACAAGAAAGCTCCCACCACTGAGATCTACGCTTAGGGTCGCATGGAGTTGTGCGACGGTGCCTTCAAAACACAACCTCTCTACTACCTGCCTTCTCTGAATCGCCAACAGCTTACTGGTCCAAGAGGAAAAACTTCAGATCAATCACTGTTTTTTTCTTTTTTGAAAACTGAAGTTTAAGAATTCACAATCCATAAATAAAGATGAGTGAATGGGGCATTTCCCTTCACAAGCTGTGTGGTACAGAATTTTTTTTTGCCCAGCCTTAATCTGAACTGTCGAGACATGTGTCTTCCCTCTTAACACTACAACATCCTTTCATGCAGAGCTTGGCATATCTTTGTTTTAGTTTAAATCAATGGTGCACCCTCTTATCTGACGCTCAGCCATCTTAATTATGTGGAAACTGGTGCTACGGGGGACAGTTGGAAGACTCTACTATCTTAGTTGCAGTAAATACTGTTGAGCCAATCACACAACTTAATGTATGGGTTTGAGTTGACTTGACCTAATCCTTCTTTCCTTTAGATTCTGTTCCATTCCAACAGCCAAGCTCATGTTACTTGCATTTTTTTTTTCTTTTTAATGATGTCAGGGTATATGTGTCCATTTTGTACTGTTACATTTGTAAATTGATTTTAAATTGTATGGATCATAATGTTTTGACTCCCACTACAATATTTCAAATGAGTTAAACTTCATTGTAAATGTATAGCCATTTGTAAATTAATCTATGCCAGTTTTCTACTTACTAAATATTTAAATAACAAAATATTATTTTTCCAGTTCCCGGTGTCATATTTCTTTCCAGTTAAGTCTTAACATCAGAAGAATTTGCTAGAAACTACCAATGCCAGTAATAGTTGCCAATACTAACTACTTTAAAATGTTTTTATTTTGTGTTAGATTAAAATTTTTTTTTATTATTTATCTGTCAAATATATTATTGCTTTTTCAGGTTGGGATAGCTTCCCTTTAAGCTGTTTATGGTGTTTTTTTTTTGTTTTTTTTAATATACACAAGTTTAAATTTCTGAAGCAAAACCGCTGCTGTTTGTTATTCATATGCAGCGCATTTATTTTTGTAGAAGGAAAGTAAATGTTCAGGGCTGCTTCGTATTGGAGCCGTGTCACTTGCAAGGAGGAAAAACATTATATATCTGCTGCTTTAAGTGTTTTATTTTTTTGTCTACAGTAGATGTGAATCTCTCCTCTAGAGAAGTCAATGAATCATTGATTTCGTATAACTGGTTCTGATCTCTTTAAAGCATTTTATGCTTATTTTCTTCTTATAAATTATTTGACTTTTCATGCCCAGTGGCTGGTGTTTTTATCTGCAAGTGTTAACTGGATTAATCTTAAAACTGTCTCAGATCTTTTTTTACTTTAAAGTAATTGGTTGTTAGGTATTGTAAGGGGGAGTCTGCCTCCCCTTAAGTTTTATTGTCCCCCATGGGTCACGTTTTATGGTGGACTGCCTGTATTGCTAATAAATACCGACAAGGCTCTTCGTAGAGGGAGGGGGCGACTGTGAATCCCTAATTCCAAGGGAGCGTTCGAAAAGTACAGAATGTCATCCATGTAATACTGATAGGTGTGTGTATGTTGGGGGCAGCATGATTCAGTCAGTGCCACTGACTAGCTGGTCTGTCCCTTCTATGCCAATTCTGGCATGTGATTGATTTTGAAATATTTTTAATAACTATCACCGCTGGTCTCTCATCCTGTCAGGACTGGGTTCAGTTTTCCGTTTCTGAATGAATCGCGACCCTTTGCCAAAATGTGGTTTTGTGGGGGTTGAATGTCTTCTGTAAGACAAGCTCTCTGACAACTATGGTAGATTTAAAAAAATAATAAACTGAAAACACTGCAGTGATCTGTTGTACTGTAAATGGTCTATAAAAACACCTTGTGCTGTCATGTACTTGTCTGCTCACTGATTGAATTAAAAATTATATATTTCATATTTACCGTTTTATACTGGCATATCTAAGCTTTGCATTGTCTGTGGAGCCACGTCGTCGCCTTGGCTGAGAAAAAAAGGCGTTAATGTGAGATGCAGCGTGTACTGCCTCTCAGTGACCAGCGAGATTACGTTTGTACATACTGAAATCTTTATTCTGTTCTCTTGTTGATTTTATTAAATAATTGAGGAAAAAATGTTTGCAGTGTCCCGAGTCTTATTTTCACATGGTGCAAGTTCCTGACTTTGAGGGTAATGGAAAAAAGAAGCGTGAAGTTGCTTCTAGGCCAAGCCGAGAGCTGGGGTTACGTAAGACCCCCCAGCCGCAAAGAGTACAGGAAGTTAAGGTTGTTTGCTGGTGTCTAGCAAACGTGTCCACGCACGTCTTGAGCTCCCGGGCTTGCTTATTGTACTGTAAAGACGATAAGGAAATATGGTAGGAAAATAACACAACGGTTAAATAAGCCAAGCTGCATTAGTATTGTCCCTCTGTCTTGATGCGGATGACAACGGTGATGACGTCACTGTCCAGGATCGGCAAGCAAAAACCTCATTAAGACTTTAATTCAACACCTAAATACATATATTTAATAAGCATGTAATCTCAAATATATAATCACTAGCAAGCAGCCTTGTAATTTGTGCGCAGTAAACGCTTAGATTGATTTCATACGTCAAATATAATAAGTCTGTGGCTTAACACATCCTTGTTTATTTTTTGTTCAGCGCTAAATAATGGGGCCTCCTGATGGCCCCATTATTTATTAATTTTGTTGTTTTTTCAACCCATAGCCGCCAATCTGCTGTTCACAGAGCAGAGTTTTGCTCTGCTTTACTAGCTGTAGATCTTACCGCGTAGTTGGTCCAATAAATGGTGTACTGGTTAATCGTTAACTAGGCAAACAATGGGACGTATTTTTAAAGCAAACTGCATTCTTGTTAATCATTGATATTCGGTGGACTTTGTTTCCAGGACAGGAATGCAGTCGTCCTTTCCCTCCAGCGATATATACGTATTATAAAAACGCGCCAAAAGTGTTTGCCGCAGATTGGTTTTGCCAACATTCCCGAGGTCTGTGTCGATCACACGTTCACTGGCATTTTAACAGTATAACGCAAACGATTTATAAAGCGATGAAGCGGTGAAGCTTGTCTCTGGTGCCTCAAAGGCTTTGACCAGTAATGAGACTTTTTATTTATTAATTAACCAAGCTAGCAACTGGGGGGCACCCCCCCCCCTCCCATTTCTACTTTGGAGACCTTCTCTTTTTCTCGCATTCGCACTGTTACTCGTTCTAACATCATTTTTTTCTCCACGATATTCAGCTAGGCATGAGTTAATTACTGTATAGCAGAAAACATGGGATAGGTTTTGGGACAAGATCCCAGCTCATGGGAGAAGACATAACCTGTATCCAGAGAGTTCTGGGAAACCCATGCAAGCACATGGTGGTGACATATAAACTACATAGACTTACACCTGGTCCTGTCCTGGGTTCAGTCCTCCAACTGTGGTGGTGTGAGGTCTACCTGCTCACCCCCCATGCATAAACCAGATCCCTTACCACCCGCAACACAGTGACACATTCTTTTAATACAATGAAATCCTTTGTATTTGTGAGGGTTTTCCCTCTTTTTTTATCTTTGTGTGTAGCATGAAGGGATGAGAGGTAATTCTGCTGTGCTATTTACAAATGTGAACACATGGGTGGTTCTGCTAGGATGTAATGGTTTAAATAAGGGGATGCCCATTGTGTTCAGAATGAAACCCGTCTCTGGGTGCTAAAAAAGGGAACTGCTCAGGGAGCTTTAAAAGTTAGATCTAAATCTGAGGACGACAATGGACTGATTATGTGTAGTGTGACAATATTTTGGTTTTCACAAAAAAGACACTGGAGGAAAGACGTAAAGGGAGGTGTCAGAGCAGTACAAATATGCAGATATGCAGCATTCCGACTAGAAAGCGAACGTCAACATGAAACAAAGTGAAGTCCCAGACATTTCAGGAAATTTTAGGTCCCAAAAATCCTTTTGTGGGTCCTGAACGTTGAAACATTCAAGTAAATTAAGGCTTAAAAGATGACTAAAGCAAAGTAGTTATGATGTTTAGGAATCACACCTTAGAAAAGAGAGAAAAAAATGTCTTGTTAGCATTGTATGTACACATTCTTGTTCTGATCAATAAAAATATTGATACCAAAAAAGGAATCACACCTTAAGGTGAGGTTACTGATCGACAATTAAGACAGACAGCTTCAGGGAACAGGGGCAAGAAGCCACACACCCTGACATGAGACTGCAAAGGATTGTGGGTATACTCAGTTGGAACCAGTTTGGTAAGCTGAATTTTATAGAACAAATTATATTGGGGTTTATGGGAAGTTGAGAGCTGAGATCTATGAAAGCCAACCTGTTACATCTTTCAAAAAATAGAACCTCAGAGGGGGAAGTGAGAAGAAAATATTTGAAATTGTCAGCAGTCCTTGCTCTAATGCCCTGTGCTCTGTAAGTTAATAGGTGGGATACTGTATAGAGGGAAGGCAGCTCTCGGCAGAACTGGGGTGTAATGTAATACCCCTGAACTGACACAGGATACGTATTCTGGGAGGAACCAACACATCCCCTAGAAGATAACTGTATTTATAAAGACACTGTACAGTAAGTAGGGTCTTTATAGGGTTAGGGAAACTTTACATGCTCTTAACTTATATTACACCAAAAAGGAACAATTGCTCTTTTGTTATTTGTTTTAAGTAACTTGCCAGCCCGTAAGAAAAGACAAAATATGTAAAGTAGGCAGTAATCTGTATTTGTATTTTATTACATACTTACACAGTTAAGATCGTGCTTACTTCTCATAACTTCCATATCCACAAGGTGTTAAACTGGGTTTCTGAGGATCGCACTTGCATTGTCCTTGGTGTTTTGATATTTCTTCATGTGGAGAGACGAAACCTTGCCAGAGGCACTTTCACATGCTTCCCGAACTGCGTCCTGAATGCAGGTCTAAATTGTCGGGGTAGGTTTGAATTTTAGTCAAGTAAAAAAATAAATATCTTAAATAAGCTTTCTTCTGTGAAGCATAATATTGGCACAGATACGTGTAGAAAGGGTCGGCCAGGGGTCATTCCTGCATGCAGAGGCACTAAATGCACAAACCAAGGGGCTAGAACTGCTGGTGATCTTTTGTTTATCACAACAGAAGTAACTTCCATCAGGTCAGGAAAGTGAACTGAGATACGTGGCACAGATTGCTAGGAAGTGACATCTTATTCATAGTTGAGGCTCCATTCAAGAGTTATGGACCAGGGTAGAACTGATCAGGGCTGGCTTCAAGAAAATGCAAAAAAGTAAACATAAGAAAAAAACAGGCTATTTTGGTGGGAAACAAAACAAAACAAACATGGTTTGTGAGAAACTGCACTGGACTGTACTGGATTGCACTGGAGGCTAATATCAAGAATCAAGTTACTTGGTGGGTGAGGAAAAGGCAGATCGCTTCAATTTGTGTATTCAGTGAAACAGAGAGACAGGTGGAACCAATGAGCATGACTACCCCCTGTCACATGACCCTCCCTGCCAAGACAGCTAGGGGTCACTCCCCCATCTCATATAGCCATTTTAAGGTTAACTATTTGAACACATTTGTGTCTGGAGAAATTTTCTGCAACACATTTGCTGTCTCTTTGCTTGGTTCATCCTAGTCAAAAATTCCATTGGAACACCCCCTGAAATCTTAATTCCTACTTTGAAAGTCAGAGCAATCTACACAACCTCAACCTTAGAATTAAAGATGGCGGCACCCTTTATCAACAAAAGATAAAGCTGTAGTTTTATACTGTTTATTAGCACTAATGTCTTGTTTGTGCCTCGTTGCCAGCCCGTAAGAAAAGAGAAAATATATAAAATAGGCAATAATCTGTATTTATCTTTTATTATACCCCAGTTAAATTCAGTGTTGTGCCTGAACGAGTTCATGAACTCGTTCATATTCTGGGTGAACGTGAACTGAACGTGCTGTATATCTGCCTGATGAACGTGAACGTGAA
>JABFEB020000124.1:5084812-5107882 GCA_019775895.2 Stomatorhinus ivindoensis | reverse complement strand
ACACACACACACACACCATCTTTTAAAATATTGTAGCATCTTCTTCCCACATTATTATGTAAATTATGTATTTTCATTTGTTAATCAAAAGTAAAAAAATGGATTACATAATGCTATTACTTGTTCAATTTTTCATTGTTAACCGTTTGAATTAGACTTATAGCTTTGTGATTTGACACAGCTCAGAAAGAAAGTGCATTTTTGTTGAACAGCATGTGTTTTAATTGCAAGATTTTGAATGTTAGCGTTTTGAATGTTAGCATTTCTAACCTCAAGCATTTGGTTTTTCCCACATTACCAAAGCATTAACAGCTGTGTTTTTATTTCCAAAGTTTCTTGATTCACACATGATTACCCAGTGCCCAGTTCTCAGGATAGTAAAGATTGTGTCATATGGAATCATTTAGGGTGTTTGTTTCAAAACAGTTCTGTCACCCATTCGGACAAGAGCCACCTTCGATGGAGCACGATCCCAGCAATTGGAGGTCAGAGGTCAACCAGGCAAAACGAGACAGGAAAGGCCAATGATCTCTGTAATAATATATGAAAGAACAGGGCACTGGCCCCCGGATGGGATCTGGAGGGTGGTAGTTTGTTGTTGATAGAAAAGACACTTTCAGAAATTTCCCAGGACAGGAAATTTTCCTGAGGTCATGTAAAAACTTGACTGGCGGTACACAAATATAACAGGCTCCACATGCACGATTCGTCTGAAGGTCTGAAAATCAGAAGAAGAAACTCCAGAAACATTTACGCTTTGAAATGAGCGTTTAACCCCAGAAAAGTAAATGAAATCACTTCAAGTATTAGATCTGGGGAAAGAGGGTGGGCAACAATTGAGCTCCTTTCTTTAGATCAAGACATCCCTGTATGCAACAGTAAATTTAATCTGGGGGGCCAACATTCCAGGTGCGAAAGGGGGAGGGATCTGGTTCGGGTTAAACGACAAGTCTGGGCAGGACCTGTCTTCTCACATTACAGGAAAACGGGGCATTTCTGTGAGACTTCTGTCACACACACACACACACAGGCACTCTATGCATTATATTTACACAAAAGAGTGAGAGAGCACATGCACAACAGGTTTTGAAAGTTCTGTAAACACGCCACATCGATGTTACAACATTTGTTCTGGGGCAGTTTGGTTTTTCTGCATCTGCAGTAAATAGGCTGCATTTTTTCTGCTCAGCACAGTACATCTGGAAATGTTGAGGGATCCAACATGTAGACACGGTGATTCCTCTAACTCTGAAGAGAAAGTCATGCTTAAAAAATGCCCATTTTAGCGGGATGGAGATATGGAGGCAGGGTCTGGTCTGCATTATGGCCCACAGCGTTTTTGTTGCAGTTGTGATTGTGATGCAAATGAGTCCCTGACCAAACATTCCTAATGCACTGGCTCATGATTCTTTGAATTCCTAATGGTGTTGCCATAGTTTCAGCCTCATTCCTGATTTCAAGAGGAAAATGTGCTGTGCAGGCTTTACATATTTCTATGCCTCATATTTTATATAAAATAATAAGAACAACACAAGGCTCTGTTTTTTTTCTATATCAACTTTGGTGTGTCTTGTTCTAGAAGGATTTTGATTCTCATGTTTTATAACAATTTCAATAAATGATTAACTGTCTGATGTATTTATTTTACTTAACAGATGCTTTTGTCCAAAGAGACATACAAGTAAGTGAAGCAAGCAGCACAAGACATACACGTTTTCAAGGAGCTGACTAGGCAATAGGGCAGCTAGGCTAAGCTTCCAATATTAATACTGTTTTGAATGCTGTTTTTTTCTTTACATACAAGTGGTATGGTGGTTCAGTGGGTAACAATGTTGCTGCATACCACCAGAGTCGGGGGGGGCTCAGTTCCCGCCTTGGCTCTGTGTGTGTGGGGGTTTGCATATTATGTCTCATGTCCTTCTGTAGTCCAAATGCATGAAGTGGGGCGACCTGATGTCTCTAAATATCCCATAGTGTGTGTGCAGTTTGTGCCCTGCAATGGAACGGCATCCCATCCGGGGTGTAAGCAAGGGCCCCCCCCCTTGATATATTTTACTGCCATCTGTGGGTGGGTGGTCTGCCTTTGTGTGTTTCACAAGGGTAATCACTAGCCTTGAGGAAGACTCACTGACCCTCCCAAGACCCGTCCACTGGGAAATTTCCCTGATGGCCTGTCCAGTGTCCACACCTGATCCCGGCCTTGTACCCTCTACTGCCAGGGACAGGTTCAAGGTGACTCTCAGCATGGCAAGCGGTTTAAACCTAGATGGACATTAAACCCTTCCCATCATGTAAAAGGACTTTTCACATACAGCCCATTTGCAAGTTTTTAAAGATGTAAATCAGATACTCGATAATGGTATACATTGTTTCGTATACATATTGCATAAAGATAGCTGAAGCATGATTAAGATCATAATAGACTTCATTTTTGCAGTTTAGCTTACATAAAGTCACACATGTTCAAACTCGCAGACTCTCATCTGACATAATACAGGATTATCAAAAAGGGAATCAAGACTGGAAAACATTATGACACAAGGTAGAATAGGCCTGTTGTTCTATCAGACTCTATTCTGCTTTTTTAGCCGTACTAAGCAGATAAAATTTATCATCCTCCCCACCAAAAAAAAACCCACAAAATCTCATTGTATACATTGTATAAATTTTCACATTGCATGTCATTAATAACGTGATTTGGTGAAACTACAAAGTTAAAGTTGAACCAGATGTTCATGGGCACGAACAACAAGACGTTGTTATCCTGTGACATCAGCAAGATCAGCCGCATGAATAATTCAATTTCGACTCCTAAAGTCCTTGAAAAATTGTATGAACCAAAATTAAGAGCAATGAAATATACTGCTTATCCAAGTTAGGGGGGAGATGGGGGGGGAGGGGCACAAGGTTGAGTTATACCCAGGACCATACGCCAGTCCATCACATTACAAGTAATTAGAGACACTGATTAGCCTAAATAATAGCCTAATTGGACTAAGGGTGAGAACAAGAATATACAGAGGACAATGGGGTACATATGCAAACTCACAGAGAGAGCAGAGCTGAGTCGAACCCGCAGCCCTGGAGGTTTGAGCCAATGATGGCACCCACTAAGGCACAGGTCACCAGTCAAACCAATACTCACTAAAAACTAACAAAGATCTGAGAACAGTCAGGGCGACATATCCTTCGTTAATGTATGTTCTATCCCTGTGATTTTCTAGGGCAGGCAAAGCAGCTTAAAAATAGAAAAGGTGAATTACTGTATAATTACGTTATAAAAAAAAAAACACATTTATGTTGAGGAAAGAGCTGGGTAAGAAAAGCAGCCACCTGGCACTCAAATTTAGAAATCAAAATGCATTTCCTTACTGTAAGTCACTGACTAATAGAATTACAGAGACAACCACATAAACTATAATTCTGTCAACTCATCCATTGAAAGAGGTGTGACATCATTGATTGAGAATGATCCTGTTTATTTGGGCAAGGACAGAAACAAGCGGAGTATGACACGTTGCAGCTTGCCTCTACTGTATTAAACTCCTCTGCATAAATAAATGAAGATAGAAGAGTTTTGCAAATCTAAGTTTAGTCTGTACACAATCTGTGCCCATTATATACATGGACATACACTATTGCCCCCTAACAGAAGGGGCAGCGTATGCCAGTCATCGGAAGGTCACTGGTTCAAGAGCGGCTGCGGATTGGCAGGTGTGTGGACATGACGAGGAATGGGTATATTAAAGGGACAGCTCAGATTGGAAGGTTCAGAGACAAAGTCAGAGAGGTGAAATTGGGTAGGTTTGGACATGTACAGAGGACAGATGCTGGGTATACTGGGAGAAAAGCAGTTAAAGCAGATGCTTTTGTGCAAAGTGACAGATGCAGATTATAAATATGTGGCTGTCAAACAGTGAACCAGGCACTGGTGCAGCTAGGCTGAGTTTCAAATGGATATCCAGGTACAAGTGTAAGCAGTATATGAAAAAAATACATGAAAAAGAAAAAATAACATGTACTATATATAAAACAAACCATAATGAGTAGCAAAGCAGAAATGTAATAAAAATTGAAATATGCTCATGTTTCAGATTTTTAAAATAACCACTATTTGCCTTGAAAACTGTTAAAAAAAACACGAGACTTTCAGTTGACAAGTTTCAGCAAGAAATCGGCAAACATACGGAAGGTTTGTTTTCCATTTGCACACAAAGAGAAATGCTGGCAAGCTTCTTTTCTCATATCCCATCTTGCTCTTCTTTGAGACATGCACAAAGTTGAGTTCAAAACTCTGGGTCTAGGCCATTTATCTGGGACCCCAACAACATTTTTTGGGGGGGGGGGGGGGTGAAAAGCATTGTTCTAGGGCCCAGGCAAGACGCAACTACTCTGTCAAGGTCAAGATTTGAACTGACGACCTTCGGAATGGGACTGATCCCGGTGGGTTCTGGGAAACAGATGGGTCTGGCCATTATTTTGAGTTGTCCTTCATCTTCCTTCTTCATCAGATAGGTCTTGCCCAATTTTGGGGTGTTTCGTTGGATTATTATCTGGCTGGAGAATGAAGGACTGTCCAATCAGCCACAGTCCTAAAGGAATGACGTGCCTTTGAAGTCTTCCATGGTAGCTCTGCTGGTTGAGATTGCCAAGGACTTGGCAAAGATCACAAACTATTTCACGAGCAAAGCAACCCCTGACCATGGAACTACAACATCTATGCTTGACATGGCAAACACACACACATGCACAACTCATGCACATACCCTCTACACACCTTAGAGTTAGACCCTGAGTAATTCACATTTGGGCTCATCAGTTCATGAGACTTGCACTGATGTCAACTGACAGTTAAAGGCGTAACTACTTGTGGTTCCAAGCAGGTGCACTTAAACTTTTGACTAGTGTTTAATGCATACATATGGCTGTAATGGCGCCAGAGATTAGATCCCGTTAAGGTCCATCTATCTTTATTCTGTTTGGTGTTGACTTGTAACCACTGTTTGGCATATGCTGTTTTTACACATTAAATCATTTTGCACCTGCAATTTAGGAATTTCACCCCATTAAGTTGTGTATGAAGCTTCCTCCTATTCCTTTGAGAATTATTTTTCACCAGAAATATACTGCTATTGGTTCCAACTTAATACTTATGATATACACACACACACATACACACATACACACACACAAATATATATGTGTGGATTAGGTGTATATTACATTGAGGGGATCAAATGTCCCCACAAGGTAATAAAAAACTGTTTTTTGATGTTGTGGGGACATCAAAAAAGTAAAAATGCCAGAAGTCTTGTATTTTGTTTGTTTACTTATGATTAAGGTTAGGGCTGGATAGTGGTTAAGGTCATCATGTTGTGATTAGAGTTTTCCACAAGGAAATGAATGGAGAGTCCCCACAAAGACATAATAACCGTGGTGTGTGTGTGTGTGTGTGGGGGGGGGGGGTTGCAGTTTGCATAGATCACATTTGAGGACCAAATTGTCCCCAAAGTTTAGTAAAACCTTACATCTTTTGAGGTCCCCATTTTGATAACCTCTGTATTATAAAAATCTGTGAGTGCAATCAAAAAAGTATAAATGCCAAAAGTCTTGTATTTTGGGTTGTTTAGTTATGGTTAAAGTTAGGGATGGGTAGAGGTTAAGGGTGTCATGATTGGGATTAGGGTTTATCCTATAGAAATGAATGGACGGTCCCCATTTAGATAGGAAGACCAATGTGCGTGTGTGTGTGCGTGTGTGTGTGTGTGTGTGTGTGTGTGTGTGTGTGTGTATTTGTGCGAGCACTTCAGGGTTATTTCTTCAAAAGTCATATGAAAATTGTACGGAATTTCCAAAACGAAGGAATGACTAAGCACAGCAAGATGCAAATATCCTGTGCTCAGACTGCCCTATTTGTCGTTTTCAGTACCTCCTACCAACGCTGCCAGCTCGAAGACTAAAACAGGGGGATTTGCGCCCTCTTGTGGGAAAATGTGTCAATCACTCGTCCATCCAGAACAGGGTTGCGGTGAAGCAGAAAAACTTGGAGATATTCGCCTCTGGATACATCTCAATTTAAAATACTTTCGACACTGAACTCAGAAAATGCCAAAGTGCCTGTACAAACAAGTTAGCTAAATATGTTACACCAAATCCACCGGATCGCAACAAAACATAATTATCGGTTATGAGATTACTTTCTGAAAAGGCTTTTAATAAAAATAGTGAAATGACAAATATATTAGGATATTAACTAAAAGGAAGCCAACGGGTAAAATGGATATATAATACGTACATACTAATATGATCTTACACAGTACAAACAGGTGTGCATGTCGTCGTCTTTTCGGGAAAAGCAGTGTCTCTAACCTGACGTCGTTCCTAACTTGATACGTGCCTTTCCGCACTGCTGGGAAAATTAGGTGCATGCTGCCGAAAGTCTTGCAAAATACTTTTAAAATACGCCTCGTTCAGAGCTTTGCATTTCACGGAAGAAAATCATAGTTTCAAATAGTTCAAAGTATAATCGTGGTGACGATTAAACGTTAAAAGACGTGTTTTAGGAAACGTAGAAGACGAAGAGCGTAAATGGTTGCATAAAGATCATAAACGGAACATTTAAGGAGTAAGAAGCACTGAACAAATTTAATACGTTAGAATACTGTCATGCCAAAAAATATGGATATATCTACATCCACTGAGATTGTTTTCTTATTCCTACGTGCCATTTCCCCCCCCCCCCCATGTGTCGTGCTTGTGTGAGTTTTATATATGCGATGTTTTTAGGGTGTGTGTGACCGGTACCGATTCCAGGAAACGTGGGGCTCGGAAGGGCACCGATCCCATACAACGGGGACTTAAACGTCACAAATGAACCCGAAGTGAATCTCATAAGACTACCAGCTGAATACTTTTGAAATAAGCGCAGTAAAACTATTGTGACATATCACGCGACTCAAAGGAAACCAACGTGGTTAAAGGAATAGAAGATTTTAAACCAACACTGAAATGAGAAGAAACTTGGTTAAAATTGTTCATTAAAACCAAACTTGTTTAATACCAGATAGGAGTTAAACTAAGTGTTAAGATATAAAAATTATTATATAGGACTGAAAAATAAATACGTATAATTGTGCCTAAAGCATGGACTAAATATATGGACTAAATATATTACCGAATATAAGTAAGCAATACCAGTTTTTTTCCCGCTGCATTACTTCACTTTAGCGTCATCTGGCCAACTGCCAGACAACTTGTTTAATTAATAAAAAAGCAATTCTTCGTGGATGCAGTAATACTCTCCAACAATTACAAATAAGCAGCGCTGTAATCGAAAATAAATTTATTTAGCTGAAATAAGTATTTGGGCATCTGAGCGCAAGAAACAGTTTTCAAAAAAATGTTTATTAAGTGAAATGGAAACTGCAGAGACAGCATTGGCCATGAAAAATATAATTTAAATTGGCATAACAAGTTAGCACATACCATAAATCACATCTGTAGTATTCGCAATAGCTTTGGCAAAACTGTATCATGTAAACCAATGTCTTCAGACAAACAAAAAGGAAAAAAAACGACGTTAGAAATTCTTGACGTGTATTTCACCACTATTTCTGAACACGGGAAAAGAAAAAGAACAGAGTAAACCAATTACTCTATGATGGGATGGACTATCAGCAAAACCAATATACTTTTCTCCTAAGTATACATCATCTCTGCCATGTGTGACATTTTCTTGGGAATATATAGGTAATATTCCATGTATCCTGACAGGTCCTCTATCGTGATGTCATCCACATAGGCGCGTGCCTGTTCAGAGCAGGAGCGCGGGGACCCAGAGTTTCCGGAAGGACATGCAGTCCGCCGGTTTGGGGAAGTCTGATACGCATCCTCGACACCTGACAGGTTCCTCTCGCACTCAGAGATGACGCCCCGGAGGCCGGTGAAGGAGTACACCTCCACGCCTCCCCAGCCCTGGCACTGACACTCCTTCTCAGGACATGGGCACGCTCCCGCGTCATGCAGCTTGGACAGGGACTGGAAGTCGGACGAGGCCGCGCTGCTCATCGCATTCTCCGCCGGGAGCGCGGCTCCCAGACTCATGCCCGGGTCGCTGGTCCCGGCGTCAGGATCACACTGTTTAAGGCTGATCTTCGAGGCCGATCCCTGAGCGTTGTGGGCATACGGCTCATATCCGGCTGCCCCGAACACCGGAGAGGACTGGCCCAAAGACAGCAGCTCCTTCTTGGCAGGGACGCCAAGGACGGCTGTACTGTCCTCGCATTCCGACAAGCTTTTGTGTTTCAGGTGGCCAGCCGGCGGCGACATCTTGGAGCTACAGTACGTGAATTTCGGAGGATGCAGGATGGGAGACTTGGAACGCCTCCGTCTCTGGCTCCTTACTCCACCTCTAGATGGTTTCCGCATGCATCTGTCATTGGAGGGAGGGAAAAAAATCCGTTCCATTAGTGCAAGACACTGATTTTTTTAAGACATGAATGAATCAGAAGGATATGGATCTCTTGGAAGGGCTATAAGTTCCTAGGAAATGACTATTTCATTAGCATAAGTAATAAACAAATAAATAAATAAATACATCATGCAGGCAGTTTGAAAAAATCAATTCCACAACCCCTTATGCAAGTAAAATTTCACGTAAATTGGATTTACCTTCCCATACCATTCAAGATAGCAAAAAACACGTAAAGCCAAAAATACTAGTAATACAAACAAAAAAATGTTTTTATTGTTTGTTTATTAAGTAAACTTTAAATACATTTTCAGCCATATCACCTTGCTACAATGTTTACAGAAGTGCTGATGTCAGATATTTTAGGATAAATACAGATATACGTAAGGAGATTCTACATAAATTGAGATTATATCTGTACTGCCAACTAGAGACCATTTTCGTAGAAATACCCCTTCTTAGACAATCCCCTCCCTGCTACACCACAGCTCAAGCAAAAATCTGCATGTTACCCGTGCCAGTTCTCCTTGGGACTAGCCACTTTAGCCTTGGCGCCATCACAATTTGCCCGAGTTGCTGTCCTCTGAGTCACGGCCTCACAAACATGCACCGCATTTATGGAGCTGAAAGACAGATGACAATTCATGCTTTTGGGGGAACAGAAATATGACGTGGTCATACACTCACTTTCACTTCATGAAAAGCCAATGCATGACACAGCACATCCACTCCATAGACAAGTGTGTGATACCAGGCACAGGACACCAGATGTATGCGTCCGCGAGGGCGAGCACCCAGATCAATCGCATGAAGATAAGTGGAAAACATGCAAATGCAAAAATGCAGGGACCTGTGACGGACACCAGTTTAGAGGAGAACATAAATAGTGGGGGAATTAGGAGTTGAAATAAACAAACAAAACTATGCGATATCCCATCTTTTATAGTGTATATGCCTAGTATAGTTTCTAATGAAGTGGCATAACATGGACTATCACTTTAAATCTATTTAACAAATCACAATGTCAAATAGCACTCTTCTGTCAGTCTGTTACCGTATGAATGTTTACCTGCATTTACAGGTATTCCATAGCAGACTGAACTGATATCTATAACATGCTTACAGTAGCAATATTGTTATTTTTTAATGATATGCTCTATTATAACCAGAAGTCAATAATATATCTATAATAAGTTAACAGGGATTTAATTTAATTTTTTTATATAAATCAGGCCCAAAAAACTCAATGAAGTGAATGTATTAGAAGGACCTGGTTTATTCCTTCAGAATATTAGGGTAATTTCAAAGGAGTTTTTGCCAATTAATATACAGGCAACCTGGGGGTAATGAGGAATCATAAGCAGCTCTTCAGATTAATCACTCCACAGCCCGATAAGTGGCCCATATACTACTGTGCTACAGAGGCATTTACAAATGCCATTAGGGGAGGTTGTTACAAAGAGTAAATATTACACTGAGGAATTTAGAAATACAATCAAATTAGAGCTGGTACACACATCTGGTCTAAATGGCAATTTTTCACTAGATTTTTTTCAATTGAATTATTACAATTAGCCTGCATTTGAACAGTTTGTAGGTCAATGGAGCAAATTATACGATACTGACATTTTGAAAAGAATTATGATGAGGCCTTTATGACACGAGTAACAAAACTCTGATAATCAACCTGTAATATGCAAATTTCTGATGCATTTCGGCTTTAAAAGAATTCCATGGTGATAAAGCTGTACTTCACAGCACTATTTATATTCTGGTAAACTACTAAAACATTTTGCTTGCCTAGAAAAAAACCCTATAAAGATATTTAACAGATACTATAAATGACATTTTCATCTAGTGTATGCATTTATAAACAGCCACTGTTATCCATCAAAACACTAGCTATATAACTGTCAAAAGCCCTTCCCATTATTGGAGGTAACTTGCCAGAATCATTTCAAGCTTGTATACTAAGTTCGTAGCCATGTAGTCAACACTGGGTGGGAATAAGGCCGTAATTATAATATATGGGGGGGGGGAGGGGGGTATTGTGAGCACATCTGAATATTGGTGGGGATGTGTCTCCCCCAGTAAATATTATAACTATGGCCTTGTTGTATACCTATACAAGCTCTGCTTTTTAATGAGAAACAGTTGGGAGTTCTGCCTACAAGAATATTCACTTTGACAGCAGCAGGGTGCAAGGAACAATCAGATGTGAATAACGTGGCGATAAAATTGTAATGAGGAAGCACGTGATGAAGGTAACACATACCTTTCAGCATCGACTCGGAGCTTCTTGAAAGCCGTCTGCAGAGTCTCTTCCTCACGGTCCTTTACTCCAGACTCCATCGTGGGAAAACCTCACCAGGAACAACCACTCTAAAGAACACGCATCACATGCTTTAATACCAAGCTCTGTGTAGATATATAAGCACATGAGTCATTAACACCTATGCTATGATTCAAAAGTGAATTAATTAAGCGGTGAGTCATTAGTCTTCACCTGACCTAGGAGTGTCCTGTGTGACAAGTTTGAATATTTGTATTTACCTTGCCTGACAACTCACCCTGCACAGTAGACGAGTTCAAAACTAAGTTACGACAGACTATTCCATCCTTATCTATGCAGTACATAACAGAGATGTTACCACTATTTTCTATTAGCATCTTAATATTATATGCGAATCTAGCTATGCATAAAGAAAGTGCTGAGCACACGCTTGGTCTGCAAGGGGTGTCACAGGTAAACTACCCATCGCACTGGGGGGGTTCAAAAAACAGCAGTATTATTTTTTTTAGTAATCGGTCCAAATACACACCATAATCCTTTTAAGAGTGGATGTAAACAACTAAAGATATCGAAATTATGTATTTATACTGACTATTTAGTAACTGGCATTTAAAAATAATAATAATAAAAAAACATTGAAATAGAGGGAGGTGCAGCTCTCAGGACTGATATAGATCTGCATTTGGCGCCCAAAATTAAGAAATTAAAATTGTGGTTTGGCTACAAATGTAAATTACTGCTTCCGTCAATAAAAACTTATTAAATAGAAAACGAGAAAAGAGCCCAGCAAGCGGAGCAGCAGACAGCGCCGAGCCACAATGCAACTCCTTGGAGGGTTGCGTAACTCGGCCAGCGCCGCCTCGCCGCGAACCGCGGAGCCTGAAGACCCTCGTCCCAGCTGGACTTTAGGGTGGTGAGCACAGATGGCCGAAAGGAACCGGTGCAATTAATCCATACGTGACGAGAATTCACCCAACGAGGGACGGACCGCGGTCCCGCAACGGTCACGCTGTGATATTCACACTGCCAGCGTCGGGAACGCGATCTAGACTCGGGCCTATACGTACGGCTAGACACATTTGAGACAGATACCATCCTTGGGCAATTTTCAAGCACAAAATTAGACTCACGCTTCAGGGGCTCCTGCCCGCGGTCCGGACCCAGCAGGCCTGGGCATACAGGGACTTTCCAGCCACTCGCCGCTACAGATCGCTTTTTTTGTCTCGTCCTGACCCACTGTATTTTGTCGAAGTTCCTCTACGGTAGCTCCACCTTAATCATCAAGCCCCACAGCGTTATATATTTCTTATACCTGTAAAAACGATATGGTAAACAATAGTGAAATGAGCACTTCTAGACTTTTCTTCTGTCAAGCTCTTGTTTACACTCGATGCAGTAGCAGTGACTCTGCAACAGCGCACATTACGCTGACGTAGAGCACATGAAGCCGTCTTTCCTTACCTCATCGTACAAGGTCATGTGATTTGTTTCTGGCTAGTCACGTGGGCTCTGGTAGCCAAAGTGCGCTGGACTTCGAGTTCTACCCGTAGGACTGGTTTGACGATATGAAAGTCGGTTGTGTTTAGCCCATTTATGAGTTTAAGCAGTATTTGTGTTACAATTCCTGCTACATCTGTCTCCCGGTGTGAATTAGCAAAATAAAAAATGCTTTAAAATGGTACTATTTGAAGTTGATCAACGCAGGTCGGGCATGTGTACGTGCTTTTTTTTAAATAAATCTTTTTAAGATTTTAAGAATGAGGGTAATAAGTGGAAGAATATTGCTTAAATTCTACGACTACTACATTACCAGTTTTACTAAACTTTCGCTTAATATGACCTTTAAAGGGACTACATAACTAAAATGTGGAAATGATTAGAAGACTTCATAATTTTGTGCCACACTATAAGGTAATTTAAGTTGTGCAGTGTATCATACGTACTGTGTATAAGGGAAATTTTATTTGAAAATACTTAATACAAAATAAGTTCTTAAGTGCTTAACATTTTGTTGAAAATTAGATCTACATTTTTAAAAATGAGTAATCTTACATATTTTGCTTGAAAACAGCATTTGTGTCAATCATTTCTATAGATACCTATTCAAACCCATCTAACCAACCCTCTATATCCATCCATCCATCCATCAGCTACTTTTCCAGTTCAGGATTGCAGGGAGCTTATCTCACGTAGCGTGGGTCACAAGGCTGGGGTACACTCTGGACGGGAGACCAATCCAATGCAGGACTCAAACACTGACACCCGGAATCATACATTATAGACATTTTTAATAGCAATTTGAGAATGACTCGAAAGAGAGGTGCTTATTCATTGCTTTCCAGTAGATGGCACTACAGAACCAATGACAGACATACTATAGGAATTAGGTTTTGCTCTTTTAAAGCAGTGTTTCTCAATCCGGCCCATGGGGGCTCCCAGACAGTCCACGTTTTTGAAGAGAGCAGGGAGGGAGCAAAGATGTGGACTATCTGGGGGTCCCTGAGGACTGGGTTGAGAAACACTTTTAAAATGTGTCAATTCTTCATAGAATAAGTACAAAGGCAAAATTTAGCAACTTTATTGTTACATCGATTCCTCCCCCCCCAATATACTAACTCTGGGTACTAGGGCTGTTTTTAGTCAATGTCAGAATATAAAAGAATTGTCCTCACTATGAGATGCACACAGCTTTCCTTCAGATTCAGGCATATGGGATTTAATATTTCAGAAGAAGTTTCAAGAAAAATGACCTATTCCGGTGTAAGCTTTTGTATACATGAAAACCTGGAGCTAAGGAGAATTGTAAACAGACCTTAACTAAAGTTAAGCAGTGCCACAGTGTTTGGTAACCTTTAAAATATACTGTTTAGGCTATATGTTCAACTTGTTTTTAACCTCTTGCTCATCTGAGACAGATAAATGGGAGGAATAATGAATGCTTAGTGTGGAAGCTAATGGAAGATTTATTAAACAAATAGAAAATAGACTCAAAGCCCAATGGTAATGTGTTCTTCTGTTGACTATCCATCATCCGTTGGTTATTCCAATCTTTTAAAAAAATATATTTTTCATTTTGAAAAGGTGTCATATTTAAACATTTCTCTGTCACACTTTACATGGAATATTGAAGAAATATTTACATAGAGAAAACATAAAAACAAAGTAGAAAAATATTGCTTTGCATCCAAAGAGCCACATGTTTCCAGAAGTTTTTTTACTTTTTAAGACTAATTTTGATTTACAATACAATGTAGGAACTATGTATAGTAGTTTGATAGGAGACTATTCAAATAAAAAAGAAACTTATTTTAAAATCCATTCATTATGCTTTTGACCATGGCTATAAGCCATGAGTTAATAATAAAAGATTTTAACTTAAAATTTTTGTAGTAAAAAGTTTGTACTTCTTTATAACTCCAAGTTATAAAAGCACATATATAATTATTTAAAAATATCTATTATATAATAGCATAAACAACTAACGATAATTTTTATATCAGCCACTGTATGAATGAGACAACTACTCTGGATGCAGTGCATATGAAGTATGCATAGAGGTGATATAGAGTAAAAAGGAAACATTACATCAGTCAGTCATGAGTACAAGTTTCATGTATGTACCCTATGTAACAAACCTAAATAATGCAACGTTTAAAAATATCAGCTCATTTTCATACCATGTACGTCACTGTTACAAATTACTGCTTATGTATAAAGTTGATAATAGGCACAATTGTTGAGGTGTTGAAGAGTAGTAGCACTACAGTAAGGCTTTTATAAGTTTTCATTCTGGTCACTGTTGTGGTTTCACGTGCCCGTTTGGTCTGACATGTGTACGCAAAACATTGCAGCTAGAGAAGAGTGTGAGAAGAAGGGGCTTGCAGGGAGGGGCTTATGGGTAATCAGAGTAGTTGTGATTGCCTGAGATTTACAATGCCTGACATCAAATTGTCTTGAAAACGTTTGAGATGGAAGCCTACATATCTAGGTGCTCCTAAAACATGTAGGTGGTCATTGTGTCGCATGGTTAAAGAGCAGTACACTGGGAATCATTATCCTTGGAAAAACAACATTATATTAAGGCAGGAATTGTTGCTACAGGTACCTCTCCAAACATGACTAAACACGTTTTATTACGATCACTTTTTATGATAAGTGTCACCAAGCCTCTGTTTATTTGCCAAGGTACAATTGTAAAAGGAGGGTCAGCCAGTCCCTGGAGAAATTGGGATTCAGGGTCTTGCTCGAGGGTCTAATGGACAACTTACTCTGCCTACCACAGGATTTAAATTGGTGACCTTGAGTCCTAACCCACAGAGCCACATACCGCACCCATATCTTTGCATCCATTTTTCTAAAACTTCAAGAAAACAGGAGATCCATAGCACTCAGTATCCTCTGCTTTTCAAGCCAATAAAGTGGTGGAGAGTGCTGGTGATGTCCTGTGTTGCAACATACCTTTCTGACAGATTTGTTGAGGGCAGATGCTGAGATTGATAGGTTGTCCAGTCTGTTTACCTTCAACTCTGAACATCTGTCCCTCCAAAATGCACCTGTGCTTGTGAAATATTAGCATTAAAAATGATATGCTAAATAATATTTGATTGGTTGTTTAACCTGTTATTTTACAGATAAATGTTACAACTAGTAAGACTGAAGACAGCTGAAGCTTTGAGTAGCCATTACAATGGAGTGTTATATTTAAAACTCAGCTTTAATTTAGCAAACTCACCCTTTATTTTCGTCCAGATTTGCATTAATTTCTGACCGAGATCTTGTATTGATAAATGAGTTCAACCACACCATGAAGCCTCCTTCAGCACATCCCAAAGACCTTCACTGAGGTTACGGTCACAACCCTGTGGTGACCAAGTCATATTTGAAAATGCTTCCTGCTACTGAACCACACTTTGACAATTCGAGCCTGATGAATCTTGGCTTTCTCATCCTAGAATATGCCCATCCCAACAGGGAAGAAAAATATTCATTCATGATGGATGGAGGTGTATCCTGGCCAGTACATTCAGGTACTCAGCTGACTTCACTTTATTGCTGCATATAATGTTGCTGAGCTGTAATAATGATCCAGTCATTGGCTCTTAGGTATTTGCTGATATAAATTCAAATGGCAACTTTTTTTTGGCTGGGCAGTGTATTTAGACTAGCACAAATTTTAAAAAGGCAATTTTAAATGTATATATACTGAAGACAGTGGTAAGCACTGCTGCCGCACACCTCTAGGACCAGGGTTCAAGTCTTTGTCATGGTGCCATGTGTGTGGAGTTTGTATGTTCTCCATGTGTTGTCATGGGGATTCCCCCCACAGTCCAAAAACATGCTGAGGTTATTTGATGTTACCAAATTGCCTGTTGGTGTGAATGGCGTGTGAGTGCGCCCTGCAGTGGGATGGTGCCCCATCTTGGGTTGTTCCCTGCCTTGTACCAATAGCTTCCATGATAGGCTGTGCAACTCTGCATAGAACAAGTGGTTACAGAAAAAACGGATGGGAAGCAATAATCAAAACTGACATGGAAACCAACCGCTAAGTATGGCAGAGGCAACATTAACTGGCACCATCATGGATGTCAACAGAGGAATGCAAGAAGAAACAAATCCTTAGAGAACTCCTGCAGCGGCGCATATAAGTTGATGAACAATTTGCTTTTTAAACACACTCACTTATGTGTATTAAACCAGATTTGTTGTAATAACAACAATAGGCACAACACTGTATCATTAACATTTCAGCAGAGTAATATAATTCCTTAGTTTTGCATGATGAAAATAACAATAAACAATATCATGTAGTGCCGGGGGTACCCATGGGGCCCCCGCATAACTAAAGTCATGTCATCCAGCTACTGCCACCGCGATGCCTCGGTCTGCAAAGTGCTACATTGGTGTCCGAAGCAACCCCACCGGTGCTACAGGAACGGGGTTCTCCTTAACATTGCTCTGGCTGCCTGCTTCAGCCTGGCAGAATAGAAGGTGTCTGTAAAGTTGTTGTGTCCTAGCTTTAGCACAACCAAAAAGACTAGCACCGGAGTCAACAGTTTAACGTTTTACTTGCGATGGCATGGAACACCACTGTCAGAAGCTTACAGAGATATGAACCGAACCGTATCAATGCGCAGTGACGAGGAACTCCGCTAGTGCTGTATTACTGCACTTAATATAGTTCCTTTGAACATAACAAAAGTGGTGGTTCGAAAGCGGCAACAGCGATTTCCCTGGGAAGGCCGGTCTGGACCACAGGCTCTGGGATAGGTAGTGCTGTGGGAAGAATGGACACCAGGCACACTTTTGCCCAGAAGCCTGCACCAAAGCTGCCAGTGGATGAGTGAGGGGGGGGGTGACGCAGTGAGGGAGGCTTCACCCTGTTCTTCCAAAGTACCCTAGACTTGTGCAGTGCACCCTCACGCCACCCCAGACAACCTGTCAGACCCCTATCCAAGACAATGCCAGAAGACGAGGAAGGTGGGAGCATCTGGGGACTCAGATCATTTGCCGGCCGGGAGGGGCTCTCAGCTTGCCGGCTGCGAGGAGGCGCGCCACACGCCGGAGGCTGCGCTGGCCCAGGTGTGCCGTAACCTTGATGAACAGCAGCAGTGGGGCCAGCAAGACTGGGATGAGATGGCCAGCCGGGAGCGCGAGCGCCACGGCCAGAAGCAGCAGGCCGCGGCGGCGGAAACACCGATACTCGGCCACGAGAAACCGTTATTTGGCTGCGAGGAGGCTCGTGGTGCTGCGGAGGTCCAGCTAGCGCAGGAGCGCAGTATGCTAGAAAAGTAGCCGGACAGGGCGAGCAGGACCAACAGCAGCTGTACGGTAGGAGTCCCTGGAGCAGGGGTGGCATACCTGGAGAAGCTGCGTGAGGTGAATGGAAGCGTGCACACGACTTCGGGGGCCAGGAGGCTGAGGCCGCAGAGGCTGTACTCCTTCTCTGCGAGGATGTGTGCCTCGCTTTGGAGGCCCAGCCTTCCAGGGAGCGCCACGAGTAGGACGAACAGAAGGGGCAGTACCAGTGCGACCTGGTGCCGCCGCGTGACGCAACCCCATCCCGGGACAGCGAGGTCTTCTCAGGCTTCAGCAATGCCAGTTCGCCATCTTATATGTGGTAAATAGTGGTGTGCGTGCGTCCACCATGTGTGGTGTAAGTAGTTAGGGAAACCATCATAGTGGGCAGTGTGAGTGCATAGTGTGGGTGAGCTGCTGCTTCATTGTTCTGGTCAGTCCTTTTAAAGACGATGAATAAAAGAGTTTAATTGAAGCTGTCTTGTCTCATTACTGGCCCCCGTGATGCTTGGGTTTACCGAGTGCTACAATATAGCAATTAATTTTTCACCTTCTGTCTCATCTAGGTCCCATGATTGGTTGGAAATTTTGCCAGTTGGTGTTGCTCCACAAATAGCCTGTAATGTTGGAGGAGCAGAAAGTTAAACGATGCCTGCACCCATAGAGATGGCAAGCTGGCTTGGCTGAAGCCTGAGAAGGTCTTGTTGTGCTTGCTTAATGCTCTGTGTTGTATGGACATGAGTCCCATCCAGTAATATCCATTGTCTCTTTATATTGTTTGCTTTTTAATTTTCTTTCATATAATGTTATTTTATGTCACCAGATGCACTGTACTGAATATGTCTTGTGTGATATTAAAACAGTACTCGACTTAACATGCTCAGCGTATACTATTACCTTGACCGACAATGCACCAAGATGGCAGCGCAAGACAATTGCACAATAAATAAAGCCTCCTATAAATCAAGGCTTTAAGTGGAACCTACATTTCCTAGCGGTCAATTCATTATAATGATAAACAACTCCATGGTCGAAGTTTTTCCTCCGAATAGCAAGTCAAAAGAGCAGAAAAGGCAAATAAATGAGGGAATTTTATTTTACTTAAGGGATGATTTCTAATAGATAATTCTGAGGTTGTTGTTCATTTTGGTAGCCCAACAGGAAAACCTGATTGCCCTGGGATGTCGGATTAGCAATTTTACAAACCCTGAAGCTACTCCCAGTATTTGTTCCATGAACCCTGCTAGATGTGGGATTATTGGATCAGATTGAGCTACAGATATTTGTTACAATAGCTTCCTCTACAAATCCTATGTCTGCACTCATCATCAGCTGTGACCCACTGAATCGATGAGCTGAAACAGCTAGCTCTTGTAATTATAACTTTGCATTATTCAAGAGAATTGCATCTTCCATACAGATGAATAGCCGTGAACATTTGGGGCAGAAACCGTGAGGTTGCTAGAGCCTCCTGTTCCCTTCCATGAAATTCAGCGGGGGGGCCCTGTGTTTTACAGACTGTCACGGAAGCGTGACACACCACATCCAGACAGTAGAGTTATCACGGTCTACCTTCTGGGGAATGTTCCAGACATTCCAGACACATTCCGGAAGATATTTCAGCTGAGCGGGCTTTCTTGTTTAACCTCAGCCTTGACCAAGCAACTTCAGCGTTAATTATTCTATCAAGATCAGCTTTAAAATACTAATTTGGCCGAACATGACACCACATAGAGGTTTACACAATCACAGAATTATTCATAAAATGTAGTTCTATGGTTTAATTGATGGCTTTGCATATCAAGGATCGTCATCTTCACACTCAGAGAACTTTGACAATAGTGACCTCAGACTGTGGTCTAATGAGATTAAAGTTAAGTAGTGCAAAAATGAAAGCAAATGTTTTGATCTTTTCAGTCATATCAAATTGAGCATTAAGTAGCAATGCAAGATGTGAGCTCAGCACCTGCATTTCATGGACTTCACATCATTACGTATGATTTTTGAAGATATATTGAGGGTGATTCAGATCAAATTAGATCCAGTTAATTCACTTAAATTAATTTAAAACACTTCCTACAAGTTCTAGCGGTGTATTCATTTAGATCTGATTTTTAAAATGAAATTATGTAACTCACCTCTATGTCATTTATATCAGATTAACCTCATATTAGTTTATTATTCTGAAGCTTAAATGATGTTTCTTAAAAAACAGCATCTCTGATGTATATTAATTGTATCACAGAGAGCAATTGAAAATACATAGTAGCAAATTTAGCTGCAGACGTCATCCTCATGGTGATTATGAGAAATGTGTAGGACTGTGGTGGTACAAAAATAAACTTTATTTGCAGAAACTGAATGAAAAAAACCTTCAGCTAAAGAAGGCACAGTGAACTGAAACTGAATCCTAACCCAGAAGCGAAAGGTTTGTCAAATGGGAGCCTAACCCCTAGCTTCCCAGGAGCTGTGTTCGAATTCAGGGGCTGCAACCTTCTAAGACTGCATTTGAGGACTGAATGTAACAAGGCCATCCCATTTTGAAAGCTCATTCAGATGAATGTATCATAGCGGCATGACAAGGCCATCCCATTTTGAAAGCTCATTCAGATGAGGCCTAGGAATGCGTCCTTCTTTTGCCAAGATTCCAAGATTCATTGCGGGAACCTTTGAAGGACAAAGCCAACAAAGGCTATATAGACCTTGTCCTTTGAAGGATGCAGCCCCTGAAGTCAGGTACAGCCAGTGATTCTGTTAGTGATCAGAGCTCTGTGATTCTGTCTAGCTAGTCCAAGCTCTTCATGTCCAGGTTATTAGTGGCATTGGGGCCACGTGGATTTTATTAAATCTGCAGGCACCACCCAAATCTAGTCCTGTGTATCACACCCTGCCTCCCTGTTGCTCCTGTTTTCACCTTAGCATGGCCGTAACGAGCCACACCTATTATATATTAGTCTTGCCTCTTGTTCCTATCCTTGTGTGATTCACTCCAGCTGCCCCTTGTTTGCTCCCTCATTAGTCCTCGTAATAAAGTGCTTCCCTGTCCTGTGCTCCCCAGTCCTGACATTAATGTTCCATGTGCTGTTTACCTGTGTGGTCCTACCAGTTTGTGATCCCCTGCGATCCCTTTGCCTTCCGGCCTGTTTCCCTTTTGTGAATAAACCCATTTTGCTTACCCCAGCTCCTGTACCTGCATCCTTCATCCTGCATCATGTAACGCTGTGCCTTTAATCAAGCACAATAATTCATGTGAGAGTAATCTCATATATAAACAGTTAATATTTTAACACACTTTCTTAGTAAATGACTTCAAACTTTCTTCATTTGTGATGCTGTTTATGTGGTATGAATCTTGGATATTGGTCTGGGATATCAGTTTCTTTTTGCTATTGGCTTCGATTTGCCTGCCTTTCACCGTTATAGTATATCCCTCTGAGAATCCCTCTCTCCAACAGAGTTGTTTTCTTTCCTTCCTTTCCTTTTCCTTGGTAATTTCTTTGTAGGCATTCCTTAGATGTCGGCCTTCAAAGGGATCACTTTGCCCACTGGCTATCGATAATCGCGTCACATTACCATACATTTAAAACTGATTTCTTTCTCAAGCATTCTCATGTCTCCTTACAAACTTAACATGCATTGGCCACCAAGTATATTTTAGAAATCAACCAAATAACCATGTGATTGTGTGTTTGTATGATATGAAAAATGATATAGTTTCATGATACCTGGAATATTTTGTCATATTTTTGATGAATATTTTATCTATTTTATTGAACAGTTTGCGATAGTAAAATATACAGATTAACGATGACCTGTTACTTGGTTCTGGGATTATTTTTGACACATCTATTTATTTAGTGCTGTGAAAAGGTTATTTTTTCCCTTTTCACTGGATCCAATTCCCTTCCATTTATATTGTTTGATTATTAAATATAATTGTTCTGTATTTTCTTTATCTAGGGGATTATGTTGTATATTGTGTGTATGTGTTTGTCCTGGTTTTGCTGCTGCTGTGAAGTCAGGGAAGTCAGCTGCTCATTAGGGAGAGTGAAGACAAGTTTGGTTGATTAGGTCCCCTTAGCAGTGAGGGGATGGGTGCTGCTAACCTGAGTTATACTAGGTGGGGGGGGGGGAGGAATGCCAAAGATCACAATTTAGTAAACATGTAGGACCTATGAGAATGCATCCAAACGTAGAGGCATAGTTTGAAGAGTGTGCAGAAGGCCATGCAGAGTGAGCAGGTCAACATCTTTTATCTTGATCCAGGGGCTCCTCTAGATGGCCGGGGTGCCCAAGTTGAAAGTGATGCTGCTGCAGCAGCTGGGGAAGGTTATCAGAGGCTTGATCAGGTAGCCTTTGACCAACTGTATGCTCTCATCAGGAGGCAAATGGAAATTCAGAGGGGAGAAGCCAACAAATAGAAGCAACGATGGCGAGGTGTTCAGGTGCAGCTGAACCAGTTTCGGGATGAGATGGAAGCAGACAGACAGGATGCAGACAGAAGGAGATTGGGGCATGTTAGACCAGAGGAAAGGGATTCACACTCAAAGTCTCCACCAGAGAGGTCAGAGGTCAGCATGAAGGTTCCTTCACAACCCAGAGCTTGGACTGGAGCAACAATCCCAAGATTTGAAGAGGGAGATGATGTTTAGCAATATTTGACCACTTTTGAGCGATTAGCCACTGCCTATATATGGCCTAAAGAAGATTGGGCTGTCCATGTTGTCCCACAGTTGTCTGGTAAGGCACAGACTGCATTTGTCGCTATGGACCTTAGTGATTCAATGAATTATGACAGTGTGAAAGATGCCATTTTGGCAAAGTATGAAGTCAATGAAGAAATGGTGCATGCCAATATGGAGAAAGCAAAGGTGAGGCAAAAACATGGTTTTAATAAGAAGGCAAAAGCAAGAGTTTTCCGGCCAGGACAAGATGTGTTGTTGCTCTTGCTGACTTCAGAAAATAAACTGTTAGCGCGTTGGCAGGGTCCCTTTAGGGTGTTAAGGAAAATGGGTCCTGCCACATATGAAATAAGTATGCCTCAGCATAGAAGAAAGAAACAGACTTTTCAGCACGTCAGCGAATGTATAGAGTTCCCGAGCGTCTTCTTCCTGCTTTGAAATAGGAGTTGGAATTGATGAAGTCACTGGGGGTCATAAAAAGGTCACAGAGTGAGTGGAGCAGTCCAATAGTCCTGGTTTTGAAAAAAGTTGGCTCCATTAGGTTCTGTATTGATTTTGGAAAGCTAAATGCTCAGTCAAATTTTGATGCGTATCCTACCCCTAGGTTGGATAATCTTGTAGAGCGTATTGGCCCAGCCCAGTACATTAGCACTTTAGATCTCTGTAGAAGATATTGGCAGGTGCCTTTAGCTCCAGAGGCCAGGCAATACACTGCCTTTAGGACACTGCAGGGCCTGTTTCAGTTTACGGTTATGTCATTTGGCTTCCAGGGGGCGCCTGCCACGTTTCAAAGACTAATGGATCAAGTGTTGGCTGGTGCAGAGTCTTTT
>JABFEB020000124.1:5052370-5082337 GCA_019775895.2 Stomatorhinus ivindoensis | reverse complement strand
CGTCCCGTGAAAATTCCGCGGCCTAGAAGTGCTCTCTGACATTCCTGCTTCACCGCCGAGCAAATTCAGACCTCATGAAATTGCACGTTACGTCTCCGAGATTGAATATTTTTGCTTGAAAACTGTGCCTCTCCCACATGCCAAATAACACACTGTGCAATAAATGAAGCGATATTTACTGTCACAAAAGCTGGATTGTAACTAAAAATATAGTTTTATTCCAGTATTAAATAGCCAAATGGATTTAAAAATGTTTAAACAATACTTTAATACTACGATATTACTTTGGTTGAAAACTGTTAAACTGTCATGATAATGTAAAATGATATTTGGATCATATGACTGATTTGCCTTTCTGGCATAAAAATATATGTATTCTTTATTATTTCTTTTTTTGTCATACTCTGCCGTAAGGTAACCTTCAGCCCTGATACCTTCGTTCCCTGGAAGCATATAATCTCGCTTCTTTTCATTTTTGGAGTCTCACCCATCTCTTTGCTGAGAACACACAGTACAATTTGGCCTTTGATCAGAGGAATTTCTCAGTATGAGTCAGTGAATTAAGCAAATTATTTTACACTGCACCCTTTTTTGTGTTGCTTAGTTTATTGTTACTCCATAGTTTTTCTTTGCTAGAAATGCAAATAAATAGAAATGCAATTGTTACTTTCATGCTAATTGAATATCATATAATACATTTGCACAATAATTAAAAGTTGGTATATGATATTTATGATATTCACAATCCAGTTCTGTGTATTTGTCTTGCTTCATAGTTTGCTTGAGGTGGTCTTATTTTGATCATCAGAGTTTTGTTTATCTGTGGGATGTGGTCAGATTTTCCTCCATCCTGTTCTCTTCATCTGGCCACTGGCCGCAGAGATCCAATCTCATTTGGACCGGTGTCCTTTGTGCCATGTCTCGTCCAAGCTAAAGTTCCCAGATGTTTGCATCTTTGGGTTGAACACAAGGCCCATTTGTGCTGAGGTCATATGTGATCTCATCGAGCGTGGGGTCTCTCCATACCGTAATTACCGCCAGCTTCATCTGGGACCACATATGCCTTGTTTTGCCGTGTGAGGAGTGACAGCATAGGTCTGCGCTCACTGATATTGTACCCCTTAATCCTGCCCCGTGCAAATTAGTCTAGTTAATGAGACCCAGCTGTTAGTTAATGAGACTAATTGACAGTGAGTGTAAGTGGAAGGATCAAGACCTCTATTAAGTGTTGCAATAGTGTTCCTGTTGGCTATTATTACTAATGAATATTATTTATATTGTTTTTTGTATTCTTCTTGGTCAGACTCATGGTTTCTTGAGGGACTTGAAGAGAAAGTTATTCGTGTGTTATTCAGGAATCTTTAGCACAGTATTAGCAGTGATAATATTAATGACTGTACACAGACACTGCAATGCCAGGTGCTCCCAGGGCAGTGGGTACTATGTGTCACCATTGCTGTCTTGGTGTGTGCTGGGTAAGATACTCTTTCCCACCCCTTCCATGCACTTCGGGAGTAGCACCAGTGTTCCTCGCATCAGACTCTAACAAACTCGTGTGTGAAAGTGTGAGCGTGCAGCAAGGAACAAGCTTGTGTGTTGACATTGAAAGTAGACCCTCTTCCTGTGAGGAAAAACATTTCCCATTGGAGCCTAAACTGGAGAGGTAGGTGAAGTATAACAGTAATGGATACAAAGGCTCTCTGATGGACAGCATAACACTTGGTTTCATGCTCCCAAATAATGTTATTCAATTCAGTTACAATGTTAAGCAGTGCTGTCTGTAAAGACTGACTGCTGACAATCACTGTTACTGAATAATCTTTTCACCCAGAAATATAGCATTTTGGACAAAGAGTTCTCCTGTCTGGACCTTTGGGAAAGATTATGGTATTAATTACTCCATGTGTAAACACCTTTATTATCTCCATGTGTAAATGCTTTGATCAGCAGTCACCATTTTGTGATCGTGCTATTACTAGTTCTGGTACTAGTACTGCGTTTTCACAATTCAAAGGGCACACTGGTCTATTAAAATAGTTGTAACTGTTATGTTTTCTCATACTTTTTCTTTCAAAGTGTAAGCTTGTTCACATGTCTGCAGGTATGTTTGTTGGCTTTGGATTATTGCACAAACACATTTGTCAGTCAAGCCAGGATTCTTCCAAAAGCTGGAATCTAATGGGAGGTGTAAGACATGCTTTTGATTTTTTTTTTTTGGGGGGGGGGGCAGAACCTTATCATTTAAATACAAAGGTCTATTTATTGGGGGATGAAAGAAGCCAAATTAAATATTGTGGGTGCCGCCCCCACCAGTTTCCTCTTCCCCCAGCTGGAAGGTTATAAGAGGTTAAAAAGGGTAACTAAAGGGTTAAAGGCTCAGAAGCCACGTGTGTCAGTCTTGGGGTTTTGATTGTTGTGTCACTGTGAGCTGACCCTTGTGTTTTAGTTACTGTTGCACTGTTTTTTAAGTCTGTCGTTGAACAAGGTTCTCATATCATTTGTTTAATCCGTTTTGTCAATTTTTTTCTTGTCGAAGCTTTGAT
This sequence comes from Stomatorhinus ivindoensis, assembly GCA_019775895.2. Classification (NCBI taxonomy): domain Eukaryota; kingdom Metazoa; phylum Chordata; class Actinopteri; order Osteoglossiformes; family Mormyridae; genus Stomatorhinus; species Stomatorhinus ivindoensis. The sequence continues at coordinate 5,079,794 of JABFEB020000124.1, read as the reverse complement.
TTCTCTGCACTTTACACCGGTTTGCACTGGCACTGTATCACATAGTAATAAGATCATATTATGCACATGAAACACAAGTTTGCACACAGATAATATAGCCTGATAATCTAAATGAGTAGATTTTCAGTAAAATGCTGGATCCCCTCCTTACAAGAGGCATAATGTCTAAAAAGCAACTGTGAATATTTTTTATTATTTGATTAAAATGTTACAAATACTGCAGATCTTTCTATATTTCTTCATTTAATTCACTCATCTGATCTCAACAGTATGTTATTATGCAGATGTCCTGTAAAGCAATGTTTATTACTATAAGGACAAAAGGGGCAATAATTTATCTTTAAATGTTTATGTTTGTAGCGAGTTGTACAGCAATACTGTGTTCCCTTTAAACCGTATAATTGGGGTGTTACTGTATCACTGTATTAATTGTTTTAAAACAGTGAAATATGGAAAGTAATATTTTTGTAAGTAATGGCACCAATGTCAAATTTTTGTCAAGTAGAATATATTCCACACGGAATGCTGGTTTACAACATGGAAAGGCTGAAAGTGTTCGTAGGCTGGCTTTCTCTGACCTGATTGTCATTTTATTCTTTATTTTTAAGGTATTTAAGTACGTAGGTAAAGAAAATTTTGCAAATTACAAACTTCATGAAAAAGTAAGAAACTGTGAACATTTTTAACAGGAATGAACAGCCTGAAGTTGAAGTCATGGCAGGTTACATGTAATTGCTTGATCCTTTTATAAAAAACACATCCATCTAAACTGCTGCAAAGCACAACCCACGACACAGCATAGCGTGTCTTGCTCATAAGACCCAAAACGTGGATGTTTTGAATATTTTCCCAGACTTATTTTCTCGATGCTTGTCAAACAGCTCCTTTTAAGTACAGAATGTCGACGGTCAGTTGTCCAGCATTCAACCAGACAGCAATTTTTGGGTTTGATGCGAGGGTGATGAAATGTGTGGATAAATCAATGGCGGTAGACGTGGTCTTTTAGGACAGTGTGTTCTTTATTCCCCGTGAAGGACCCCACAGACCCACAGGGAGCAGCAGAACACCCGAACTAGGCGTCGCGAATGCCAAGCTTCAGTCCTCACTCTCCGTTTTGTTTTGGATGCAGAGCACACAACTTATCGTTGTCTTGAAGTATCCTGTCCAACAAGTGTCCTCAACGATGATGTCATTCAATCCCAGAACAGTAACGATAGTCTGTGTTTGTTTCTATATTTTTATTAGTTTGATACTGTAAAGTGCTATTCCAGACAGTTTTATAAGCTAGGTATGTTCTTAAAGATTTTTTTGCCATGGTATTAATTGTTATTGTGACATTTTATATTTTGTGTTACGGTTTTTAAGATCAAATGTGCAAGAAATTTGCTGCATATATTTAAAAAATGTCATAAATATTTCAGCTTTGAAAACGTAAAAATTTGACATAGCTTTTTTTTTCGGAATAAAGATACAGAATTTCTTCTACAAACCGCTTTCTGCTGTTGTTTCCCTACTATGGTATAACTGAGCCCTGCCAGAGGGCTGGATGTGCTACCTTTCTAGGGCCCTTTTACAAAACCAGATTTGTCAGCTTTGCGTATTTGGATCCTAGTGCTCATTGCGTAGAGGGTCTGTAGCACAAAGGCCCTTTGTTATTGTTTGCCAGCATGATGCTCTGCTCAGGCCTAATGATAACTATCTGTCTCAGCTTTGAGCCTGACAGAACAGCTGTGCAGCAGAAGTACACTCCATCTCAGACTCCTCTGGCTCCATTTAGTCTCATTTAATAAATTGCGGAATGATAAACCGTGGTGTGGAATTACAAAAAATGTTTAATCAAAAAATAATAAATTATGCTTTTAACGATGTCATGTTCCCTTTTACAGTGAGTCATGATACCTCAGATAGTATAATGTTAACACAATATTTTGAAAGACGCATTAAATGCAGTAAGTCTATGTTATTGTTCCTTTTTTGGTTTCTGATGGGATTTTTTCCTGTTCATTTGTCAGAAGATCCTCTGTATAAACGCGGGGATGTTGAAATTACTTGTATTAAGTACCTAATCTTTTAGTACAAAAGAGTAATGTAAATATGTATGAAAATGTTCTTGTAGATTTTACCTGTATTTGTTCAGCTCTGACATTGTTACAGGTCTTTGCTAAAATAACGTGACACTGGAAACTGGAATTGAAATAACACATTCTGTAAATGCCCTGTCTATAAGAATCATAACAGATTATAATGGCATTCATTAAGCATTATAAACATGGCTATAAATATTTATACAAAAGCATACATCATAGCCATGTTTATTATGCACTGTGAATGCTTTATGAAGCTCTTATCAATAATGCACTATAGATCATAATGTAGTACCTTCATAATGTAGTACAAAACATTCATAATTCTTATACTGATCATTATAATGCATTATGAATGAGAGCTTCACTGGAGCTTATAAAGTATAATAACAATAATACCTCATGACTTCCAACAGAAGATGCAGTAATGCTTTATCAGTTATTATACTGACCATTATAACTCCTTATGAAGGTATCTATATCTTAAAGATGACATCTTTAAGTAGTGTTACCAATGATTGTTCTAGAGATGGAATTTTTCTGAAAGACATTTATTAACATTAGACATAACACCTACATTTTACAAAGGATAATCCAAAAAGTGCAATATGTCCAAAAGTTCTACAACTTGGTTCTAGAATTAAATATTATTTTATTTCCTAGGCTAATTAAACTCTTTCTTTAGAAAAAAATCTTATGCCATTTGCCATGCTGTCTTAAAAAAAATGTAAAGAATGAATTCATATTTTCAAATATTCCTCTTCAGCTGCTCTAATTTACTGCCCGCCCCCCCAACTTGAGCATACAAACTTTGTGTTTTGTGGCTGTCTGTGATTATTCTGCTTGAAAGACTGGTTTGTCGTTGAAATGTTCTCCCAGCATTGTAGGAATGCATGGAATGGGGGCAACAGATAGTTCAACTACTCCTCAAATTACTCCTCACCTCCAAAATATAGAAACTAATTATATTTAATATATCATCTGTGTAGTATTTTCATTGTGTTTCCAGTAATGATTGTAATCCAGTAATTATCATTGCTTCTTTTGCATTTCTTTCAACTTTTATTTGTCACATGTGCAATCATTAGGTACAATCACATTCACAATATGAAGTCATGCTCACAATGTGTGATTACATTCACAATTAACAAAGTGAATCTCCTTCAAAGTGTGCGATCGCATTTGAGGGGTATAATTACATTCATAACAGCACATGATTATATTCACATTGACCGGTCACCTTGGCAACATACAATCACGCCGCCGTAATATAATGACATTCCAGTTTAAGACAGATATGAATCGCCGTTCTGGAGTACACTTCATGCGGTGCCCCCAACATCCACAGCAAACATTTTACACCGGGATTGTCGTGAAATCCTTCCATGGCAGCAATTTAAAAACTCCCAAATTTCCCCGATTTATGATTTATTTTCTAATCCAGCTTCTTATATAAAAGAACAAAAAAAGCACAATTTGAATCTGAAAATAAATATAACTATTACAATATAGCACAATTACAGCTATGTAATATTTGTGTTTCCCATTTTGATCCTGGAGGGATTAGAATTTTTTTTATTATCAATAGGTGGCATTTAAGTCGATCCCTGATATTAATATACAGCAGATGGCAATCATCTTCTAGAATCTTCTATCCTGGTCTTCAAGCTTACTGGACCGTGCTCATTGTTATGAAGGTGGAGTTCACCCAAGAGCGGTATGGTGGCTCAGTGGTTAGCACTGTTCCTCCCCACCTATAAGGCCTGCTTTGAGTCTGGGTGGCAACTCCTCCTGAGTTATTCCCTGCATTGTGCCCATAGGCTCTGGACCTCCATGACACTGAATAGGAAAAGTGGGTGTTGAAAATAGATGGATGAAGTTCATCCAACTTTTTGCTGGTCTTACTCTTTCACGGTCAACATTTGCAGCCGTTTTGGTCTTTTCCCGTGTACTAGGTCTTTGCATAATGTGACCAAAATAAGGTTCAATCAGGCCACTTGTGCTTCTTGTGAAAGTCCAGGCTTGATGTGATCAGGAGTCCTGCATTTTCATCTTGCATTTCACTGTTTTCTTAATAGTCTCAGCCAGCATCAAAGTTCAAAGACATCCGTGCTGTTCCTGTCCTCCTTCTTCATTGTCCAGCTTTCACATCCATAAAAAGTCATAGAACATCACCATTTTCTGAACAAGGAGTTTCTCACAAGCTCAAATACACAGGAATGTTAACAATTAACAATGCATTGACAGAATAAGCAAATATATATACAAATATATCATTTTTACTATTGAAAGAAAAACATTCAAAATCATAAGCGGAAGGAATACGGACGAAGCCTACTGTGATTACCTGTGATTGCCATACTTTACTATTTTACTATATTTACTATATTAGATTGTTGGATTTCTAGATTACTAGGCTGTTGGAGAGCTGGACTATTTGAGCTACTTTGTTACTGGACTGTTGGCAGCTGGTCTCTTGGACTATTGCACTGCTGAACTTTTGGACTGTTGGACTTCTGGATTACTAGGCTGCTGGACAGTTGCACTACTTGAGCTGATTTATCACTTGACATTTGCGCTATTGAACTGTTAACCTGTTGGATTATCGGACTGTTGGACAGCTGGGCAATCGGATAGTTGCTTTATCACTGGACTGCTGGTCTGTTGGAAATCTAGGCTACTGGGCTGTTGGACAGCTGGTCTGTTGAGTTGTTGTACAGCTAGCCTGTTGGATATCTGGCCTGGAGATGATTTTTCACCCGACTGTTGGACAGCTGAATTGCTGGACTATTGGATTTCTTCTGTAGCTCCCAAGGCTGCCCCTGCCTCTAGGCTAGTTCTGCATGAAGAGGTGGAAATTGGTACGTGTGAACTCCTGGTGAATAGAGTGTATGAGGCTGTCAGAGTCTGTGTTGTGCTCAAGAGGCATCTTGGGCTTGGCGGGGGGGCTGTGCTCTGGGGTGTAGCTGAAGGTGAAGGTGCTCCTGTAGATCAGACCATCTGAGCGAATTAAGGATAGGGGGACGGTGATTGGGTGCCGCAGCCATTTCCACTCCCCACTGAACACTGACACGTCTGGTACGACACACAGCATCGACTTCGGAGTCCTGGAATCACATATTAACACAGAGACATTTGATGTATCCAAAAGGAACACGAGATGTATTGCTGTCTATTAACCTTTCAAAAGACTTGCTTTCGCAACTCTGTAGTGCATAACTGCAGCGTGAATGTTTGCTTTATGGTCAGGATTTAATGGCCTTAATACTGTCTGTGATGTGCACTGTTGTTTGCGGTCATATTTTGGAACAATGACCACAGACCTCATTTTAAATAAGAGCCTCAGATAAGTAAATAATAGAAAAGTGTGGCTGATATGTTGCAGCTCGTTACTGCATTTCACTGCATTGTGAATCCTAGTGAAAACTTTTGGCTGGGATGCCTGTAAGTGTTTACAGGGTTTGAAAGATCATTTAAAAGACAACGACCCATGGATTACAGGGTTTTCCGTTCTGGAACTGTATATTTTTCCACTTGCGTTCTAGGGATTCCTAAATTCTTGAGGATATACAATGCAAACGAAGTAGAGAAGATATTTGCTCTGTTTCTCTCTGGTTTGTTAGCAAGTTAAATTAAAGTTAACACATGTAAACATGGCTTAAAAAATCAATACAAGTGAAACCTAAAAAATTGTGATGAAATGGAGCATCTTTGCACAGGATCAGTATTCATAATGACTCTGTATTTACCTGAACATTGTTTCCGCTTCCACATTTCCAAACCAGACCTTCAGATGTGGGCCAAAATTCTCCCCGTGTATCTCCAACATGGCCACATGTCCACCACCGTTCAGCTGAAGAACCAGGCGTCAAGTTAGCTGCAGAGCCGATAGGTGCCGGGCCATTGTATGGCGTGACTGGTGCAAGCTGGAGGAGAAGCTCACCTCCAGAGCACTGATGATGGGGATGGGGGTGACGGAGCTCTGCAGGGAGGTCTGACTCTCGCTGAAGGTGTACTCCACCATCTCCGTGCCGACGATGGTCCAGCACGAGCCGTCGTTCAGAAGCTCTCGGCCAGGTTCCTTAGAGCACGGCGACGCCTTCGGAGGACCACAATAAATATGAAAACTGAGCCATTTCCTGACACACATCTCATCTTATCGTATCTTATCTTATCTTATCTTATCTTATCTTATCTTATCTTATCTTCTTTCATCTATCTACATAGCACCGGCATTTCTTAAATACCATCATACAAGGTTTGATAATGCAGTTCAAAAAGTTCCTGTGATACTAACCTGGAACTGTATGATTTTTTCATTGGAGAGACACAGGTACATTTTGCTCTCCTTGAACTGGAAAGCACATTTGTGGAGCTGAGAGACAGGCTCCTCCACATTCAGAATGGCATGTTGCTTGTTCACCTTTCGAATCACCTACAGGAGGAAGAACGAAAAAGAATAAATCCCACCCCAATTCTTCAAATCATTTTGGTAATTAACATCTACACTACTCCCAAACCGAATGTTACAGCTCAGTGAGTCTAGTAACTAATAGCTAATGTTATTTGAGAAGTTCTGTGCACCAAAACAGCAGCCGGTTTCAGTCTTTAGTTCAATCCGCTGACTTTTAGAGATTCTATGGCAAGAATAAACACAGATCTCTAATACAGCTTATCTGATGGTGGAAAGTCAGCACCCTCCAATCACTGGCATCAACCGGCGTGGAGCCAGTCAGCAGCACTGTAGCTTAACAGAGACAGCCATGCAGATACACCACACCGCAGCCCTGTGCAGAGCGGCAACAAAGAGCTCTTCTTCCCCTCAAAAACCACCACGAAGCTGCCCAAAGGATATATAAACAGAGGGAACACACAGCTGGAGCCGCATACAGCTGGAAGCGCAGAAATCTTTGGCCATCCAAACCTAGTCAGTCAGCGGTTCTCAAACGAAACAAAGCCACACATATTACCCTACACTGAATGCACACTTTTGCCCCCAAATGCCCACATTTTATTAATGCTTAGTAAGCCAGCTATCGAAGACGGTTCAGTCTGCCCTTTACAGAGTACGGTTCCCATATTTATTCTTTGTAGGCAAATACATTCATTCAAATATTTCTTAAAATGAAATTTCATTTTCTTCATGTTCATGATGATTGCAAAAAACAATAGCTGTAATTTAATTAAAATACTTCAATCTAAAAGAAAATAACTTTGTAATTATGTAAATTTGTTATTAATTTAATTTTAAAAATTCAGTTAAATCAGTTAGTCCAGAATGATATTGCTTTAGCTACTTATCCATCCATCCATTTTCTATTCCTGCTTGTCCAAGGCAGGGTTGTGGGCCTATTCCAGAAGCTATGGTGCAAGGCAGGGAATAACCCAGAACATTGTGCCAACCCATCATAGGCCTTAGCAACTTATACATTTAATACTTTATAATTTCAACATGGAGATTAAGTTGATCACTGTTATTTAAGTAAAGTCACATGATCTTGGGATTGCAATAAAAAGCCTAGAGCTGGCAGGTCTACATTATGAGGTCTTTACCATGGGGGGTAGAGCTACCCCGGTGACGGTGCAGATGAGTTGGACTACGCAGCCGTAATAGACATAGCCTTCTCGCGGCGAAAACTCCCCTTTCTCCATCTGCTGCCGCTCCACTACAGAAGCAAAAGCAATGACACTCAGAGCAGGTCGTTACAGCTTGCTGTGTCTACCACAGTAAATGGAGAAATTCACAGGAAGCTGTAAAGCAGAGACAAACATGGAAGGCTATGCCGCTCACAGCAATACTCCAATAATAATGGAATAAAGAACAGCACTGGTAAGTGGTGGTTTGCGTGAAAAGTTTCATTAGCTAATAAAAACATTGGCTAAGAGTATTGTCAGTGCCCCGGGGGACCACTTGGAGCGGGGGGGTTGCCCTCCTAAATGACGGACTGTGCACCCCCAAAAAGAATCATGCCAAATAAAGACTAGCCTGTCACCTAGGGATTGGGTAGGGTACAGTTGGGCGCAGTTCGTTTGCCCACCTACCAGATGAACAATTCATACCGTTGCCAGTTCCCCCAGTTGTCAGCTCTGGCACCGACACTGGCTAAGTGGACCACAGGAGGAGAGTAACTCACCTTGAGTAATGGTGAAGGCTGCCCACTGCCTGGCACTGGCCACAAATGCACCTCCTTCCACAGCCAGGTAGCGTGTGCTAACGGTCTGAGATCGCAAGCGGTTAAAGAGTGACACCTTGGATCCTGACAGAATGCACACTGCAAAGACATACACAAGGTTAACGTAAATGAGTAGCACAGAGTGAGGAATTTATGTGTGTCTTCTATCCTTTAACCGGGACATGATCTTCACACGCTGCGTGTTGCATTGTATCCTCTCTAGCAATAGCTTGAGAAATTCAACGTCATGGCACTCTGTGATCTCAGCTGACATCTGCTTGTTTGTTCCCAGCCTGGGACAGGGCAACAAATGTCAGGAAAGTAGATTTCTCGTCTACTACTGGACCAGCAGGTCATGTGGAATGTGTTCTGTGGGGTCATCGCCATGGCGGCAGCGACCAAAGGCCATGACGCCCTTGACTCACGGTCAGCATTCTTCATCGACTGCTTCTTCTGAGATGGCTTGGAAATCACTTTGATCAGCTTGCTGTAGAAGGAGCCGACTTCGTGTCCACTGCTAAAAAATAGCTTCAGTACCAGTCGAAAGTGCTTTCGCTTGTCTGCGTCAGAAATGTACAGCGCCTTTGCGCAGGCAAACTTCTGCAAGAAGAAGAATTTCATGTACAGCATATGTACTCATTTATGCATTGTTGTGTTTATGTTTGCATTGTCATATTATGTGTAAAGCCCTTTTTTTAATTGACTTGAGTTGATGGCCAAATTAAGTGGCAATTAATGACTCATGGAGGTCATGACCTCATTTCTAGAGTTGGAGGGTGAAAATTTCTGTCATGCCCCACTCGTCGCTCCTTCTGTGTGCCACGCCCCCTCGTTAACCTCGTGTGGATTCCCGGAGTTTATCAGCTGTTTCTTGTTGCTGTCTTTTAGTAATATGTATTTAAGTCTGCATTAGATATATTTTCCCTAGGTCATTGAGATCAGTCATCCTGTCTTGTGCCTTGCCTCGCACGTTCCTAGTGTTTTTCTACAATAAATCCCTCGGTCACTCAAACCCTGGACTCTGGCTGCTGCTCCGTGCCTGAGTAAACGTGACAATTTCTTCCCTACCTTTGCATCAGATTGTTCCTCAAAGGCCAGTTTAAAGCTGTCCATCTGGGCACTTCCGGGGTTGTCAAGACCCATGTAGCCGCAGAGCCGACAGCTAAAGTCCGCTAAGCCATTGACTACATGAGAATGAGAAAAACTGTAATTATCACAATTAATAACTGTCCATCGTTTATTTGCATAAAATACTGAGTCTACATGTATATGGAATTAATATTTAAAGGGCACTTTCATGGCAAGAGAGAAGTCAGGTGTTTCTGCAACATGACACAATTCTTAAGTTGGAAAACTGAGTAAAATGAGGTAAAATATAACATAGTCACTGTATCTTCTGCTATGCCACCTGATGAAGGGGGTTGTCAGTCTTTCCGAACTAAAGTTTAGATTAGCAATTGCTAACACTAGTTAGTGATGTTAACATTAGTGATTTTGACTGGCAGTACCTTTCAGGTGCTCTTGTTTGAGTTTCCATCCTGGCCCACTGAGGAACACGCATGGAGGGGGGCACAGGAATCTGACAGACATAAAATCAGCGGTTACATCACGAACATGGGCCCCTGAATTTCTGCCCGAAATATTTGAGCTCACCTTTTCTCGTTGCCATATGACTTCTGCGCTACCTTGGCGTGCAGGATGAGAACTGATTGGTCTGGGTGGAACTGAAGGTACTGCTGTGCTGTATCCTGGGTCACCCCAGGCTGCTGGGATAAGCTCTGAGCTGGTTTACTTAAAGAGAAAAAACCTGAACTAAACCCATCTCTTTCATGTTTGAAAATCAAACAACTGAAACTCCAACTTTGAATGATATAGTTCAGTAAAAACAATGTGGCATGTTTTCCAAAATGTTCCACTCCACATTTTCTTTGAATTTTTTCTTTTATGTATTTTTTACCCCAAAATAATGCAGAATTCAAACAAGTCATGAAAATGGGCAACTTCATTAGCATGGTTTAAGTTTCTGAAATGTTTCAGCTGTCACCTTGATTTCCTGACATAAACCATATGTTCCCAAGTCTGCCACCAATAAAAATGTTTTTTGAAAATAAATCATGCAGCATAAACAACAAAAAAATAAACTAATATACTTCCCTAGCCTGAAATGCGTGATTTAGAACTGATGCGGGACAAATATGGTGGCAATTCTGACCAGACCGCCCAGCGTTTAGGCCGAGGATGAAATGGCAAACGCTTCCAAAGAAACAGCTTCAAACAATCGCACCTCCACACTCCTCTCTGCAAAGCCAGCGGCGCTCCACAAGACTCTCTGCTGTCTTTCTCTCTAGTACAGCTGAATACCGCAAGACATGGTTCACAACTAAATTATGAAAAACCCACAAACCATCTTGTTAAAAGGAGGGAAGAGAGAGTTGTAGTATAGAAATGTAATCAGTTTTCCATTTTGAAACAAGAAGTATGTAATATATAAGCGCTACACACATTATTTAGTCTTTTATCAATAGTGAAAATCCCACCCAAAAATCTAGCTACACAAATCATGACTTGAATGAAGTTGCTTTATGTATGTTTTTCTTTGCTAATTGTTGCCCCTAATTAAATACACAATTATTAAAATAATATTAAATCGATTACTATTACTGGCATTATGGGATTGGCTTGATTTATTTTTGATTTTTACAGCATAATAATTTATCCCAGGGGAGAGCAGGCAGCTTTTTAATGTCCCCGTGATTAAATAGTCAAAAAATTAAATTGTTAAAAAAGATTTGATTGCATTATGATATATAACCTTTATTCATCCAAGGGGAAAACTATTAATGCTCCTATATCTGATTACAAATGACCAGAGCCCTGGATGAACATTTATTATTTTTATTAGTTATTAGTAATTACATTAAGACTTGGCAAGGAATGTAGCACATCCCAACTAATGCCTTGTCAGAATTGAACCATATTATTTTCACCAACCTGGTTATGTTCTAATACTTTCTATTCTATTCTATTCTATTCTATTCCATTCTGTTCTATTCTAAAACAAATCCCACTGACATCTCTTTTCCTTACAGATAACAAGGATGTGAAGTAGCTAGTAGTGAACTGGCTACTGCTTTTGTTTTCCCCTTTGCTACTCATTTTAATGGAATGCATGTATGTTAATGGAAACTGCGGAGACGGTGATCAGAGGAAAAACATTTGCTTTCAAATTTACCGCAAATAACTCTGACCTTCTGTGTAAGTCTGCCACATTGCCCTAAGCGATCAGCTCTGATACAGTGTAATCTTTAGCCAACTGATGGAAGTAATGATGCTAATAGAGACATGAACCCGTGGCAAATGTGGCCTGATGCTGGCCTGTTCAAACCCGTTGAGAGTCGCCTACTGAGTCAATGGCAAAGATGTAACACGGCTTTATGGAAGTCACACGTATTCTTTCTGGGTAATTATTATCTGTGAAAGTGAGACTGGCATTTCATTAAAGGGCAACAGAGGACGCCTGTATCTCATCAGGTTGTCATTGTATGCTTATGGGACGATTTGCTTCTGGTGGCGAAGAGTCAACACTCAATGCCAGCCTCATACGTTTCATTCTCAGTTTCTCATTGCAGACCAGTGGAAAATTATCCCTTTGTGAAACGCTGGGGATTCTTAAAGTTCATGTTATTAGTAAATTATGTATTTTTCTGTTTTATTTTACGTCGATAAATCAGGCAGTGGGAAAGGTTTAATCTGACGGCTGATCAATTATGCAAAAACCTGACGCTTTTTAGACCACACCGAAGTTTTCCTCCAAAAGATTTCAGTTGTGGGAGGCACAGGGTTTCACGCTGCGCTCATTAAACACTGGGAGAAACTCCCGTTTTATTGACCACCAAGGCTGGGCTTGGAATGTGCCTCATAAGGTGTAGAATGCAGAACATTTCCACCAATAAGAAATGCTGAGCTCTCATAAAGCAAAGGTAACAAGAAGAATACAAATATTGCAGAGGGGGCCATGTTTTAGATATGCTGGTCTTTAATTGCCCCTGCAACAGGCTAAGCTAGAAAGCTTGGGAGCTGAAACTGTAGTGGGAAATTCTGCATGCACATTGAAGCCTTTGTATTACTTTAGTAGATTTTCAGTTTAAAAGGTGGTAGTCACTGGACCAAAATCAGTTCTGGGCAATCAAAGATATGGTAAAAATGTGAGTACTGCTTCTTAGACGGTTATATGACTTTTAAAGGCATTTTTAGGAATAATGGCTCCCTCCTGGTGACGTTATATTTGACGTTGAGGTTTGCAGAGTTATAAACGTTGCCGGCCTCCTTTACATGGCTTCACCTCTGTGCGGTGGACTTGGCAAATGGGGTTTTACCCTGAGGTCACGATGTCACGCGCACAGACACACTGGCATTTCACACGGTGCCATATGAGAGCCACTGGCTCCACTGTCGCTCTTTGTCAAGGCCTGAAGATCTCCCGCAAATGAAAACAATTATTTGATACGAGCTGCGTAAAACTGTGATATGGAAGAGACTTCAGGTCTTAATGGGAGTTCAGGTTTGCCTAGTAATATTAATGATGCTAGGTAGCCTTTCATTCTCCTGTTGGGATAGCGGTTTTCCAGTAAAATGGCATTTTGTCAACCCATTTCATAGTACCTCACCTTTGCACCAGCATAATATGGGCTATTACAATCTAATACTATTTTAAAAACCGCCCAACCAAGCGCTCAGCTACCCTCCCTAAAAGTAATAAGAACCCCGCCACTCGAATTTCAAAGGGGAGGGGTCTAAACTTTTAACCCTTTTGGCTTAGACTTTATACCTGCTCATACTTCGAGTTATCAGTCCACTCTAGGCAGAGCAATAGCAATAGCATCTTACCTGACTTATCTGACTAGTGATAAAATAAAATTCGTTAAGCTGGGACTTTCTAATCATCATCATCATTATTATTATTATTATTATTCACAAGACTTCATTATTTTATGTTTCAGTGCCATAAGGCTGGTGGCCAGTGGACCTTCACCGGACATTTTGCGGAGACTTTAACGGAGTTTTTGTGCGCGAGGTGCCCCGTTTACCTGTCCCACCGTAACTGCTGCGGCTCCGCTCTCCCCCGTATTGCGCCCAGGTGAGTAAGTGCGTCTCCAGCGGCGTACAGGTCTGTGGGATCGCGGGTATCACTGGACGCTGGGGGCGTGAATTAAAAAGAAAAGAAAATGTGAAATAGTTAATCATTCATTCATTAAAAAAAAAGAAAAGAAAAAAAAGTATTCCGGGTTATTTTTAGGATTTAGGCTATTACGATATTAACACAGCTATTCAGTTAGCCTACCTAAATTTGAAGTAATTAAATAGCTTCAAGCGATTGATTTTAGATACATATACATAGGCCTATATAATTTTACATATAAACATTAAAAAATTTAATATATACATTTTCCAGCATGTATTTGCTAAACGTGTACTTCTAATTGCTCTCACACACAGGTGATGGCAATATATCGGGGCTCTTTTAGAAAAGTTTAACAACTGATGTCACAATTTTGCAGATAGAAGCTTGACGAAGTAACAAAAATATTTTCAACACCTAAGCCGTTTAAATGTTACACAGAAAGACAACCAGCTGTAATTTAACTGCAACTTATCTGAACCTTCTTTTCAGTCTACTTTAGATAAAACTCGGAAAGATATGATTTATAATGCAAATTGGCATGTCAACATTACACTGTTGTGTGAACAGACTGGTTACAGATATTTAATAATTGGGTTATTTATATATAATTTATCGAGCCGAAGGTAGGAGATGCTTCATTTGTATGAACAAATGCTCTAGAAGAACTGAAATTAGCAACAGTGATAATACGATGCTGAGTTGGTGCTTTAGTTCTTCAATGCTGCTTTTTAACAAATTGGTTTGTATTAATTCATATGCGCACGAGTTTCCTTAGTTTGTATTTTATCGGAAAGCGATATCTTAGCAAATGTTTCATAATGATCCTTTGCAGTCGCGACACCAGTTTGCCAACTCAGGCTAATAGTAGTTACGTGTTGTACAATTGTAACCTCCTTGCAAATGCCACTGTCTGCCATTTGGTTTCGTAATCCACCGGCACAAGAACATGAAATGTTTTTCATAATAATTGGAAATTTTAAGTTGTTTCACAGACTGTTGTGTCTTGATTTACTTCTCGTGGGAAGGTCTCGAGCAATAAGGCGTTAATAAGCCTTTGTCTGGTATGTAACCAGGTGTTCCTGAGCTATCCGAAGGTGAATACAGAGACATTCAAACAGTAGCAGAGCCAACATCTGCTTTCAATCCGTTAGGTGTTAATCAGAACCTCCTGTAGGGCTGTCATTCATGCTGCAGCGGCTGTAACCGTCTTTTCCTGCCTTCCTAACCTAACTGTGCTCTGTGAAGCAGCAGAGAATACCTTCACTGTGCATGATTTACCCATGGGAACTCCCAAGCGACTTGCATATCCTACAAGCGTTTAAAGAGGAAGCTTGTGGAAGCATCACGCAGTGTTTGCACTGGACTCCAAGCACCAAGCCTGGCCAAACCGTCAGTCTGTTTACCTCTCTACCTGTTTTTATGTTTCTCTCTGCTGCTTTTTGCTTCCTGCCCTTTCAGTGGAAACTCCTGATTTTGTTCCAGACAAAGCCATAGACTCACCGCCATGTCTCTCCTCTGCCACATCTTGGCTGTGGTGCTGCATGTCTCTGTCGACAGTCCAGACTCTTCCCCTAGGCTTGATCTCAAATTCCTCTCAGCATGGTATCTACTTCTTGCCTTCTTCTTCTTCAGATCCCCAGCTGTCTTTGACATGGGGCAGCTCCGGCACTGATTCCTTCGCCTTGCTCCACACGGTCCTGCCTATACTGTCTGTGACCTAAGGGTGTTTCTGGAGGAGGGAGGTAATTTTCCAGCTACCCCTGCCGCCAGGACTCACCCCCAGCCCGGATGTGTTGAGCATCCAGAGACAGCATGTCCTCTAAGCGGCCGGACCTTTGTTTGCTCTGGAGAATGTCACCTGTTCCCCAGGCGTGCGCTTCTCACGCCGCCTTCGTATTGAACAAATAAAGCCTGATATAGGAAGCGAATTAAGAGACTAAGGTTCAACTAGACGTCTGGAAAAGAGCACTGATTGGTCAGGCCTCTGACTTTATCGACCTATCAATGGCTGGTGAGTGCCATATGTTTCAAATAGTTTTTCAATTAACCTCTGCTGAAAAAAATATGCCTTTGTTATGTCTAAAAACTAAAAGCCTCCAGGGCAGTTGGACTGTGGGTGGCTCTCAGCTTGCTTCAGACGAAGCTCTGTGATGAACTATAAACATGGAACTTACATACATACGACTTGCTACTGCAAGGGTAATGCGGCCATTCTGACTGTGATTTATGGCTCGTGAGGAAGCTATGCTCCAGTAAATTAGCAAACTGAACACATGGAATGGAGGGGTAAACCTGAACACTTCCTTTACCTATAGTGTCATGCCTCCAGAATAGTGGTTTAAGTGTATTTTGCTTGAATTGGTGGTGTAAATATTTAGTAGGCCGGATGTAGCTGGAGATCCTATGACCTAACCAGGATAAATGGATGGATGGATATATTGCTGTAGAAAAACATGTTCTGGCAAAGACCTAAATTAGAGTTCAGTATGAGTGTAAATATATCCTGTTTTCAAAAGAATCTCATTACCAGTTTGAAAAGAATTTGCTTATGTAATTTTTCCCCATTTATTTGTAACTTTTATGAGGATGAAAAATCTGTTTAATATACAATATATATTGCAATTTATTACAATATATATATCGTATTGTAATGAGCCCGAGTGATTGCATATGTTTAGCAGATGCCTTTGTCCGAAACTCTGTAGTCAGGGTCACTGAGTGTCGATGGAGCAATAGGGTTAGGGGCCTCCCTCAGGGGCCAAACGGAGGCATTGCTCTGCCAGGCACAGTATCTGAACTAGTGACCTTCCAATCACAGACTCAGAGCTGCACACGCCTTCATTTAGATCACTTTATATTTACTTTTTACCTAATATGGCCTGGTAGGTTGCATCCTTTTTATAATATAACATTTAAGCATATAATACTGGGAAAATCCTGATTCGCTAATCCTTTGACTGACTCTTGGAACTGGTCTTAACATTAAGAAATTTATGAATCGCTATATAGTTGTTTTATTTATTTTATATTACTCCCTTTCCTGGAGTAGCTGCCCCAAAGCGGGAATGAGAGAGAATGTATATGTTTTAACATATTCTTACATATAATGGATATGTTGTATATATCATAGTAGAGGTTCCAGTCAGGGGCCTTCAGGGAACAGAGCCCTTTCAGTGGTGCGCCTGTGTGGGGAAGAGACACACTGATGCTTTGTGACGTAACACAAGAGGCGGTGCTGTGAATCCCGGGCCGGCGGGGGCGAGAGGACCCCTGTAAGAACCGCTGAGTTATGCTCCCCGTCTCCGCAGTGGACGACTGGGGTCCATGGACATGATCCAATGTGTTTCTTGGTCGACCTGCAGAATTCCACAGAAAGACACCTTCATAGTTTCTCTGTTCTGTCCAGTGGCCCACGTCATCTGGTCAGTTACTGTAGCACCCCTTAAAGGCAACTCAGGGGGAGCGCTCTTTCCATCTCTGGGGCTTCTAATGATAATTAATGGAAGCTATGGATTAATAAAGTTATACTCTTACTAAATCCAATTTCACTCCTCCGAGTGATATTTATACCAAAGGATGTAGCATCGCTGTCATAACATCCAGGCTGGTCACTTGCACCATGGAACAAACTTCTTCACTTGTAACATCCTGGCTGACCCATATATTTGTTTTCAAAATAAATTGCGCGCATTGTGAATTAGTGAATAGCTGAATCCAACTAATTCTTCTGGAATCATTTCAGCTGGTCCTAGCAAGTGTCTGTGATAAAAAAAAAGCTCCTCAGAAAATCATTTGGTCTGATACAATACAGTATTTCATATTTAAAAAGTGTTTGGCTAACCACTGTTGGTTCATGAGCTCTTTAAGATTTGCGTTCCATCAAGTAAATGCTTTAAAAGCCGGACAGACCTGCAGGTAGCGATCTGCTATATGTTACATGCAGTTCCTTCCTGACATCTGTTAGGGATAATTTTTTATGGAAGACACCATTCAGGAATGCGTGTGTCAGTGGGGATACCTCAGTGAAAGACTTGTTTCCCTTACAGTGCCGTCTGGAACTCAAAAACATTTACACGCAGCAAGCTAAGATTCAAACATGAGTCTGCTATGGATCTGTCTGTCTCTCCTCTGCTTGGCTGCCTCTTCGAAAGCCAGGCCGCAAACAGGTCGGTGACTTTCATACAGCTGCATTTGCATTGTGTAGTCAATTAAAACTTTTCTTCAATTGTGACTCATGTAAGTAGCTGTAAGGATGATACGAACACTTGATAATAAAACTACAATGTAAAGATATGACAGTCTCAATGTAAAGTTTCATGTTACTGTACATTAACAGATACAGCCCAGAAGTGCAAGTCTGTGGATCTCGTGTTCATAATTGACAGCTCCCGGAGTGTGCGTCCTCATGAATTCGAGACCATGCGCAAGTTCATGATCAACATCATCCAGACACTAGACGTGGGCCCCAATGCCACACGGGTGGGCGTGGTTCAATACTCCAGCCAAGTCCAGAATGTCTTCTCTCTCAGGACCTTCTCAAGAGTGGAAGACATGGTCAAGAGCATCAACGAAATCATCCCCCTGGCACAGGGCACCATGACGGGTCTGGCCATTCAGTACGCAATGACCGTGGCCTTCTCGGCTGTCGAAGGTGCCAGGCCCAATGTCCCTGATGTCGCGGTGATCGTGACGGATGGGAGACCCCAGGATCGTGTGGCTGAGGTGGCTTTGGCTGCCAGGCTGAAAGGAATTGAGATCTTCGCCGTGGGCGTGGCCAGGGCAGACATGAGCTCCTTACGTGCCATGGCCTCAACACCTTTGGAGAGCCACGTGTTTCTGGTCGAGTCCTTCGACCTCATCCACCAGTTTGGGAAGCAGTTCCGGGGAGAGCTGTGTGATAAAGGTAGCCTTCTTCTTTCGTGGAGTAGTGGAGCAGCCTTTCGCTGTAGCAAGAACACCAGGGATGGGTAGAGAAGTTATTCTAGATCCCTCAGTGACGTGGGCTGATCCTTGATGTGTCCGCAGAGGTGGACCCCTGCCTGGAGCCAACCCATGGCTGTGAGCACATTTGTGAGAGTTCACCAGGATCCTACCACTGCAAGTGTCTCCCTGGGTATCGGCTGAATGCCGACGGCAGGACCTGCTCAGGTAACCTACATTCAGTATCGCTGACTCACCAACGGTGTATGTGTGTTTTCGGAGGTCACATGAGATATTCCGTGAGATAATTAGGTCATGCCAGACACATAGGCAAGTGGCAAAATTTGCCTCGGCTGCCCGATTGGCACAATCTACTCCGCACCCGTGAAAACTACCAAAAGGGACCCATTGATAGGGTAGCCCCCTACTGAAATTTAGTTATAACTACAGGCCTGGCTCACACATGCATAGTATTTTTGTATAGTGTAGATTAGGCTTGGTGCAATATGTCATGTTAAGCCAGGTGATTTGAATCATACCTTTATGTTTTTCACTTTTTACTCTTTTACTTTTTTTTTTTCTAAATGAAAGATAATAAAAAACACATGTAAATAAGTATTCCCATTTCTGAAATCATTGTAGAAATAGTTATTACTTAGTTAACTGTTATTACCATTCACTTTGCTAGAGTGAGGGACTGGTAGAGAAAGGGTTCATCTCATTAAAATAAGTCGGATAGAAAACCATTCTGATATTTGTGTTTTGCACTTTGAATTATGGGAAATTTTCTGGCAGAAGTAGGTACCTGACCAACAAATTCAGGTCTAACTTAAAGCAATAGTACATTGGTAGTGTAATATTTGGATAAGACTTCGAAAAACAATCACACTTTACTGACATGACGACATGTTGCTTTTAAAGCAAATGCTCACTGGCAGCTCTGACATTTTAATGATCATGGTGAAGCAGGAAGTGATTCTGTACTGTGTAAAAGTGGAGACTTTGAAAAAGTGCACATTACGCACATGAGCCCCTATAGCTGTTATGTTAGCAGTGAGGACATGCTGCCTCTAATCTGGTGCCAAAACAGTGCTGGAATGCTATGAACCCCAATTAGACCCTGCTTGCTTCAAGTAAAAATGAACATAACTTTGAATGGAAACAATGTTCCTAATTTTCTATTCTGGGACTAATCTGATCCCGATACAGAAAAGAGCCAATAGTATATCCGATTGACATAATTATTGAAGTAAATTGCACCAAGTTGTTGACTGTTCGTTGATAAGAGATTGCAACAACAGCTAAATGTTTTTCCATTCTGTCAGCTGAATTAAAAAGTTATAAAAATTTTAATGAAAGGGCAGAGGTAGTTATAAGTTTCCTAAGAATTGGTACCAATTGTACAAAAGACTCCTACTGTTTGACACTTTGCGTGCACCTCACTGTAAGGATCCACTCTGGAGAAACATTTAGCTGTTAAATAATGGTCTACATCAGCGTTTCCCAATCTGCTCCTTGGGACTCACAGAGAATTCATATTTCTGAGGAAGCAAAAATGTGGACTGGTTGGCAGGGAACTCAGAGGGAGCAAAACTGTAGACCGGCTGAGGATCCTGAGGGCCGGACTGGGAGACACCGGTTTGCGTTCATGGCTTACAGATCCTGCATTGATGGACAGTAGTCCATGAAGACTACCCAGAAATCCTTGAAGAGCTAATGCTGGCCATATTTGGGATATAAGCCAAACTGGTTCACCTGGACTAGTACATAGCTGGTGTCATGCAGAAGTGCTGTAATGCTCTGAAAAAAGCCGTCAAATACTTAGCCCCCCTAGGAAATTCTGGTTCAAATAGTTCTAAAGCTGACACTGCTCTGTTGAACTTACATTCTTCCACATGGGAGCTCGGCTGGATGAAGTAGCTGAATGTCCAGTACACACCCGGGCAAACGCTGCCCTATGGGATATATGTAAGCCAACAGAGCTATTTTTACTGGCCTGCATGGTCATAAAAATGGAAGAATAAAATTCGCAAAGTTTTATGCTTAAGTATATGAAGATGAACAGATTTATGCCCACAAATCTTTCTTTGAATTAATGATAACTATATAGTGAAATATAACATGTCTGTTATCGTGGCTTTCATGTGCCATAGAAATAATCTTTTTCAAATGGCCCCAGTTGACATGATGAAACTTGGGTTTGACTTCCCACCGAAAATAATTCAAGGGCCTGTTTTTTACCTGTCGGTATGCAGAATGGATGCTCCGTTCAGGTCACCAATTGTGAAACCCTTTTACTCCTTATTCTTCATGGCATCATGTGACCTATGGTATGTTAAGACGTGAATGAATATGACAGGATGTATCTCCTTCAGCTTGTTTGTACCCAAGAGATGTGGCCTCTTGTTGCAGGGATACTGACCTGGAAATGACTAAGACTGGGGAGCGGTAAATGCTAAGAATGAAGACTATGGTATTTGTTATTGTAGAACTGAGACCGTGTCTGTTGCAGTGGTGGACCTCTGTGCGGAAGGGAAGCACAACTGTGAGCAGGTCTGCACTAGCTCCCCTGGCTCCTTCACGTGCAGCTGCAGGACTGGTTACAACCTCAACCGAGACAAGCGGACCTGCACAAGTCAGTGGCCACCAGAGAACTGGCAGCATTATTACACTCTCACACAAACATTCAATCACCCTTTCATTTCATGGGATTAGGAAAGGTCTGTATGTAAAGACTGAACCCGCTCACATAATGCACAACTTTCAAGAAAATACTAGTCCAGAAATTTTATATGGTGGACAAAGAAAAATGTATTTCCTAAATACATTAGAAATAATATACCCTGAAAAAAAGTATGTAATTTCCATCCATCCATTTCTCTAGCAACATTTCAACCTGGTCAGTGTATTTATTCCAATAAAAATTATTATTCAACAATTATGGTTACATATGCGACATATATTTAGTTAAGTTAAGCAAAGCTGCCAAATCTATACTTTTAAACAGAGCCAAAGTGGGGATATGTACAGCTTGTGATGTGAAATTGGGCAAACTCAGTTTCCAACTCACTGTGGGCCTGGAATCGCTTACTCAAGCTTATGTACCACAGATACATTTCAAAGTCAATAATTTTTCAAAACTAATTTCTACAGAAATGTATGACGCTACCCAGAAAAACGCCCAACAAAAAAATGATGGAAATAATTATTAAAAATAACATTTTTATTTACTCTGTTTTGTCAATAGCATACTTAAAGTTGTCAATTTGAAATGAATTATCTGCCATGGTGTGTTCTGGAATTTACTCCATGAGGGGTTTAAGTTTATAAACAATATACGGTGTGAGCCCCCTTACCTGCAGTTTCAGAAACCATGGTTTCAGTTTTTTGTGGTTTACTGTAGTCCAGAAAAAAAAATCCAGAAATGAATGGCTCATAAGTTTCAAACCTTGTTGGTGAGTACCCGCAATAGCCTAAGATATTTTTTTAATAAATAAAAGTTTGTTATTACAGGCTATGTACAGGCACATGGTATAATATTTATCATAGTAAAATGTGTGACAGTATGTTTTTTCATTGTTACTTCATCCTTTGAGGGATATTTCAAGCCTGCTTTTCATTGCTCCATGACCCTTTAATTCATACATATTTTGTCATTGCTCTGTCGTCTCTTGAGAATTAGGTTAAAATGTCAAAATCCCATTCATTTGGGAGAGTACAGTACTGTAAAGTATAATTCTTTACAATGAACTTTACTATTATTGAATTTAATGTTGGGTTGTTTTACTGTGCGTAATATATATCAGTTAAACTTTACCATATGCATGTACACAAAAATCATGCTGGATATGGGGTTTGTGGATGGTTTGTTCTTACCTGGGGTTTTGGGCATCTGTCCTATCTCTTGGAACAAATGGAGCATTTGATTCTGTGTCCAGGAGACAGGAGGTAGCTATTATGGGTCTCCATTCTATTGAGAAACGTTAGCGCTAACCGAAAAATATAAAAATATCGCTGTTCTTACTAAATTTGTAATTTCTACTCAGTGTCCCTTTTCTCTCTTCAGTGATCAACTACTGCTCCTTCGGGAATCACAGCTGTCAACACGAGTGCGTCAGTGTCCTCAATAGCTATTTTTGCCGGTGTGATGCAGGATATGTACTTCAGGAGAACGGGAAGGACTGTCAGCGTAAGTATTTGACACGGCAGAGAACAGAACCGTCTTGTATCTCTATCAGAGGGGAAGATGGACTTCTGACAATAAAGCTAGGGTGGAACCCGTGCCTGCAAAATAATATAAAATACGACGTGAGAGCTGTTGTTGGAATGAGTGTGAAACAGTATATTTTGAGTGCTGTGCCATCTTTATTTGGCTTATGAAAAGAAAGATACATGTTGGTGTCAGGCACCAAACACCTTCAACCAAACTGAATTGCATGCTTCTTGTGCTAAGTGGACACTTTTTCCAAAGTGCTGTGTTTTCTTTTCCATTACTCTAAAATAAAATCACACCTCTGTGTCTATATCTAATTTAGCTCCTCACATGCATGTCTCTGATTCCAGTAAGTATTACCAAGCCCAGTGAGCTGTGCTTAGTGATGGAACACACAGAGTAGTTTTCATACAGTACATTCCTATTAATTATGCAGTGGCATGTAGCATTTGTGCAACTCCGATGACTTTTATCCCCCATAACATTCTTTTGTGCAGTTACAGAATAAATAAGAGACAGGCATTCAATAATTTCACAAACGTAAAGTAGAAGAGAAACTATCCACACACTGTAAATATTTTCCAAAATTTAGGGTTGAGCTGCTATACCGATTCACATAAGATTTTTATGAAGTGTTACTAAACATTCTGCCTTTGAACCCCCTGTGTTTGCACAGTCGCCATACTAAGCAAAATGCTTCGTAATGCCGATAGAAACCACAAAATCATTTTGGCAGCGCGAAACAGCTGAAGTACTTTCTATCCATATATGTAACACTTTTAGAAATCACTGTGTGTTCTATCAACACTTTGTGACTGTCGGGATTTAAATCAGCCCTTGTTCAAAAAAGTAGTACAAGCAGTGATAGAGTGATAAACATTTTATTTTGGGTGCTACTTTTAAATGGAGTCTAGTCAAAAAGACAGAAAATTGCATGTTCACAAGCCCCTTTGGTAGACGAGGCCCCACGCAATCACCTACCTATGCCTGTGGTAAAACCAGCTATGTTTGCATTTCTCCTCAGGGGAGAACCTGTGCAACACTGTGGAACACGGGTGCCAGCATCAGTGTGTCAGCATCCCGGGCTCTTACTACTGTGTCTGCCCCGAGGGCCAGGTGCTGCAGCAGGACGGCAAGACATGCGGCAGTATGTGTACCGTCGCAGCTGAAGGTCACCCTGGTTTATCTGGTAGCTAAAGCTGCAGGGTGCAACACAAGGAAAGTTCTAGCAAACATCCACACCACAGTATGACCAATATGATTGTGCTCAGAGTCCGATTCAATGAAATCATTAAAAAAAAAACATAACAGCATTTTCCCACTATTGTTTAACCAGTAGAAGGTTGCAATGAGTTTATAGAAGATGCACAGGATACAAGGGGTGGGATATCTTGGCCAGGATGAAGCTGAATATGTGACTTGCAATGAGCTGACATCCCATCTAGAGTGTATCCCTGCCTTATGTCCTGTGTTGCCTGGATTTGGCTCTATACTTGATGAGTGGTTGGAAGATGGATGGAAATTTATAAGTTTACAGTCTGTAACGGACATTTTGCTATTTATCCTCTACAGCTTGCAGATCTGCAAATATCGACCTGGTGATGCTCATTGACGGCTCCAAGAGCGTGCGGCCTCAGAACTTCGAGCTTGTCAAGCAGTTCGTGAACCAGGTCGTGGACTCCCTGGACGTCTCGCCCCATGGCACTCGGATTGGCCTGGTCCAGTATTCCAGCCGCGTCCGTACTGAGTTCACCCTGAGCAGCTTCGCCGATGCCCAGGACATCAAGGATGCGGTGAGGAAGGTGGAGTACATGGAGAAAGGCACCATGACGGGTCTGGCACTGAAACATATGGTGGAGAACAGCTTTTCAGAGGCGGAGGGTGCCCGTGTGGCCAACAAGAACATCCCCAAAGTGGGCCTGGTCTTCACAGACGGCCGCTCCCAAGACGACATCACAGAATGGGCAAAAAATGCAAAGGATGCAGGTAAGCTGGCTAAATTCTGTCATTTACTTTTAGATCAAAGCTGGACCGAAGCTGGGTAACACACATTAAACATTGTTGGGTGATTCTTTTCACAAAAGGCTTTTAATTCAAGTAACTGGGGCCTTGAAAAGTAATTAATTACCTGATGTATGACTACTGTGATAGATTTCAAAATTTTTGATTTTCTGGACAGGTCACAGCCAATGTTCTTACAGTATGAACATTTTATATAACATTAATAATTTTTTCTTGTATGTTGTATTTTTCAATTAGGTAGATGGTTTAGTAATTACGGTGCAGGTTCTATAGTATATTGTGAGTCTGTAGTGAAGACACTTCTTCATCCAAAAAGTGAGGGTTACCGTTTTGTGGGCACCAGGCATCACGATGTACGCTGTGGGTGTTGGGAAGGCGGTCGAGGACGAGCTGCGTGAGATTGCCTCAGAACCCCTCGACAAGCACTTCTTCTACGCCACCGACTTCTCTGCTATTGGGCAGATTGCAGAGAACTTGAAACTCAATGTCTGTGCAGGTACCGTACCGTGTGCATCTTGACACAGGTCTCTACCGCCACCTAGAGGGGCTTGCGAGAAGTCTGTCAAAGCTGCCGTAGAGTCAGAGGTTATCAGACTTGGTTCGGGTGCATGGAAGTGCTCTCCCATTGACCTGTATGTCTTCCCTCAGAGGAAAGTCAGGGAGAGATCGAGGTAAAGGATCCGTGCACCTGTGAGAGCCAGGTGGAATTCCAGCAGACCACCATGGTTGCCTTGGAGCAGCTGACACAAAAAAATATCCTTTTGCCTTCTTTTTACAACCAAAATCCAGCATGAACTTACAGAGATTTACCCCCTGCTGACCATACGTTCGTCTTGACAATGACATGCCGGCACATTTACATTTGGATAAATTAAGACATACGGCATCAGATTAAATTTCAAAGGGGCTAAAGAAATAATATACACATTTAGCATATGGGTAACATATGGGTTTCGATACTGTTTCAGGGTCTCCTGGTAGTACTAAATCTTCCTGAGGAAGGTAACACTTTGACACTGGACAGACAAATTACGTCCATTTGGTCCATCACAGTGAATTATAATGCCTATGAGCAAGGGGCCACAATAAGTCTTTGTCGACAGACCTGGTGAGAGCCTGTCAACAAATACCTCAGTACCTACCATTCATCAGCATAAAGCAGGTAAGCAGATCCCTGTGCCAGGCCGGAGCCGGGGAACAGACGGGCTCCGAGAAGGGCAAATTCCTGCAGTCATTTTTGCGTTAAAGATTCACTTGTTTTCTCCTGCACCCATTATTAGGGTGAGGCAGCGTGAGGTACAATGGTGCTTCTATTGCAGTGAATTTTCAAAGCAGCCTACTTTTTAGTGTTTGTAAAGGGCTGGCTGAATGCCTACGTAAACTTTACTGTATCAATAAAGTGGCTGTCATACATACAGCCAACTTCTATATGGCCTTAGCAACCAGCCCGCATTAGCAGAGCACATCGTTAGTAAAATATTGTGATTTTTGAGATTTTTCGGTGCTGTATTACACACCTACAAAGAACAGACTGGAGTTAAAACATTCAGAAACTAAATGCAGACTAATGTTCTATCCGCCATCAGCACAATTAAGTGAGTTATTAATTGTATAAATTAATATGTGCATAATTAAATAATAAAAGTTAAAGAGACAACCATGCACATAATGCGTGTGAGATATTTTAGTCCAATTTAGACCAAGTTAAATGTAAAAGGAGAAAACTCAAAATAAACATATATTTTGGCTATTTTGGAAAAATGTTTGTTTGAATTATGTAAATAACTGAAAAACAGGTGATAAATGGTCAGCAGAGCAATTAGATCAGATTTCCTCTCCTCTGATGTTGTTTGAACCTCATTTAGAAGTTTGACAAAATATTTTCTGTTAATTGTTAATATGTTCATCTATAGTTCTATTCATTTTGCTAACTCATTGCCAGCTACAATAGAATGGAAAGTACAGAAAATAAAACTGAATTATATGGACATGCATTAACAAATGTAACAGTTGCTTTTAAACATTTAAAGTGTATTTAAAAGCTATTAGTATGACTATGTTAATATAACACATATAATGCAACTTCATAAAAAAATTGCCCTATTTATCTAGCGAGAAATTAATTTTCTAAGCTGCTTATGTAGCTGAAAGCTCTAAAATTAATGGTCTATGACGCACAGTATGTTTTGTGTTCATTTCAAGTTACGCTCTGTTCCCATGTGTTTGTCTATGTGGCTGCTCCCCAGCATGTGAATATTCATGATGTTCCTTAACCGCTCTCACTGGCTGTTCTGACAGCCAGACTGGAGGATTTGGAGAACGAGCTACTGACTCGGAAATGAGTACCCTGTGGTCACCACCGTTTTTCCAGTCTTGCTTTCTTTTTCTCTCAGTACAAAGTGTTACTTGTGTAAGACGGTCCTCAAACCATGTGACAATAGACAATCATTATGCAGTAATATACATAATACAATCGATCCTGAGTTAGGTCTCTGTTATATGTGCACTGGTATTACATTGTATACTTGGCAGTGTTTTTTGAATGGTTATTATGTAAATTGTGTAATGTTTGTAAGATCAAGATGGTTCCATCAAGTGCAGGCTTTAATTCTTTTTGTGATATGCATTTACCTTTTTTTAAATTATTACATTTTTAATGTTTAATTTCTATGTATTAATTACGGCTGAATGAGAGTTCTGTATATTTCACATTCTTACAGACAGTGTAATGTTTCCAAACCATTTCTAATAATAAATATCCATCCATCATTTAATCGTTTATCCAGTGTAGGGTTACAGCGGGTTGGGGGGCTGGGGGGGGGGGGGGGGT
>JABFEB020000124.1:5017956-5028044 GCA_019775895.2 Stomatorhinus ivindoensis | reverse complement strand
ATCCATCCCACCTCACAGGTGTGGCATGTCAAGGTGCTGATTGGACAGCATCAATATTGCACAGGTGTGCCTTAGACGTTTATATTTTTGTTCAGTGTAAATTATTAAT
This sequence comes from Stomatorhinus ivindoensis, assembly GCA_019775895.2. Classification (NCBI taxonomy): domain Eukaryota; kingdom Metazoa; phylum Chordata; class Actinopteri; order Osteoglossiformes; family Mormyridae; genus Stomatorhinus; species Stomatorhinus ivindoensis. The sequence goes on along the minus strand of JABFEB020000124.1, from coordinate 5,027,935 downwards.
TAATAAATACAGATAAACATGTGCTGATAAATCTTCCAGACAGGCCCTCATTCAAATGGCCATTCTCTCTTGGCTCTCAGCGGAGGTGGATGCACTTCTCTCCCTCTTCCTCCCCTTATCTTCTCCCGCTTCATACCCCCAGCGTGAACAGGCGGGTCTGTGACCGACGCCTCTGGCTGCAGGACCGGATGGCTGTCTGTCTATGCTGGACTACCTCCACCTCCCCATTTCCCTCCCCTGTTGCGAGCCACGACTTTTCATGTTGTAAGGTGTAGTGCCCATGTGCATATGTTGCTGAGGTGTTTTTTCTGTTCCTACATTGTTCTCCCTACTGGAGTACAGTCTGGGGGCTGTTTATTCTCCTCCTCTCTCCTCATGTAATTCTGTTTTCTCGGTTCTTCCTATATCCCCCGTCTTCCTGACCTGTCTACCCCCTATAATGTGATGTTTGTATATGTATGGTCGGGTTGATGGCCAGTTTTTCGTTGGTAATTGTGACTAGTGACATGTTGTATTGCAACAGCAATAAAGGTTTTCATCATCATCATCATCATGTGTCTGCATTGATGGAAATGTAAAGGTGGTTTCTAGCAGTTAAAAAGTAAAAATATATCAAGTGGGATGGGTTGGGTGTGGGGGGTGTGGAATGAGCTAAATTTGCTGGGGTGGGGTTGATCACATGGTCCGGATCAAATTGTGTTTCATTTCGGAATCCGCCAGCTGAGCACTTTTATATGACCAACAATTACCCAAAATTTAGTGGGATGGTATATTTCAATTAATGGGATGGTTTTTAATTTTTTCCCCATGGGGGTGTGACATCCGCCTGCATCCCATGAAAACGTGAGCCCTGGTGATTTCCATTTTGAATAATTTCATGGTGGGCAGCATGGCTCTGCAGTGGTTGGTGCAGTGGTTAGCGCAGTGGTTGGTGCAGTGATTAGCGCAGTAGTTGGTGCTGCTGCCTCACAGCAAGAAGGTCCTGGTTTGGTCCTGGGTCCTTTCTGTGTGGAATTCACATGCTCTTTGTGTGGGTTTCTGCTAGGGGCTCCAGTTTCCTCCAAAGGTGTGCAGGGTAGGTTGATTGGCAACTCTATGTTGGCCCATGAATGTGTACACCCTGCAGTGTGTTGGTTCCTGCCTGCACCCATTGTTCCTTTGATAGTCTCCAGTCACCCCAGCAACCTCAGTTGGGATTAAGCAGTTACAGTGATGGATCACTTTCTTAAATACCCCAAATCCCCTCAATATTTCCTTTCAACATTTTGATTGTACTATAATATTTCTGTTCCCGTTGATTCTATGTCATTGAATATAACCATTATTGAAACACTCTGTCAACACTGAGGAGTCACAAAATCACTGCTCCCTCCCCCCTCCCAAAAATATTGCTCATTTCATTCTTTGTTAAGACTATAAAGGGATCACATATCCAAAGAACATTCCTCATCGGGGCACATTTAATCTTTCTGTAGTATGCAAAGCAAAATAAATTAACAAGAAAATGCGGTCACCACACTACTCCATGTCTGTTGTCTACTGGCTCCTTTGTATATTGCAATAATTTGCATATTACTCCTTGTTCTTTGTCCCGGGTGTGGCTGAATGAGTCAGCATTCCATTGCACTTGCCTCACACGGACAATAAAGGTCTTGTTTCTCAAAGCAGGAGTGGACATTTGCATGTTCAAGCTGACAAAACTTCCCCATTATTGTTAGTAAATATTTTCAAAATCTTGCCTTTTTTGAATATTTAAATAAATTATATCCTCCTGAGACCCAAGGAAAAAACTGTCCCTCAATTTTAGGTTATTTGTCTTTGGAGGAAATAAGACATCTTACAATTTAGATTTTTTTTCAAATTTATTTTTATTTTTAATTTCACAGCATGTCCTCTTTAGTGTACAACAGGAATAAATATGTTTCCTTACATCAGTGAAAAGATAGATGCAAAAACAAAATGTCCACTACAATGGACATAAATGAATGGGTGCGGTCTCAGGTGGATATATAATAAACACATACTGTATGCAGCATATCATTTACGATAATCTTACCTCCAGAGCACAATCTCTGATTGTCCCACATACCATCCTTCTTTCTGTGTTTGCCTCCTATACTGACATACATAATCACACCCGTTTTCCTTGACCTTGGACCCTAGGATGTATCACCTGTTTATCTACCTTAGCAGGATTTAGAGGAGTAGTGTGTGAAGAACCTTGCGTGCAGCTTGTTGTGAATGGGGCACAGCTGCAGCTTTTTTTTTCTTAATGTAAAAAAGAAACACCAATGGACTTTGCTGGAAATGACTTGGGATTCTGAAAACAGCAAAACACCTTTCTGAATCCCAGCACACAAGGTACCCTTGCCTCCAGACCCTCATTATAATGCCATCTCTGACATCAGCCACGACATCTTAATCAATGACACATAACTGTAGGGCCCTGCTTTAAAATCCCAGAGTAACCTCAGGTATCTGAACAAGACAAGGTAGGTCAGACACCACGCGACACCGCTAGGTTTTAGTTCAGCTGTAATTCCAAACAGTACTTCTGCATTCGACTTTTTTAGCGATGCAATACTACAGCAGATATTAAACATCATTAATAGAGATGTTCTGAAGACTGCCTGCCAAAACAGCTTATTCGCAGCAGCAATATTCAGAATCAATCTAGCAGCAGGTAACTCACAGTGAAACAGTGAATGCCAAATGATCATGCATAGAATGCATGAAATATTTATTCTGATGCAATATATTAATTACTTATTTCTAGCCATATGTATTTATTTAGTATCCAAAACTTGATATGTTGAGTTCTTTAAAGTTTGTGGGGATGTTTTCATTTGAAATATTTTATATCATTTCCTTATTTCAAATAAAATTTCTATCAATATAAAAATTAATAATGCTTTTTACACTTTTTGTTGCTCACATTTTTTTTACTTTAAATTGTGATTTCCTATTTTGATATATTACACTTTTTATGTTATGCTTCTATTATATGTGCAGACTGCATGCATGCAAACAATGAAATTTGGCTTCACATGTGCCAAAAAAATTTAAGAAAAAATAAAAGCCAGGCGTCAGAGGGACATACAGTAGTATTCACAGAATTTATCCCAGAGATCACAGCAAGAAACTGTCTTTTTGTTTGCAGCTCAAAAACATGAATTCGTCTGTCGTCGCACCGAACATGACTGCCGTCGCTGCAGGCTTTCCGAGGGAGAACTTCCTCACGGTATTCACCAAAAACATCATGGCTGTGCTGGTTTGGATGACGCTGAGTTTAATCAACAGCAGCATGGTGGGGACCTTCCTGAAGCACAACTTCTTCTATGAAGACCCGCGTTACATCATGTTCGTTGCCATGGTAATCAATGACACGGTGCAGCTCACCCTGGTGACGACCCTCTTCGTGATCAGCTACGTGTTCTTCCAGATCCATGCCTCAGCCTGCTGCGTGCTGGTGACGGTGGCTGTGTTGACCACCCGCTGCACCCCCTTCATCCTGGCTGGCATGGCGGTGGAGCGCTATACCGCCATCTGCTTCCCACTGCACAACCAGCATATCTGCACGGTAGGGCGCACGTTCCTGCTCATTGGCGCCATCTTGCTGCTGTCCTGGTCAATGCCCATGACTGACCTCTTCATCACCCTGGCCAAAAAGCCCCTTGACCTGCTCCGCTCCTACATCTTCTGCGACCATTCGCTGCTCTTCAATGACCCCTTCATCTATTTAAAGAACCTAGTCTTCGACGCAGTCTTCCTCTCCTTCATCTTCCTCACGCTCTTCTACACCTACTTTAAGATAGTGCTGATGGCCCGGGCAGCCTCAGGAGACCTGCAGTCTGTAAGGAAGGCCAGGAATACAGTGCTTCTCCACGGCCTGCAGCTGATGCTCTGCATGCTTGCGTTCGTGGTACCCTCCATGCAAGCTCTCCTCATCCAGTACTTCCCCAGATACAGGTTGGAGATTCGCTACGTCAACTTCCTGCTCGTCTACATCATACCACGCTTCCTCAGCCCCATGATCTATGGTTTCAGGGACGAGAAGTTCCGGAAGTATTGGGTCAGTTACATAATGATAAAGAATACAAAAGTCCACCTGACCATCAAATAACATGAGTAGTAAGGGATAAATATTAAGACAAAAATCTGTGCTTTTTTTTTTTACTTTATTTTGTTAATATTTCCTTATTAAACCACATTTTGCAAATGAAGAAAAATATGAAATATGTTGAAGTATTCAAGCTGGAAAAAATATATTCATGCCTTATTTACACACACACACATATTTTTCCTGTACAGTGCAGAGATCATGTTTTCCCGTGCGTTTTAGGTATTTTTGAGTTTGAGAATATTTCAAAAGCTGCTATTTATTAAATGTGCCAATTTATAGTAACATTTGTTACAATTTCTGTGCCTCATGTGTCATATAATTCTATATATATCTATATAATTCTACGCCTAAAGAATACAAACACCAAACCCAGCAGGATTTTAAAATTATTATTAGTTGCCCAACAGCGACAGAATATTAATATGCATATTTTATTGTAATATTTTATCTTAACCGGTTACTTTTCTGTCTATTTCATGATCTAGTGTGTAATCACTTTCGTCATCGTCAGATGTGTTCGCTGTTGTGAAAAATATATTATTGTATAGTAATGCTGGTGTGAGTAACTGTGCTTATGCAACGGAATTTGTAGCACTTTGTCAATACTACATATGTCCAGTATATACTTAAAACACAGCTTTATACATACAGCTGAAATCGTGTACATACAGATCGAGTGAGAAATCTTGGCAAGTCACCCGTAGTGATTCTGTGTCTGTCGTACAGAGCTAAACGGTGCCCCCTGCTGTTGAATTAACACGCAACGCTGAGAAACACGCACTGCAAAATCCTGGGCTTTGCCGTGTTAAGATGAAGATCAGGAAAAGTAATAAAAGCAAGTCTGGGAATGATTATTAAAATATTTACTTTACATTGGTAAATCGGTTTCAGCTATACGTGTTTCAAATTTCTTCTTATCCTGTGTAATATATTCGTACCCTCCAGTTTAGGGACATTGGTAGCAATGCAGCGTGACTCTGGATTGTCTTACACGTTCTTGTGTTACAATTATGTCTTGCAGCACCTCTGCCTACGTGTGCACTAATGCTGCCCTGTAACTGATACTGTTCAGATTCTATTCAGTACTTACAGCCTTTTAACGTCCCACGGTTAGTCTTGTCCTGCCCAGGAATAAAAGCCGCGCGATAGCGCACTCAGCTCGACAGCAGCGCATTTTAAGGCACACGCACTCACATACTCACTCCTGCCCTGTGTTATGTTGCATACCATGTTTTATTACATTTTACATTAAATATTACATAATAACTTCGTGGCATGTTTTTGTATTTTATATCGACTCTAATTTCATTGAATTATTCAGCAATTAAAACATAAATGATATATATTTATAAATGAGGCTACTAATTTAACAGAGTAATACGTCCATCGGCGAGCTTAGAAGATTTGTGCATATTCACTCAGTGCGTTTACCACAATTCCAACCACGCCTCCTATTGGCCACAAACATACACTACACTAGATATTAAATAAATTCGTTCCTTTTTTAGGAGATGCTGAAGCAGCGTGTCCTGCTACTACGCAAGCTAGCTGCGATTTTATGAGTTCGGTATGAATAGATATCTATTTTATTTATGAAACATCCGGGGGGGGGGGTCTGAAGTGTGTGGGGCTCCAGGAACAACAGATATTCCCATTTAAGCCTAAAAAAGCTTAAAAGTTATTAGTCGAGGCTTGGGCGGTTTTATAGTGACGACAAAATTAGCCGGAATCCCAAACCTTCCCACCTGCTCAGCGTATTTTATGATTAAGATTTCAAAATGCCACAATAGTGCTGCTTCTTCAAATACCATATAACGTGATATGATGTCCAGACAATATGAAAAATTACATATGCGGTTAACGCTAACCCTCATACAGCTGCTCATTGTAACTACTACAACGTCTACTCTTCCTCTACTCCTTTGTCGTTGATCGCTGATCTGTAAAAGTCCACGCTGCCACCTACTGGAAATACCTAATCGATTACCTTGCACATGCCAAGTCGATGTGGACGGATGCGCAAGGTTTCCACAGATTCACAGATCCACAAGTTGTCCACAGCCAACCGTGAAATATCTGCAATAATTCACTTTTCTTCAGTTTCTAACAGTATCACCAGGAAGCCTGTATCAATTTCTACTAACACGAATCAGTTTGCAAAAATCCACACAAAACCTTTAAAGTAATTATTACATTCCCTATGTCCAAGGGCAGCTCCAGGGGGCGGCCAGTAATTTTATTTTATTTTCTATGCGGAACCATGGAAGATAAGAGGTGGTGCAGCCACTCCCAAAAATATAACTGAACCTTCATGGCCATCGCAATCATATTTTTCTGCAGGTGCCGCAGCCTATGTCATCACGTTCTACTTCTTCTGATATATACGCACATATACACTTACTGGCCACAATGTCAGGTACACTTGTTCAACTGCTCCTTGAAGAAAATGTTACGGCTGGGAGTGATGATTCACGGGGCGGCCTGGTTACAAAGAGTGAGAAGAATAAGTCTATTTTGTAAATACCTTGAAGACATAATGGTATAAATTGAAAATAATCCCTGATGTTGCTTCATTTAGCCTCCGCCTTGATCAATCCCAATCCCAATACTCATTATTAGCCCCCTTCCGGGGGGGTGTACAGTGGGTAGGAAGGACCCCAGGATTGTCACAACAAAAATATGCCCTGAGAGAAAGGTCCAGGATGTGTCTTGTCGGCACCCAGGACAATTCTTCTGGGCTGTATCTCTCCCAAGCCAGCAAACACCCCTATGATGGACATCCAACAAACAATGGACCATATACGCCTCGCCTCCATTGACTAGCCTCAGCAGAGGAGGAGGCAGCGCAAGAGAGAGCAGGGGGTTGACCGCATGGAAGAGAGACATGGGGAATGGTGAATGAAGTCGCCACATGGTCATCGTTAGCTGGTTGCCAGCTGCAACATGCCTGCTCAGGAACCCGCACCCTCCAGCTGAACCTGCTCCCAGCACAGACAATGGAGATTAAAGTCACAGACTGGGTCCACGTCTTGCGCAGTGGCACCTGCTGCCTCTACCACTACAGATCTGGAAGACTGGGCCATCACCGCTCCAGAGATGCCCTACCACGGTAGTGGCCAGCCTGGAAGAGGCCACTCAGCCGCTAGTGGCCAGCCTGGAGGAGGCTGCACCACCACTAGCGTTGGCCTAGAAGAGGCCTCTTTGCCTGCTCCACCTGCATCCAGCCCAGAACAAGTGAACAGGCTCCTGCTCTGTCACTGGTGCAGGTGAGATCTCTGCCACTGCTGCTGATGAGGCTCCCACAGCTCCGCTAGCATCTAGCCCAGGAAAAGCTGAAGCTCTGTCAGTGTCCGGTCCTGTAGCCGCCACTGCTCCACCAGCATCAGGGCCAGGAGTTACTAGCTCTGGATCTGATTCCATCCTGCCTTCCTCGAGATGGCTTTGATGTGTTTTACTTGTCGTGCTCTGCCAACCAACAGAGGTTCTTGTCACACAATCACCTAGAAGAGCCACTCCACCCAGACGACTTTTGCTTGCCTGCCTACGACCATTGGCCAGATGGCTCCTGCCTGCTCGCCCACCTGCTTGCCTGCAGCTATCGCCCTGCCTGCTCTTCCTGCTCTCCAGAGGCCACCATCTCTGCCCTTTGGGAGGCGATCATTAAGAGAGGGCTGCAGTGGGTCCCAAGGAGAAGAGTTCATAGCCTCCAGGCCAACAGTACTGCCATGTCAACCCCAAATCCAGAAGAGTTCATCAACCCCAGAAAGCAGCCAATCAGGGGGCTGGCTACATCTCTGTATGCCAAAGAGGACACACCATCCAGGGCAACCAAGCAGGTCCAGCACCTACCTTACCTGCTCCTCGGGGTCCCCCAGTTCAGCAAACCCCTTGGGGCTCTCCAGTCCTGACTCCTGCCCCTTTCCTTTTTACACTGCAAGTGTCCCAGTCCTCAGGGTTCCTTGGCATTCACTGGGCCCAGCCCAGCTGTTTCCATGATGCCACCTGACTCTGCAAACTAAGTGTGACCACTGGGTCATCTTGACCGATCAAGGCATAAAAGGTCTCGTGTTGTGGGACCACCGCCTACTGTCTGCAGGTCCTATAGAAGCCCCTACTTGATATCTGTCCCTTTGGTGGCTCAGCTGTTCCCCCTATTCTGTATCTTATTGGGGTCCCTGTGGCTAACCAGTCCCTGTTCCTGTGGTCCATTCGCCTGTCTGCCTTGGTTGTTTTGGTCATTTCCCTTGTTGTCTTTAGTCCTGCCCCAGCCACTATGTTCCTAGTTGTATCGTGAGGTCATCACATCTGCTCTGTCATTGGCTATGTCCCGTCTGTAGGCTGCCCATCAATGTTCAATGCCTGGTCCCGTGTTTTAAGTGGTATCCTACCCTGCCCTGTCTCTAGGCCACCCCAGTTCTTGTCATTCCTGTATACTTTAGTTGAATCTGATGTTATTGTTCATTTTGGCTGGTCTCGCTGTTTACAAGTTCTGTTTTGTCTTCCCAGGTCCATGGCCCCAGAAGCCCATTTGTCTGGTGTCCTACCCCATCCAGTTAATCAAAGCCAGGCCTATGTTCCGGCCCTCATGTTCCTGTCCTCTTGTCTGGTCCCCTGGGTCCCCTCCCATGTTCGGTCCTGCATGTCCAGTGGACATGCCTTTGGGGTGTGGGGGGGGGGGGGGGGTAATGTCATGTTCAGCCTGTCTGATCCCCATGTTTTCCCCCAGGCGTGGCTCCAAATCAGCCACACTTATGACTTGTCAGTCTTACTTCTTGTTCCGGCCCTGCTGTAGATCATTCACAGCTGCCTTGTGTTTTCTCCTCAGTAACTTATTTATTAGCTTATTAGCGTCTCTCAGTCCAGTGTTCCTTGTCTGGTCATTGTTTGCCTGTTTGTCTGCCTCGTTAAGTCCCAGTAATACGTCCCCAAAAGGGGCTATCCCTGCACAGCCTACACTCTGGGTCGTTCCTTCCGTGCTGGACATAACAGTGTGGGCCTTTTCCAAGAACCGTCTGATTTTATTTTGATTGTTTGATTGTTGAAATAGCTGCTATCACCATGGTGAGATCCAAAGAGCTCTGAGACCTTCAGAAAGAAGCTTGTAAATGCAGACAAATCTGGGAAAGAAATGAGAAAGATCTCAAGAGAGTTTGGAATCAGTCAGACATCGGGAATGTCATGGTTTGGGGCTGTTTGCTGCAGCAAAACCTGGCCAGCTCACTGCAAGGGTCTCACGCGGACGTAATCACTAGATAAAAGATCTATGACTTGATCTACTCCCGACGCCAGCATGTACCCCAGCATGTACCCCAGCATGTACCCCCTCCACATAGATTCATTCTACCGACTTGGGAGACAATGCGGATATGGTGAGGGAGAGCACAACAGAAACTCAACATACAGCTGCCTTTATTAGAACACCATTAGGCAACCCACACAGGCACTTGTACGCAACATCAGAGCCATTTAGTGTGTGTGTGTGTGTGTGTGTGTGTGTGAGTGACACAGCAATACCACGCAACAGTGTTCTCAACATTCCCACATAGACACAGCTCACAATTACGCAAATTGAGGAAACATCTTTCATAACGGATGAGGATAAGAGCTGGGAAAACACCTGCCAAATCCAATCAAAAGCCATCAGTTTTAATCCCCTTTCTAAAACCTACCACAAAAGTAGAAACATAATAAACTGAGGGACGGCGTCTTACCAGCTCCCTCCGCCATTAACATAAAGCTCGGCAGAACACCCCCTTGATCATTACACTTCGGCGCTTTTTATACAGTGGGGTGCGTAAGTTTGGGCAACCTTGTCAATGTTCATGATTTTCCTGTATAAATCGTTGGTTGTTACGA
>JABFEB020000124.1:4970222-5012742 GCA_019775895.2 Stomatorhinus ivindoensis | reverse complement strand
ATGGATATGTGCATGTATTTGCATGGATGTGTCTATGTGTGTGCATGGATATGTGCATGTATTTGCATGGATGTGTCTATGTGTGTGCATGGATATGTGCATGTATTTGCATGGATGTGTCCATGTGTGTGCATGGATGTGTGCACGTGTGTGCCTTATAGTGGACCGGCACCCTATCCAGGCTGTCCCACTGCCTCATATCCTGTGCTGCCTGCGAGAGGCACCCAGTCCCCTGTGACCTCATACAGTGTGGAACATGGCTCATATGCAAATAATGTTTTCAAAATGCACATTTAAATATTCTCGTGCACATGAAGTGCATTGTGTCCTGCATACTGTAGTTTTATTAGTACCATATGTATCATTTAAAATAATTTTTAAACAGGATAACTAATGTAACAACTGGAAAATATCATGCGGCGGAAACGCACACATAACTAAAAATATTATATTTAAATATTAACCACTATTGAAATGCTGTATTTACTAATCATAAGAATGTCTGAAATGTTAAACATGTGGTAAAACATGATTTTTTAGGCCCTTGGTCCCATGCACCTGCACAGATTTTTAAGAACAAACAGACACATATATTTTTTATGTTATAGACATGAAATATTGAACTAGACTAGCCAATTTTACCCAATTTTTAAATATTTTATGGAGATTGCCTTGTGATTGCACCATGACAGTCACTCGAGGTCTCCCTTGTGATGTAATATCCTGTTTGATGTTTTTTGAAAATCACAGAAAATGAGTTCTTTTTAACCTGGATGTGCCTGCCACCTGCCATTTGGAGAAATCCCAATTAAGGGACAAAAAAGCAACTGGAAGCTATTCGCATAACTTCACATTTTTGGATTTTTGGACAGAAAATACCAAAAAACTAACTAACCTAACATTTTAATATCTTCAAGGTGGGTTATCATAGTGGAGATAGAGGAGAATAGTACAGTGGATAGTACAGTATTCATGGTTATAGTAATCAACCACTTACACGGGTCAAAAAGCTTGGGACAGAATCATTCCTGTATAAATATGGTTTAAATAGTTCACTTATTGTACAATGTTCATTTTGGGTCTTTTTAAACATGACAACAAATGGAAAAACATGAACTGCAGATTTAAAAAAAATGCTTTGATCACCCTACTTTACCTTGCAGTAACCCATTTGCTTCTGGGTAGCTACCTAAGAAAGTAATTTTCTCAATTATAGATATAGTCTCATCACAGCTTAAAAAAAATTAGCCACAAAACTACAATAAGCCCTTTGAGACAATGTAACGCTGTGAAAATGAACTGTATAAATAAAACTGAATTTTGTATCATGTACAGTATTGTACTGTAGTATAGCATTTATGAATTATACACATTTCAGTAAGTCAATTTGTACAGTACTGTAATTTGAAAATCCTTTCAAAATCCTTATATGCCTGTATTAAATATACAAATGTCAATTAGATGGTAATCTGCCTGAGACATAAAGAAGAAAAAATTCAGTCATAATGATCATCCGCTTATAGCAATCAATTTCACCAAGACAAATGTGTTCACTATAAGTGGTTTCTACTGTATTATCCATGTCATGGATTTCTTAAATTATTCTAAACTAAAATTATGTGTTTGAATCAGGGGTGGACTGGGTCCCCCATGGTAAATTTTGCTGACCTAGGGGGTGAGGGGTCCCATTATAATTTTGTTGACCCATGAACCCATCAGCCTACTGGCAAAATGCCTGATATGCCAGACGGCCAGTCCAGCCCTGGATTGGACAAAAAACACTGATAGAATATAGGACCCTCATGAGAAATTAATCACTTCATTGTCTTACAGCAAATGATACCATGGTGAACAAGAACCCTCCCATCTGGGTCCTAGACCGTGAGGACCAGCTGGTCCACATCAACGTTGGGGGCCTGAAGCAGAGTCTATACTCCAGCACACTGCGAAAGTTCCCCGAAACACGCCTGGGCCGCCTGCTGAGCTGTGACTCTGAGGAAGCTGTCCTGCAGGTGTGCGACGACTACGACGCGCAGCAGCAAGAATTTTACTTCGACCGCAACCCAAGACTCTTCCCGTACGTTCTCCACTTCTACCACACCGGCAAGCTGCACATCATGGAGGAGCTGTGCGTCTTCTCCTTCTGCCAGGAGATCGAGTACTGGGGCATCAGCGAGTTCTTCCTCGATAGCTGCTGCAGCTACCGCTACCACGACCGCAAGCTGGAGAGCCGGCACAAAAGTTGGGATGAGGACAGCGACGCCAGCAGCGTGGACACCTCTGTGGACGAGATATCTGACCTCAACAAGGACATCCAGCTGTTTCAGGATATGCGCTGCGGTAACATGAGGAGGTGCCTTTGGCTCACGCTGGAGAATCCGGGGTACTCCATCCCTAGTAAGCTCTTCAGTTTTGTATCCATTACTGTGGTCCTCACCTCCATTGCCACCATGTGCATCAACAGCATCCCGGAATATCAGCACTTTGACGAGAATGGAAACTTGGTAGAAGACCCCACCATGCAGGTCCTGGAGGTCCTCTGCATCTGCTGGTTCACTTTTGAGGTGGTGACACGCATGCTCCTGGCACCCAACAGGAAGAAGTTCTTCCTGCACCCTCTAAACATGATCGACATTGTGTCTGTGTTGCCCATCTACATAACGCTCCTGTTCGACTTGGTGGCCAACAGTGACATGGAGCTTGGAAACGTGGGGAAGGTAGTGCAGGTCTTGCGCCTCATGAGGATTTTTCGGGTTCTGAAACTCGCCAGGCATTCCACAGGCCTCAGGTCCCTTGGTGCCACATTGCGGGTGAGCTCGGTCGCAACACCTTGATGTTCATTCTCAAGCATCTGTTGTACTGAAGTGTATTGCATTCAACCATTGGTGGGTCATGATAGAAATTTGTAACTTTTGAAAGAGCAGTTGTGGTTGGTGGAGACTGTTAGACAGATTCATTGTGTCATTAATGAAGGGATATTAGGGTTGATGAAAAGATGTTTCAGATATCAGATTATAGCCATTGAACGTATTTGGATTGATTGGTTTATGTGTCTTCAGTTTAACTTGAATGATTGCATATGTAGCATTAAATACGTAATATTAATATGAATCAATAACATATTCAATAACAATTGATTCAATGAATCAATAATATGTTCAATACATGAAAAATAAAGACACTACACCAGAAAGATACACAATAAACATGTTAAACTTAGAAGATACCAAACCCGGAATCCTTAATCTTTGACCCAAATGGAACAATCTGGCTCAGTTTATTTTTAACAATGCCCTATCAGGGCCAGCTGGGCTTTCCTAAGTGGGGCTAATATTCTGCTGCTCTGTTTCCTGCTGGCTCAAGGAAATATGAAATGTATATCAAGAGTAGTTACTCAGGCACAAAATAATTGATTTGTTGGGTCCCGTCTTCTTATTATACCATAATGTTCCCGGATTTTTTTCTTAATTTTAATGGAAAGCATAAAGAGAATTGATATGCTGCCTCTAGTGTCACTTTTAAGAATTAGGGCTTGTGAAAAATCCTTGAACGGAATTATCCTTCAAGTAATCATGCTGAAAAGTAACAGGACTAACTGGCAACTTCCTGTGGATGATATGGATATTTAAAATAGTAACTTTAAAAAGGTAGCGAGATCAGCAGATTCAGTATCTCTTGCCTCCTACTGTAATTATCATCTCATTGTGCTGCACACAATAGTATGACTATAGTAATACTATGACTATAGCTAATCAGACAATAAACTGGGCATTACTCTTGGAAAATAATGGAAATGCTTAAAATGCTGCCATCAAATGCATTGTTGATGTGGCGCATTGAACAAAGCGTATGCAGAAAAATAACTGTAGTTCTAGGAATGTGCCTAAGCAATTGAGACAAAGGGCAAATGCTTCTTGATAAAATCATCCAGACACTTATTCATGGATGACTGATCTTTATCCTGCAGATGTCTGCCACATAAGCAAGGAGATTTGATCTCTCAGTGTAATATGATTAGTGGCAAATGCAGCTGAGCTGTCGCATTAGTACGCGCAGATCTATCTCCCATCACCGTTCTGTTCTTTCCTACACTTTTACTACATGTCATTCACAATGAAAGGAAATAAAAACTCATCAAAGTGTGAGGAACAAGACATATATAGTCAGATAAATGTTTCAGGCACAGGCTCTCAAATCTTCTCCCCTTCCATTAAGGCCCTTTTTTGGTAGCATCTTCTGGAGTAAAATAACAGTGCAGGAAAGCACTGGTGCTTTGCTCAGGGCAGACAGCTGCTAGACCGACCCCATATTTTCCAGCCTTTCTCCTTCAGTTATATCCCTGTCCTGAATGTACAGCTGGCCTCTATTTTCTGGGATGAACCTGGAGTTTATATTCTGCCTCCAGGATATAGAGGCATTCCTGTCCCCCTCCGTCTCTGTAGTCTTCTTGTTTAGCCACATTTTTGTTGGTTAGCTGCTCTCCAGTTCCATTGCTTCCGTGTTGCATTGCGTTAGACTTCAAGATTCAAGAATTTGTCTTTTACGCAGCAAACAGTAAGTTCCACTATGCATGATAAACCCAAACACAGGACACAGGTCACAAATGCAGTAACACAATAAGTAGAATTACAATAGATGATGATGATATGTGAGAGAATGTAGCATGTAGTGCAGTGCAATCATAATGCAAATACTGCAGATGACTGGATAAGAGGTACAAAGTTTCTGGAGGTTGTGAGGGGAAATCGGGATCAGTCTGATGGGAGGTTTCTCATTCCATGTTTGCTCTGGATTTTGCAGCACAGTTACCGTGAGGTGGGAATTCTGCTGCTCTACCTGGGCGTGGGTGTGGCGGTCTTCGCAAGCATGGCGTATACCGCCGAATACGAGGAAGACGTGGGTATGGACACCATCCCGGCCTGCTGGTGGTGGGGGACGGTCAGCATGACTACCGTGGGCTACGGCGATGTGGTCCCTGTCACCGTTGCCGGCAAGCTGGCTGCCTCTGGCTGCATCCTGGGCGGCACGCTGGTGGTGGCACTGCCCATTACAATCATTTTCAACAAGTTCTCCCACTTCTACCGCAAGCAGAAGGCCCTGGAGGCCTCCGTGCGTAACAGCAACAGGAAGGGGCCGGCCGCAGCGCACGTGGAGGTGGACGCTGGGTCAGACGGAGACAGCCAGTGTTTGGAAGAGCTGGAGGATGATGAGGAAATGGTGGTAGACGGGCAGGAGGAAGAGGGAGGGGTGGTGAACTACAGCTATGTTGACCATATGGTCCCAGCTGAAAGATCACCTGTAGTGAGAAGAAAGGAACTTCTGAAAGCCTAAACTACTTCTTTGCAGCTCCAAAGAGCCAAAGACACAGTTCAACCACTGAGATAAAACAACCCCAGGATTTCTCTCCATGGCAACAGCAGCTGTTATTAATCAATAAGCCAGTGTTCTTCAATAAGGAAGACTTTTGTCCTTATTCTGTTCGGTAATGCTGAGTTTTGAGAGTCGCTATTCCTGTAGATACATTCAAAATTACCACTGGTATAGAGAGTTCATTTCTAAATTTGATGTCCTATATGAAATGCTGTTGTAAGTATGAGATGTTCACTTCTGTCACTATACACTGCATCCACATTGATTCAGAAAAGTATCCAGTTACAACCTTGCCGAAGAAGGTCAATGTTATTATACTACAGAACTGAAGTCTCTGGTCACATGTTTTTGTTTTATAAATGTAGCCTAATGATCCCAGTAGGACAGAAGGAGACAGCTGTGTGGGGGATTGATGCATCTCATCAGGACAGACCCCAGCAGCAGCACAGTGGGTTTCAACCCTATCCCCGACCTTCTCAGACAGCTTAGGAGAGCTTCAGCTGCTGTCTGTAAGACAATGCACACGAGTAATTTAAGATTCCCTTGACAGGAGAAGCTGAAATCTGCAATGAGAAAAGTTCAGAAAGAAAGTTTTGAGCTACTGAAAATGATATCTGTCCTTCTACTAGAGCACATTTAGAAACACGTTCTTCTTCTTCTGAAGAATGAAAAAATATAATTTCATTTTAACAAAACGACCATAAAGGCTACTGTATAAATGACTGACTCTGCCCTTTAACCCCAATCTTTACTCTCACATGGGATGTGCAAAAAAGGGAATTTCTACATACTTGTACAAATGACACATGAAAGTATCTTTTCTTAATGATAGAAACAAGTTGCAGCTAGATTTCTATTACATCATTTTAACTCGTTTGAGTGACGGACCTACGGTTTTCCGGACTTTATCTTTGCAACACCAAGTAGAACTGATAGCATTTCAAATTATCTCCAAATGATATTTATGAATGCATTTAATTATTAATTATATAATGGTAAGGGGATACATTTATACTTACTCCTGCATTTCTATTATGTGATCGATTGTTCCATTTCCCTACTAATTGTCTTCCTGTTTCTCCCTCCCTTCTTTCTTATTGACATTACCTCGTTTTTAATTCTCTCTCATTCCTTGTTCAACAAAAAATAGCTCAAGTGGCCTGCTTTGGTGGCCCCATAGCCAAGTCAGACTAAGGCCCCCAGAGAAGTTAATCTGCCCGTGTATGTGATCCCATCATTTGATAATTAGTAAAACTGAATGAATTATTATTGAACATCGGGACTGACTTACCTTATAACTTGTCATAAACTTGAGAAAAATGAACTTGCCGTATCATACTCATGGATTTATTTAAAAAGAAAAAAATTAAATATCCACAGATACTGCATTCTATACAGTCTGTGATGGGATTCAAATCAGTGATGTAACCAGCTAATTCATGAACAGGTAAAAGGTAGCCCTGAACTAAAAGCAGAGAAATACAGACTTTCTGAGGATCCACTGAGAGCAAACCTGAACTCTAGTGAGAAAAGCATTGTTTACCACATTTTTTTAAATATAGATCTCGCTTCTTAATGTCAAAATGGAGACCTGACGCACTCTGCTGCTAATTCATGGGTGCTGTGATGCAGACGCCCATAATGCTGTAAACTATCCAAGGCGGGAGCACCCCCCTGCGTGGGGGCACATTAAGTGTAACCCAAGCTGGATTCCTGGAATGGCCAGGGATTCTTGCCTCTTATCGAAACAAGAACCTTCCCTGTAGGTATCTACCAAGCATTCAGAAGTATCACCACCAGCCTGTTGTAAGGTGAAGCTTGTTTTTTTTTTTTTTTGCTAAGCACATAAGTGTGAGTCACTGCTGTGAGGCTTAACGTACAGTGGGACTGGAACCGTTTAACGCAACCGGCAAGACATTCATGCAATGATGTCACCGTTGTCCAGACAGGCTAATCCCCCCTGATATTTTGTATCAAGCAGTACTTCACTGAAGCAACTGTGGTCTGCAGCCACACCATGCACCACCACAGCTTCTCAGTCTGCAGCTTCCTCTACCACAGGAAGGCCCGAGTTGCCGTCGCTAATCTCATCACTGTCAAGGCGAGGGGAATGGCAGGTATGTTAAATAAATATCTGCTTAATATTTCAGTGTCATTACATTTTCATTTTTGAGACAATACCGTCTGCTCAGTGGAGCGTCACAGTCCTTGGTTAAAGACCTTGACTTGGAAGAAGCAGTTATTTGGTACCACAGGGGTTTCTATTGCCAAAGACAACTCATATCCAAAGGCTCCCTTTTCCATTCATTTACCTTGCTGTAGAACCTGGAAAAATTCCAGAATACTGATTAGCTCCATTGTGTTTTGTTGCTGAAGAGACAGTGATATTGTTTATCTGGAAGGAGCACACTAAGTGAAGCTTTTAGATTTCACTGTGGAAAGTGAGGGTTCACAGGGTGAGTGCTTTCAAAGCAGGTAAGCGGTTACCAAAGACAGATGCTGCTAAATACATTTTAAAAAGTAATAAAAAAATATCCTTGTGTAAGGGATCTAGTAATGAAGACACATTGTAGATTAATGTATTCATTAGAGAGGCATGTTAGGCATGCTTGAGCATAATACATTTAAGTCAATTACACTAAAAACATTTTTTAATTAACTAAAATGGGTAACTAACCAGGCTGGTAAACTTGTTATGGAGTCATGTGATAAGGGGCACAGAGGCTGAACCCTGGAAACATAATATTCAACTTGCATTTCTGTTGTAAATAGTTACTGTATCAACAGGTATGAAACTGTCAATGCCATGAAATAAAAATAGTTTCAAAACTGTATGAAGTACCAATAAAAGAAGTAAACAAAATATTGGTGTTAAAAAGTTATTTTTTTTAAGTTCATCATAAAGGTTCTAAACATTGTTTTTAACCAGTATATACATTGGTTTTGTGGTACTGGTAACTGATTTGCACTCCCTCCCAGCACTTATTAAACTACTAGTCAGCTGCCTGCCTGTTAACCTATCCTATCAGTAATCTGATTCTGTGAGCAGCTTAAGCATTTTTTACCCTCTTGGCACATTAAACAAACACCCACAGACAGACTGCAGTGGAGACAGACTCATACTTTAAGTCACCCCATTAAAAATGTATTTGCAGGCTGTTTTGGCCAATGAAGGATAGGTCAAAGCAATACAATGCCAAGGCAATAAAACTTTGCTCCTAAAACAAACAAGTCTGCTAAATAGGACTAAGGGCGTTTTGTCTGCTATTAAGAGCATGCACCTGTCATTCAATGGCTATGTACCTGTGCATCTTCTCTGAAATTTAATTACCTTCACAAGACAGATTAATCACTGATATGTTTAAGGGCATGACTCAGACAGCACTGCTGCAACCAAATCATATGAAAATGACCAAATTAGTAGCTAAAACTTTTAATTCATAAAACATTCTAAAAACAAAATTACAAAACACTGATAAGTTTAAGGCATGTACAAAAATTAACGAATCTCACAGGTTATGGACCACGCCTCAGCTCAGTTCTTCATTCAGATTGACATAATGTCTTCCAGTGATATAACTACTACAGCGTTCAAGAGGGGGGAAAAAACAGTGTCAATGCAACATCATCAAGGGGTCATTTGGTTATCCAACACACAGTTCATAGTTTTAGTCCCATATATACACATACAAGAAATCATATTCCTCAGAGGATAAAGAACAACGAGTAGGACGCTATTCTGTGCTGGGTTAGGCGTGAATCAAAATAAGATTCTGTCAGATTATCCATTTTATATATTCTCAGCATGGTTTTACAATTTAGTTTTTTTTTTTTTTGTTTTTTTACATTTATACACCACAGAACCTGAACAGATCTGACCCGAGTTGCCAGGTTACACATGAAAACAGCTAGTTAGGGAGAACTCAGCTACATTTCCTTTAATATTAAGGAACAGCTATTTTAAAAATATATTCTTGTTTCCTAAAACCTGGAATGTATGAAATGCACAGTTAAAAATCCCTGAATCTAAGTGATTATTTGCTGAAAATAAGAAAGGGATAATAAGCAAAAATGCACCATAGTCTAAATAGGCGACTTTTTGCCAGATCTCATACCATGAAACAAAGGACTCTTCCTGAAAAGTCCATATAACCCAAAGGGGTCGATCAGCATTTAGGTTTTCCGAACATTCTCCATTTCTTTTGGCTAGTTGCATATGTTAGACCATATTTCACTGTACTGATCACTCCTGAGAGCTTACAAAGTTAAGGTGTGTAAATTACAACCATTAGTACCAAAAGAGCACTAAAATATGACAATTCGCAACGTAACTCAAATTATTTCAAACTGGTGAATTTGCAACCTTCCAACCCTAGATTCTTATTCGAAGCAGAACAGATACATCTCGGTTGCTTTGTTTACAACATAAACCACAGGTTGAATATCGGTACCACAGTCTTTTCATACCCAGTTCCTGGGGGGGGGGGGGGATATATCCAGTACCAAAGTGGTTGTAAAGTGAGCACTGAAATAGTTTGGAGTAACAGGTATTCCAAAGCTCGACAGGAGAAACATGCTTAAAAAACACCCGTTTGGCAGTTTTTGTTCACAGTACTACATGGTCATTTCTCAAGCATTAGAAGAATGAGGAAAAAGGAGACCTCTGTTTGACAGTGAGAGTCCAACTTGTGGAATAAGTATTGGCCAAAAGTCTTCTCTAGCATGGAGGAAGAAGATCGGGTCTGCAATGCCACCCCTTTCAGTTCTTCTGGCGCTTCTTAGCCTCGATGGCATCCAGGATGGGTTGGCGCTTGGTCTGGTAGCGCTGATGGATCTCCTCGACTTCTTGCTCCATCTGAGGCTGCAGGGCAGCCAGCTTGGCCTTGAGCTCGTCCACACTCCAGCTCTGCATCTGCGGACACGGAGGCTTGGTCAGAAGCGAGATTAACACCCCCAATTGGCCGGAACAAGCGTCAGAGGAATTGCAGTGATGTTCTGTTCGGAATCATCTCTCCCAGTGCCGTCACTATGTATCAGGATATATGAGAAGCCTGCATGCCGCCAAGGTCTGAACCAGGAAACGAGAACAGTAGCCTAGACATCTACCCCTCCCCCCCTTTCGTACCCCTCCAGTAGAGCAAGAGAACTTTATTAGAAGATAACCAGCATATCCTATTTCAAGTTCAGTTTATTTCTATAGCACATTTCAGACAACCAGACTTGACTGAAGTGCTGTACAAATCAGAAAAGCAGAGTTTATTGTGGCCTTAAGCTCTCAGCCCATGATTAACTTGGGACTCCAGGGTTACAGACTCCTCTAAAGGTAACAAACCGTGATAGAGGATTGTTTAGTATTGAAAGGGATGTAGAAGACAAGGAGGCAATATGCAATACAGGTTAAATAAACCCATGTACATTCACACCCTGACTTATTTCCATGTATCCTGATTAGAAAAGATGCGAAGAGACTTGTGAGTAAACACAAAATGACATTTCCCTAAAAGTGCAGTACTTAAGGGTGGGATCGACAGCTTAAAAATAACAGCGGCATCTATTTCCTGAGGATCGATGCTGAGGTCAAGATTGCAATGTAAACAAGGACATCTCGAAAGGTTAGCAGACATGTTAAATAGGAGAATTTCTTAAGAAAGAAAAATCAATCAAGGAAAAGTGCATATCATCGCTGTTAAGTGAAAAACAAAGATCCATTATTTCAGAAGCACATTTTCTTAGAAACTACTTTCCAAAATAAACCTTAGAAAATGTTACGAGACAAGCTTAGAAGAAAAAATAGAAACCTTCAAAAATCTTTAAACAGCCATCAGCAAATAATTTAATCTTTGAAATTGACTTAGATTGTTGTCAGCGAGGCACATATGTCAGTGTTAACAAGATAAACTTACCATGCTTTATATTCACAGTTAATGATGTTAGTTAGCTAGCTAGTTTATAATCCATACGAATGACCACCATAAATACCTAGTATAAACAAATAATACTTAAATAGACAACTTTAAAAAAAAAACACCATCACTGGTCATGTGTAAAATGTTACAGGTAGGCAGATAATGGGCATATTCCATCGATAGTAAAAAGTCACAATTGTCAAAAAATGGACATACGGTTTTCACTGAACAGCAGTGATAAGGCCCTTTGTCCAACCCCCCCCCCCCCCCCTCTCTACTAAGCATTTTACAATCAAGGCCGACAACCCACCCACCTAAGAAAGAGCTGAATCAAGCACAAGAAAAACATTTTTTGGCTGGACAAGTTTGCATGGGTAAGACTTGAATTGGGGGAGAAACTTTTAAAAGCCGGTTTCTTATAAAAGAGCCAGAATTATAAAACAAAAAAAAAAAAAAATTCTGACAAATTATGTATAGTAGTGTTTTGGGTAACATGCTGAATATATTTCCAACACTTAGATCCAAATAGTAATTTGAACCAAATAGATGGAATGGAGAAAAATAAACTAAGTGTCTCTTGGGAGAGGGATAGTCAAACACTGAGCATATAGCACTGCAGCACCATCACATTGCAAAATTAAATTATTAGCAAATCAATTAAAAACTGCTTATACATCAAAAACTAATATAGTATATATTCTTTATATTTTTATCGGATTATAATAGATAACAGGTTTTGCACCAGTGAAAATCTCACTGAAATGACAGGTGAAAGCCACTGTGGGCTAGAACAAATAGTCCATATATAATGATACGCAAGAGAGGAGCACTGATATCAATCATATTATTCATATCAGGTCCGATACAGTGCTCATGTACTAATCCTCATGACAATACCACTTAATAACAATATCACTGATATCAATAATATTATTCATATCGGGTCCGATACAGTGCTCATGTACTAATCCTCATGACAATACCACTTAATAACAATATCACTGATAATTGATTAAGTGAAATGAACAGGACCACAAAATGCCTGTAGTGTGGAAGCACTTCAAGATTAATGTAAAAAAAAATTATAATGGACTGCAAACTGTGCTCTGAGAAAATATCAAGAGGAGGTATGAAACAAGTCCATACAACACAAGCCATCTAATTAAACATCTAAAAACAAACATTTTCCACCAGGAGCACTCTGCTACCACACACCATGCAGCAAACACTAGCATGGAGAGAGAAAATAAACGATAATCCTTGTGCAGTGAAAATAATGTAAGCTTTTACACAGTACAGCAGTCGTCCCATGTCCGTGGGTGATACGTTCCAAAGCCTACAGCGGATGGCCGAAACCATTGCTGACAGCCCGCCATCCGCGGACTCCAAATACAACACGTTTTTCATGTATATGCACATGGTAAAGGATAACGGATACAGTGCATAATTTAAGACATTACCAACATTAAACACAGTAATAGAGTACATTGCACATTATTATACAGTACTGGGCATTATTCTCCAATTAAAGAGATTGGCATTTTTGCCTAATTCAAGACACGATAGAGCAATGGAAAAAAAATCATGTATCAAAGGATGACAGGGCAATAAAAAACATGCTTTTTATACTTATTTTTTAATGATATGCACTTCAATAACACTGAATGAATGCAATTCTGCAGGAAAGCATGGATACAGGGACAAAGGAAGTACTGGGCGTGGCCGATTTCACCATGCAAGCCTGTACTCACTTGGTACACGGCTTGAAATTAATGAACCATTTATTTCTCGATTTTGTTTTCTAACTGCGGTAAACCGCCTGAAACAGTAATAATGGATACAGGGGTCCCACTGTATATTGCTCTTGAAGACCACGCATGATGTTGTAATGGTGGACAGCGTGATACTTGGTGGTAGAGTTTGTCATACACTGCTTCAGACGGCTTTAGACAGCCCGCCAATCCACGGGTTTTCACAAAGACCGAAAACACAAAACAGCAGCGCTAATTAGCACCACCCTACCCAGACAGCAAGATGAAATGCCATCTGCTTAGTGGATAATCCATGTATCGCCTTTTACATGCTTTCACTGTTTTTCGGCTATGAAATGACCCCTGGTGCAGGCATCGGTACTTGTATCTGGGCGTAGAGTACCCATGTCAGACCTCATTTTATTCTGTATTCTACCTTTCCTCGCCCATTAGGGAGATCTCCCCATGTCACCTTCACTAACCTACCTAATCCCCTTTGCCTGGGGAAGATTCTCCTATTTACATTGTTTACCCTCTAGCTTTTTATAGGAAACCTATGAAGCTCATAAAAAGGGCTGGAAAGGATTAACAATGGCTTCTCAAAATGTCCATTGGAGCCTTGTGTGAAACAACAGTAGACCTCATACACGGAGGCGAGCTGAGCTGAATCTGTTCACCCTTGCTCAAAGGGGATTAAGGGGGGACATGATCCAGGTATATAAGATTCTAAAAGGTCTGGATACTTTAATATTAGTTTAAATACTAAATACTAACTGCCCATAGGTGGAAATTAACGGGAGAACATTTTAAACTGAATTTAAGAAAACACTTCATGTAGCTGGAGTATGGAATAGTCTAGTGTAGTGCAGGTTAAATCCCTGGGTTCCTTTAAATCAGAGCTAGATAAGATTTTAATAACTCTGAGCTATTAAGTTCTCTCCAAACGAGCTTGATGGGCCTAATTTATAAATCTCTTATGTTCTTACTTATCCAAAGGAGCGAGCAGAGGGTCTACATGCAGAAAACAATTGTTGCAAGACTCAAGTCTCCTTACCAAGGAGAAAACCAGAGACAGATATTTCAACATGAATATACAACACTTAGGGTGGGTTTCCGCAGTCTGGCAGCCCAGAATGGGACCTGGGTGTTTTCCCTTCCGGCGCTCGTGCATAGCACTGGTGCCTGTGTAGCATGCCTTCGAACATTACACTGTGTAAAACCACCTTTTTGTTTTGTGGTAATTGAACTACTCCCATAATTACGTTGTGATATTAAATCAAAACATTTGTTATAATGAATTAGAAATCATAATGGCGACTTCATTAACATTAATTTGAAAAAACAGATAGATTAACATTAGCTGAGAAAATTCTAACAAGAGATGGTCACCAAATATAGAAACAAGTCGTGTTTTTCTTTCTATGTAAAATTAAAACTAGTTGAATCAACATTTTAACGCATCATCGACAATGGTGATGTACTGCATTTGCTCACTGTTTACGCATGTTAGATAGTGTGTACCATGGAGCACTGAGGTTTATTTCAAACAGCGGTTCTCGAACTCATCACTGTGTGCTTTATGCCAAAGTAAACTGGTCGTCTTTAGAGGCTCGTCGCCACACCTATTTATCCTCACTCCTGAACTGGAAGCAAGGACGTCATAATGTTCGCTCGAAGGACTTTCTAAACCTGGTTGTTCCTGAAGTAAGAACTGAACTGGGAAAGAAAGCCTTCAGGTTTTCAGCACCTGACACATGGAACACACTTCAAGTTGAACTTTGTCTGCACAACTTAATACCCCTGAAGGAATTTAAAACTCTTGTAAAGACTCTGGAGACTAGGTTGTCTGTATGCAAGACTGACACTGTCTTGCTGTTACCTTGGCCAGGTCTCCTTGCAAGAGAGACCTGTGATCTCAATGGGACAAATAAATTAAAAAAGGCCACAATGTGTAGAAATGTTTTACCCCTTTCCAAGCTAGGTGGCTAACACATATACAGGTATTTATCAAGTTGTGTCCAGAAGTGATGACATAAGTAAATATCTCAGTCATTATAGGGGAAAGATCAAATATATTGTTCAAGATACAATATCACACAAATGTAACTAAACCTACTAAACACTACATGGGACAAAAGTAATGGGACACACCTCCTAATTACTGATGTCAGTGTTTCATTCAGACCCATTACCACAAGTGTATAAATCAAGCACCTATCCATGCAATCAGGTTTACCAGCATTTGTGAAAGAACAGGTCATTCTGAAGAGCCCAGTGAATTCAAGTGTAGCATGTCAAAGGATGCCACCTTAGTATTAAGTTAGTTTGTAAGACTTCTTCCTTACTAGATATTCCACGGTCAACTGTAAGGGGTTTAACTACAAAATGGAAGTGTATGTGGTTGTTTTTCTAGGACTTGAGCTAAGCCCCTTAGTTCCAGTGAAAGGGACTGAACAGGGAAATATATTACATTACATTTGAACATGGCATCATTCTTTTTACCAGCATGTAATTTATCCATCTTCATGCTCTGTGTGTATACAGCCTGTCCATGCCTTGTGCTTATCCACGCATGAGGGAAATGCCTTCCCACCAAACCAGGCATTTCTCGCCTTCCCCACCATTACCCAATAACAGCATTCAGTTTCAACAGTGTTCCACAAATTAGAGAACGATCACAAAATTTCTTCCTTTTTCCTCAGTCACTTGATGTTAGCGGATGCTTATATCCAAAGGAACCAAAAATATACAAGTATATTCCTGGAGATACACAGCATACTCCAGGGTACAGGGGCAGGGCACTGAACGAGGGGCAGCCCAGAAAAGTGGCCCATGATGATTCTCAGGAGGCCACCTGCAAACCGAAGGGCCGACTGGAAATTAGGTCCCACCTGGCCCCTCAAAGCACAGGAAGACGAATCTGCATATCGAAGGCGCCTATCCGTGTTGACAGGGACGGCTACTGCAGCACAGGGAGCAAAACTGGTCTTCAGAGATGCCATAATGCATCTGTCAGATAATTACTGATGCCACAATGTCACAATGTATCAGTCAGCCAATCATTTTTCAGATCATCTCCATGACTGGGGCAAAAAGATTTAAAACAAGCCTCCCATGTCCCCCCCCCCCCCCCCAAAAAAAATTAAATGATGAATGGTTTAACTTAAAAAACTGGCAAAAGTTTTTTAAAAGCCTCGTTCAAAAAAGATCAAAATCAAATTAACTTGACATAATGAACAGTGCGCGTATTTTTGGAATTCAAGTCATGTTGATAGGACAAGGCTGTACATATTAATTAAATTTAAGTCAGAATCCACGTTAGATATGGATATAAATCTTAATGAGATTTGACATTACAACTGAATTAGGATGCGAGGTTGATGACTGCAGGAAAGTCTGAAGGTCACAACTTGAAATTTCCTCAACGTTAACAAAGCTAAAAGCGCAGACAAAAGCAAATGAGAGAGAGAGGGTATGCAGACTTGCACGTGCTCCTTCAGCCTAACATCAGTGTCGCCTGTAGACTGACTGCATAACAAGGTGCTGACACCCACTTACCAAAGCAAAGTCGCCCTCTGCTGGAAGCTTGCGGTTGTCAGCTATATGACCGTCATCCTTGGTACAATTGTTTGCCTCTTGCTCCTTCTGTTCAAAATATTGTAAGAAAGACGGCTTGGCGGGCTGCACGGTCTCTCCCCGGCCTACGAAACAAACACAGAACACCCTTCAAATTCACATGCTATTGCTATCAAACGACACGCGTTTCATTCTAGGGCCCAACTTCTCCCCAGCTGTGACTAAGGTGCTTCAGAGAGAAGACTCCAGGTGCTACCAGTCAGTCATGCAGACAGAATCTCATCTGCCCATACAGAAAGGGAAGAGGCTACTGCTAGGTCAAGATAACACACATTATGCATGGGTCACACATAGATTAAAGGTCTCTCTGGTTGGACAGCAGGAAAAAGTATTATAACCGAAATACAGACCGTTTCCCCCTTATGGCAGGGTTCTGTTCCAGCAGACAGGCTGTACGTTGAAATGGAAATGTATGTAGGAATAGGATATTGGTGCTGACTATTAGGAGTGAGAATGAGACTGGGAGATGTGTGTGAAGCTGAGATAGGCACATTATCACAGACTATGGTCTTTGCCCATGGATAATATCGTCCAGCACGCAGTGTGCACTAGGTAGTGTAGCACTGCCAGGCATAAGGCGGGATGAAATTTTTTACATATTTACTTAAATAAACAAATATACATATATAAAATTAACTTCAGGCGTACGTGCAAGTCTTTGTAAATCACAAAGGTTGCATGATAGGGACGGTCTGTATGTAAATATCAATATAAATATGTAAGACATGCAAACATATAACGAATAAATAAATTACGAAAAAAATATATAGTTAAAATACAGTTGGGCAAGTGGCATGATGCCTGGGTAATCCCAAATTAGATGAAGGTTCTGCCACCGTCTGACAGAACCTTTATCAGAGTGCACACCGGCTGGACACAAGGCCTCCCTGCTGTCTTTAATACCA
Organism: Stomatorhinus ivindoensis; assembly: GCA_019775895.2. NCBI lineage: Eukaryota > Metazoa > Chordata > Actinopteri > Osteoglossiformes > Mormyridae > Stomatorhinus > Stomatorhinus ivindoensis. The sequence continues at coordinate 4,995,174 of JABFEB020000124.1, read as the reverse complement.
CATTCCAGAGCTCCAACTTGGGAAGTCAAATGTTGACATCAACTCCAGGAGTCGTGCATTACAAGCCAGCATTACTATAATACTTCAGATCCACACGTTAAGGACAACACCAGTGGGTCACCAATGCTAACACTAGGAGCCGGGCCAATGAATTCTAGTGTACAATACACAATCATCTGGAGTTTTCATAGTTAAAATCATCAAAACTTTTGGGGGAAAAAAAAAACATTTCCTGTTGCATTTCTAAATGCAAACATGCTACGGCCTGCGCTGAAGTTCTTAAATCTCCCATTGTTTGGGAAAGTCAAAAAGAGAAGTCCTACCTTTTGCTCATAACAGTGACAATTTCCGATAAAACATTTTCAGCATTCAAGGGAAACCAGTCCAACTAAATCAATATTTTTTACATTCATACCAAAACTATAAAACCGGAATGTGGTCAATATCAAATGTGTTTACAAAGTCTTGTAATTACTTGAACAAATGGATTGATCTGGATTAAATTAGACAATTAAAAAGTACAAACAACTAAAGTAATATTCTGCTTGGCTGGTCCCAGGGCTCCAATGACGACCACATAGAGTGCAAAACTGAAGGGGAATAAAATTTTTATGACGGTATGGGGGCAGCATGTATATTCTGCATTTCTACGATCATCTGCACTTCTTGCCACCGTAGATGAGGGAGAGGAAACTAAACTCCAGAGAAAATGACTCCAAATTTCACTTGCAGCTTCCATCACATGAGCACATTAATGCACGAGAGCTGCTGCACCAGGAGCACCGCGCACTGGAAAGCCTTTAAAAGCTACTGCGCTGTTCGGCCGCTCCTGAGGCCTACAGTCCTGCACTCCCTCCCTCATTGAGAAAGGGCACGCTGCTCATCACTAATTCACAACATCATCCATTATTCAGCTGCCTCCCCCATCGCCAGGGCCCTGCGCTGCCTCGCCAGGTCGTTCGGGGAGGCTTAATGAGAAGGACCAGGATGCCAGGAGAAGATGGGGGAGGGGGTTAGGACTTCATAAACACTCGGGGTTAGGTCCGAATGCTGGGATCCTCTGAAATCCAGAGCGCGCCCCATGTTCCCATGAAACTGACATTTCAGCTGCTTTTGGATCAGGGCACAGCCAAAGGCCACTCTATAGTCAGACGCGCACTGACACCAACCATCCAGTGGTCTTACGCAGTGGGACAACAGCTATCCAGCGATAAGCCTCTGTTCATACTGCACACAGAGACCTAAACTGACCAGTGGTAAAGTTCATATGTTCTTTCAAATCCATTTAAAGATGTCCAGCATCTGTATTTCTAAAAGCAGTCTACTAAATAGATCAGGGTTATTCAAATCACGGTCCTCGAGGTCCGAGCACTGCTGGTTTTCCAGCTTTCCTTTACCTGTCAGTCAGGTGTGAAGCCTCTGACCAATCAAAATTAGTCATTATTAAACTGACTACCTGGGAGAACTGAAAACAAGGCCTGGATTTGGAATTGAGGTTCAGATTTGAAGAACCCTGAATTATCCTGAAGATCCTCCGTCCTAAGCCTTCAGTTTAAGCCTCTGCGAGGTTAAACCAGGTAGTTCTCTGCTCCGACAGACTGGGCCATTTTAGGCCCCTTTCCGAGGATAAACAGTCCCTACCACTAAGCAGATCAAAATAATCAGATCTTCAGTTAAGAGCAACCTGCCCTGGGAATTCTATTGAGAGGCACATAGATGAGAACGCTGCACACAGCTTTCAAGCTAGAAAGGCAACAGGGCTGGGAAAGCCTAGAGTCAGCCAGCAGGATCAGCCAGCATAGCTGGAGAGGTTCACTTCCAGCCATGGGCTTCGAACCTATGGGCAGGTCATTCCGGATAAAAGCAAGAAGACACCATACAAAAGAAAAGCAATCATCCATATTATTTATGGGGACCGGACCAGTTGATGGTTACATCTTAGCTATCTGATACTGAGAAGCAATAGGCATTTAATTCCTCTAGCATTTCCAGTGAGAAATCAATGACCTATCCTAAAGTTAGGATTGTGGCAGAACACTTCACCCCAGGTAAAAGCTTAAGAGGGGACCTGCAATCTAATTTACAGGGAAAACATTACTCTCCACACACTCTTCCACTAATGCCTTCTTCACCGCTCTCCAAATTAATCCATACAAATGAGATAAATTTCCTACCAGACGGAATGGAAAATGTGCATAGCCAACTGATCCATCTACTGATCATATTAAGGGTTTAATCTATCCTGTTATTTTCAGGCACGATATAGACAGCAGATTCCTTCAATGGAGTGACAGATATAATAATATAATTATAATATAATAATTATTATAATAATTAATGCAGAGAAAATATACGCAGCAACAACCTCTAAGATATACAGTGTGGTTCAAAAGTCTTTGGCAGACAAAGGAAGTATTTAAAACTATTAATCTAGGTAGTAAATGTTTATTTGCGTGAATAAAAAAACACAATATAATTTTGCATAGGTTGTAATGTTAAGAGAAACATAATATGAACAAGAATTTTTTCTGTTCTCCAAAAAGTTACTGATATCTAGTTGGATGGCTAGATGAACAACTCTTCAGATCCCAAACCTCTCCTCAGGGGCACCTCAGCCATTCCATGTGTGTGTTAAATTTCACCGCCAGCTCACTTAATTTAATTAGTTTTTAAAAAGTCAATAAGGTATTGATTAGCATGGCTAGTATAAATGTCAAAACAAATTCATGGGTGTATTGAATGGTTACTGCAAATGCTGGGGTGACTTCAGGAGAGCCGTCGAAATGGCCAAGCTGACACGCACCATCATCTTCTTTGACTGTCTAGAACTTTTTTTTAGATCAAACTGCCAACAGAAACTCTACCTCTGAATCATTAACAGGACGAACCTGTAAGTGAAGTGACTCAAAATGCACACAAGAATTAAGGCATGAGAATCTCAACCACAAACAGCAGGACAGAAACTGACAGACACCATTTCAATATCAGGATATTGTAAATCAGGACATAGTGAAAGAGTCTGGATATTAATTCTCTCTTTAAAATTCATGCATATACATTAAGGCAGTGTTTCCCAACCCAGTCCTCAGGGAACCCCACTCAGTCCAAATTTCTGCTTCCTCTTAGCACCCAAAATATTGGGAACTGGGAGGGAGCAAAAACACGGACAGTGCGGGGCTCCCCGAGGAATGGGTTGGGAAACACTGCATTACAATGCAACATTGTAGACTAACATGTTTGGCCTGACATCCATAATTGTTTCTTCGTGATTTTTACCTAAATATGAATACGTACCCTTCTAAATAAAATACAATTGACTCTCTTATTGGTTACAGTATTGTGCTTCAAAGCCTGGGGTAATTTATCTTTCCATAAACTGCAAATGTATCACCTGCACCTCTTAAGTGTACTGATGGTTCTCATAAGTGAAACTCTGGGGACATCCTGTGGACCTCAGTGAAAACTACAAGGACCAAAGACGCAATGGTAGGCAGGAAAATGGCAGCCTGGGGGCTCCCCTTACGTTTCATGGTGCTGCCCTCTTCTTCCTCCTCATCCTCCTCGTCCGAGTTAACAACCATGGTGCCGAGCCGTGAGTCCAGGGTGGAGTCCACCTCGACCATCGTGCGCGAGGCTTCCTCCATGGGGACAGCCGCCCGGATGGTTCCGGAGTCGCCGGAGCCTGCTCTCACCATCGTTCCTTGTTCCACATCATCATCATCCTGGAATAACATACGAAAAAGACACAGACAGGCAAAATATTGGTTATTTTGGGAGCGACGTGTTAAGTTGCCCTTGACAAACGCCCTTCGCCCCAGGGGGCGCTGCATGCTGGTTGACCATGCACTGTGACCGCCAAGCTTGCTATCATCATATGGTCTATGGTCCATGTCTATGGGTGTGATGGAGAGCAAAACAGAGCAGGTGATCTGTGTTTGATCACTGTATGGAAATAATCACAGTTTAACTATTCCAGTTTGCTATTTCTCTGCGATCAGTAGCTGCTAAATGCAGCCAGGAGGGTTTCATAATGGGTGGTATTTATCCATGCTGTGATTAATGCGAGTCCCCAAGTAGCCAAACACACAAACTGTGGACACGCCTCCAACACGGCCATAACTGAACAAGAAGGGTTTGTGCGGGGTCAGTCAGAACCCCAGCGTACCGAGTTTTCCTCGTCCTCCTGGTCCTGCTCCCTCAGCTGGGCCTCCTGTTTCTTCAGCTTGATTTCCATGGCATCGGTGACCAGAGCCTTCAGGATGGCGTTTGGCTTTTCACCCTTGATGAAAGGGTGCTGAGGGAAAGAGAGACAGTGAAGAACTAAGCAAAGCGAATGGGCTGCCCCAGAAGACAAGTGCCCCCCTCACACACACACACACACACCTGCAGGGAAGGCTCTCACATGAGCAGCCACACATACCTTTACCAGGCTCAAAGCCCATCAAAGTATGTGTATGAGTGCCAGAGTAGTAATGTCCAAGCTAATCTTATAGCCTGGACAGCGTGCCTGATATTAGAAATGCAAAATGCTTTTAGGGATGTTAAATACGCAAGAACAAAGTGCGTTGGAATACAAAATAAGGGTAAATACCAGCGTGGAACAAGTCACTGGTGTATGTATTAGGGAATGACTGGGGTTTCACATATCCAGGACACGGAGTTTGGGGCAAAGGGGAGAGAGTACACCTGGAGGATGGGTGGGTAGGGGGCACCTGGAGTGTGGGTGGGTGGGGGGCACCTGGAGAGGGTCAGGGACGTACCTGAAGCAGCTGTGTGGCGGTCGCTCTGTTTTCCGGATTCTTCACAAGACACTGGGCGACGAAGTCCTTGAACGGCTCGGACCACCGGTCCGGACTTCGGAACGTCGGGGGAGGGTTTGTGGGGATCATGAATATGGCCTGTGCAGGGGGGCAACATCCACAGACCCTCAGCTACAATCCAAAGCACCAGGAGAGACGCAACGCAAACGCGGACAGACAGGCTACATTCACCAGAATACAGATCTGTGAAGAGCTGGCTTCAGGGTACATTAATAAACTATTAAAGATGTTTTTGAAATGAATAATTCAGTCGCATCATTCAGGTTGCACTGTGGGTTTAGTCCCAGTCTCCCACACCAGCTGTTATGAGAAGGAGGAAGAGCGCTGACAAAGGTTGGTCAATCGATCACAGGCAAGAAAGAGATGGAGAGCGGCAGACGGAGAAACAGATGCGTCAGCCACAGTGGGGGGGACAGCGACGCACCCTCATGGGATGGATGTCAGCATAAGGTGGCTTCCCCTCCGCCATCTCGATGGCCGTAATGCCCAGAGACCAGATATCAGCCACACAGTTGTAGCCGATCTCCTGGATCACCTCCGGCGCCATCCAGAAGGGAGTCCCGATGACGGTGTTACGCTTCGCCATGGTGTCCTGGCATGGGGGGGGGGGGGGGTCGTCACACAACTGGAAGTAAATTTTCCAATTCCACAAAATAAATGATGTCTGCAGTTACTTAAGGTCCAATGGCCGGACCATGGGAGCATCGGCTGTGAGGTGGAGAAGGAAAGGTACTAGATGCCTTCTCAGTAGAATGTAGGGCTCCACCATGGAACCAAGCACCACTGTCAAGCCTTGATTTAGAGCATTTCTCTGTAGGTTTTGTTTTGTTAATAAAATATTGTGCGTCTGAGCACTCTCTCATACCCTCTCTCTCACGGCCCTCTGCTTAAGGTGTGAGATTGCAGCACAGTAACTGTCCTGTAACCTACATCTTGAGCCTGGCCTCTATTGTTAGCTCCTAGCTCCAAACATCACCTTGGTAAAGCATACCCAGGCTTCAGATTAAAGACAGCACCTTGTAGGCAGTAAGCAGAAACACAATAGTGAAAATGTCTAGCAGTACGAATGGGTGAAAGTCTAAGCCAAAACATATACATTTAGAATTCAGATAAAAGGTAAACAACAACAGCATTTTTTTTTTACATGCATCGATTTTTCTGTGCCTACAGTAGGCGGCTGCTAGGGACAGAGACTGGTCACTCCAGTCCAGTCACTCCCTGCTCCCTGACATACATAAAGCGACTATATGACTAGACTGAAGAACAGGAAGATGTACAGACAAGAGGATAAAATGGAATTCCCTGCCCAAAGGGGAAGGGAGGGTGCTCTCCACTGACATATGCAATCCGATCCACAAACCCTTATGCAAGTCAGACTTACCCTCCCATACCATTCAAGACACGTCACAGCTAAAAACTCAAAGCCAAAATATATTTGTAATAAGTACTACAAACCTGCCTCATGTTTTCTTGTAACTATGCACATGGACAATTCGCTCAACCTGAACTTTCCCTTTGTAGATTTTTTTACCCTGCTAGTTTACGGTTTCCCCCTAGTAAAATTCCTTTAAATACCAGCATTTATATAATCCATTGTTTTTAATGAACTCGGGCTGCTTCAGAACATTTTGTGCGTATTTTCCCTTTATGTACGAGCCAGTTGTAACACCACCCTCCCAGAAAGGTTCCTCAAGCAACCAAAAAAATAAATAAAAAATGAAACCATCCGGTGTTTCCCATAAGATCCCACACCCTACCCACCTTCCCCCCAGGAGGCATGGAACTCCTTTTAATCATCTACCCCTCCTCAGGTGTGGATAACTGACATAAGGAAAACAGCAACAAGCACCTCCACCCTTGCACTGCCATTGGGTGGGGGCTGAAGGGGGCACAGTACTAATAATACATATGTAGAAAATAAAATAAAAAGTATAAGTTTACTTGCATGCATTAGTGCTTCGGTAAACGCTATGAATCTCAGATTTATTTTGCAATAGTTTACTTAAGTCGGCTTTACTGCTACCTGTAACCAAATTCCTAGCTTAGGATTCCAAAAGACATTTCACAGCAGTGTGTGTGCGCTCTTAATTACGCGGTTCAAGAAAGTGCCTACCGTCAGCTGCCCAGCCACGCCGAAGTCGGCCAGCTTGGCGTGGCCTTCTGAATTGAGCAGGATGTTCCCAGCCTTGATGTCCCTGTGGATCTTCCTCATGAAGTGCAGGTATTCCAGCCCCTTGAGCGTCGACTGGGTGATGGTGGCGATCTCGTCCTCCGTCAGCTGTGGCAAAGCATGCAAGCGGCATGGAAATCATGTGGATGATGAAGTAAAGAGGACTGCGGGGGGGGGGGGGGGGGGGGGGGAGCAATGCCCAGCATGCTGACCGTTTTGTTCCGCAGCCGGATGATGTCGGACACCGAACCAGCACCGCAGTACTCCATCACGATCCACAAGTCGCTGTTCTTAAAGTAGCTGCCGTAGTACCTGACGACATGCGGGCTGGTGACACGAATGAGTTTCTTATGGTCACCATGCAGACTGGTGAACACACAACACTGCTGATGGTGGTACATCAGTGAAGCTAACCAAAGCCTTTTTATTTTTTTTTTATATAGTGGACACTATTATCCAAAGCAACATACAAGTGGCGAAAGACTGGGCTGAGAGCATCCAGCACCCCTGAAGAATAAGGCCCAATGGTGATATGATTACTCTGTCAGCTACGAGATTCGATACCACAACCTCCCGGATATGGAAACAGATCCCTAGTCCACTGATCCACACATTGCCCCATCAGACAAAACTCCTTAAATCGGCATCCCTTCCTCCATCGCGTACAATCATCTAAAAGATTCGTAACTTTCTGTCCCTCCCGCATGCCTAAGGTGGCTGTTGATACCTGTTACACTGTTGCATGATGGAGATCTCCTTGATGATTTCCTGGAGGTCTGACTCCACGGGGACCTGCTTGATGGCCACAATCTCTCCAGTCTCTTTATAGTTGGCTTTGAACACGCTGCCATAGGACCTGCACAAAACCAAAAGTAAAAAGGGTCACACTTTTACACTAGAGCTTCCACTAGTGCTGGGAGATAAATGGAATACAAATGTGATGCTTCATTGATCCCCGTGGGGAAATTTCTCTTATCCCTTTGCCCCATCTTGCTCTCCAAAAAGCTTCGGGGGTCACAGCAAAGGGGCGCCCACCCACGGCACCCAAGGGGCTGGGAGTTAAACCCATGGCCATGTGAATGTCCTGCTTAGGCTGGGCTTGAACCAGCAACCTTCTGATCACGGGTTCAAAAGCTTAGCCCACTGAGCCACACGCCACCCTTTAAAAGCATTTAAATCCCGGAACATTTAAGATACATCTAGGCTTGAGGCCATTGACAGCTATAACAATATTACAGTATACCTGGTTATTCAAATTAATATACCACCTTTGGGATTTCTAAATATGATAAAATACAGATGCTGCTCTATGAAATTGATACAGAGATGCCGTATAGAGGTGATATACTGTAATGCACAGTTAGCAGCAATTGGAGCCTCACTTAAGTTTTTTTAAAAAGCAAGTCAAAACCTGCACATAGGTTAATGCCACAAAAACAAGATGCGCCATTGAAACCTAGTGTGCATGTGGCCGCGAATCAGGTGACAAGTGGTGTCAATGAATGAAGGGTGATGTTTATAGCTCTTCAACAAGAAGGTGTCTCCTCATTTCCCTAGTGCTCAACTTCCACCCTGATAAGCCTGTTTAAGCCGTCTCTGATTCCAGAGTCAACAGCTGTCTACGCAATCTATGTTTTCTTTTTGTTTAATACATAGATATACACCGTTATATACCGAATACTGGGCTGAAAAGTCTAGAAGGTATGATGGTGGTGGTGGGGTTAGGGTTGGGGGGGGGGGGGAAATATATACCACCCCCATCCTAGATAGAACTTTCCATACACTCAGAAAATCTCAAGTTAAACTCCAACGTTCAACAGACTGATTCACAAGTTAAATACAGCCCCAAACCTGTGTGCCTGACGTATACGCAGATAAACTGCCTCCCCCAGCCCAAAGGCATGCTAAAGGAGTGTGAGAGAGGCCCGCTATCAACATGTGCTCTACGGCACGGCCTGTACTCCTCAGAATGGGCTCCGTTACACCAAGATCCTAACCAGAATATTAGAAAACAGATGGGTGTACGATTCGCTTAGTCGGTCACTTTTTCTTAAACAGGACCATCTATATACAGGTTGCTTGTGCTTATCTCTGCACACAAACATCTATTCATACAGTCAATGTTTCCATTGGTTAGCTGACTGGATTAACCACTTGATTAACCACTGGATTAAGCTTTATGGTCTTTAAAGGGATGAGCAACTGGGCTTGGAAAATTCCTGTGAAAGACGACATCACATTGGTATATAGGCCGATATGCAGTCGAAATGGGCGAATCTGTAAACTGCTTAGTGGAAAAAAGCCCATCAGGTAAGCAGCAAAACAATGGTTTTAAGAGAAGTAGCTATATTTCTCAGCTTTGTTTCCCAGTCAGCCATGTACGAGCACTTAGCGCGGTGAGGAGGATGTTTCACACTACAGGAAGTTGAGAAACAGGAAGTAGACGGCAGTTTTTTGTAACTGGAAGAAGTAGCCTGTATGCGGCGCCCCAACTCTTCCCCTGCCTCAGCCTAAAAATAGCCGCGAAGAGCAGACCTGAGCATGCTTTCCGTTTACTCCAACGGCCTGGGCTCCTGTTCCTGAAAAGGAGCCATGCCATTCGGACGTCAAACAAAATGAGCAGAGAAGAACAGAGAAAGTGTGAAAAGTCAGCCAAGCCTGTCTAACCTCACTCACTCTCTCAGACATGCTCTCCCCTTACGAAATCAAACGCCAAAGCCTTTTTCAGAAAGAACCAAGTGCTTTCTAATCAAGCTGACTTCAGCCCTCTTTGATCTTGCTCTTCCAAACACCTTCCAGGGTACCACCAAACTAAACCACCACGTCCTTTCAGGGAATCCCACACTGGACCTTCCCTCCTCACAGCCTTCCAGAGGTTTCCCCTTCTCCCCTTTATAGTATTCTGTTAAATGTAATACAATGCAGATTGTCTGGTGAAGTGTAATCCATTGTCTGTGTCCCCAGGTGATGGGACCATGAAGTCTTCTCCCACCTCCTTAAAGATGTTTAAGATATTTCACAGAACAACGTGATGCTGTCACTGCCTAGACAAATTTATCGACAACCTCCACTCTAATCTTATTAAAATGCAGCCAGTGATGATAAAATACCACCAAACAGAACAACAGATGGATATATGAAGCTGTTGCATCAATGCGTAGGATCACCCAGCTACCGGATCAAATTCCAAAGCGTGCTTTTGCAAACGTATCATTAAAAACAATTCTGACACTGATTGCAATGCACATTATAATACCAGAAGCATAAAGCCTCATCACCACATATCTAATTCATACACAATACTGTGGCAGGTAACATGTGGATTCAGTGTCCTATCTAAAGACTCACCCTTCACCCAGCTTCTCCAGAACATCAAACACTTCTTCTGGCTGCTTTGTCAAACTGTCCTCACTCAGTTTCTTCAGCTGCCTGAACCAGGAAAGAGAGGAAAGAAATGATTAATTCAAAATAATAAAAATATATATACCATCCATCCATCTATCTTATTCTGGACAGGGTGGTAGAGGGCCCTGGAGCCTCTCCCAGACAGCACAGGGCAAGGTGCACCCAGGTTGGGATCCCAGTCCATCGCTGGGCACACACATGCCAATGCTCTCACGCTTCAAGAGTGATGCGAGACGAGCCCATCCCCCTACATCTTCGGATTTTAGGATGTAGCCAAAGAAAACCCACACACACAAAGAAAAGGCTGAATCTGAACCCGCAATATGTGAGGCAGTGAAGCCACCCACTGCACTACTGTACTCTATGTTGATAAAACCATTATGCGTTCCAAGGCATACCGTTTCCGCCAAAACGTCCATGTTCATCAATTGTGCCATGAACCCAATGCATTGTGGGTGTTCGGTGAGCTCTTTGGAGACTTACCATTTCCATTTACAGCCAATCACGGCACTGTACTATTTTGAAGCAAAACAGTTATAGAAAGCACAGCATGAATTTCAGTACCAAGTGACTGATAACATTGATGTGGTTATCAATACAACTGAATGTTGCACTGGTGTAAAGAGCCTTACTTCCGGTTATACAGCTACAACATACAAAGTTACGTCACAAAAATGATTAACGCTTAAGGTAACACTAAGAACCACAACATTATTGGGGAAAAAAATATGGGACATCAGTGGATTTACCAGTAATTATAAAAATTGATATACGATTAAAGCCATTTCACATCACAATAACTATCCTGCACTTAAAATGAATGGATTAAACTAGAAGCACTACTGAAATAAACTATATTCAACCATGACTCTCATATTAAAACATGAAGGAAAGACAAAAAAGAACTATTATAAAGTTTTCCGCTTTTATGCGACACCCTTGCAGCATTTTATCTCAAACCACAAAAGGGGAAAATTTGGGTCGGGCTCTCTGTGTCCGTTTGGGCTGGAAGGTCCCGATAACGTTATCATGGAGCAGCCAGTCTGTCAGAATTACAATGATAAAGCAAGAATAGGACAATGCGACATTCCCAGGTCCCAGAAAGCAGTGCTGCATCTCATCACATGATTTTGCTGAATAGACAGCATAGCAGAGGGAAACAAATACTATTAACAAGGGAAAAAAACTGTTTCATGCCTCTGCAGATACCTATGAATTTAGCATAACTATACACAGAAACAAGATATTTATTTCATCTCTAGGGCACTGCAGAACATTCTTTTATTTAGAGGTCTTGATGTGGTTAATGCTAAAATAATTACAGAAATAGGATTGTTTTAAAGGCAGATTAAGATCTCGGCAAAGTCAGTGCACAGCTGACATTGTCACGTGCAGGGGGTCGTCCACATCACCCCAGGGCCTTAGGGAAACATTCCACTACCAGCCTTACATGCAGCAACAGGCTTGGGGCCGGAATCGACGAGCTTGCCAGAGCTTCCCACCCTGACAAGCCACGTTATCTGCAAATGCTCCACGACTGCGAGAACCACAGCGCTTCAGGGGTCCTGCTTTCAGAGCACAGCTGACGCTGTGACAATGCAGGACTGCCATTCAGAGACCTCGGGAGAAGATTGTACACTATACGACGTTCGTGTGCCCTGGAGGGAGGAGGTTTTGTGGACATGCTAGTTCCATTTGGACCACAGCAGGTTTTTCCTCCTAGGACCTCCAAATGAGTTCTGTTTCATAAACATGTTGCAGGTTCCCTCCTGTCAGTTTCACATACATCAATGTATAACATCAACTTTTATGCCAGTATGCTGCCATTCTTGCTGTTGCATCTTTAAGAGCTGAGGGTGGGGAAATTAACTTCATGTGTCCTCGCCTAGCACATCACCGAGAGGCAATGACGGGCCAGATTATCTTGCAACGTTTAGGCAAGAAGTTGCAGCAAGCTTCCTTTCAGGAGATGGCGATGATGTACAGACTGTTCATTAAATCGTCTAGTTTTCGCTTCAGTTATTAAGGGCGACGCGAAGGGTAAAATGAAACTGGGGGGGATTATCTGACACGTGTCCATAGACGCAAACGGATCCCTTTGACTTTCTGCTGTCCTGAAGCCTCCATTGCTCGTTAACCAGCTTCCTTCTGCAGCTTTACAAATCTATTTAGCACTACGTTGTCACAAAAAACACGGTTTAATCACTTGGCATAGTCAATGTATCGGGTTCGGCTTTTCGGAGCGCAGTATTAAAGCCCAGGTTTCCATCGCGCTTTCTGCTGTTGACAGAAAGTAAAATAAATAAGGACAAACATTCCTTGTCAGCTAAACCACGGACATATTCGCACACGTTTTGTAAAAGAATACCAGAAACTTGTCTTTCTATACAGCGGCTGTCCGCAGCTACATGAAGCAGAAAACAAGCCGGCATTCGGGTGGTTTAGCAGTTAGCTAAATGACTTCACCTCCTATACCGCGAGTTGGTAAATATTGAAGAGTTTTCCAATCGGATGGCAACCTTAAAATAATAATATTTAAAAATCATGCAAAGACTTAAATTCCGACTTGTGACTAAACTTAAAAAGCACCAAAAAAATACATGACGAAAAGTGTTACCTGCGTGGGTTATTCCTCATCTGCACCTTATTTTCCATATTTCCCCGTCAAACTTCCCTTTCTTCCTCCAGTGTCTGCAGGTACCGGGATGAACTTTTCGTACTTTTTTAATGAAACTTTCTTAGTTTTCACGCCGGCGTGTCCCGCTTGCTCAGCATTACCGCCAGCAGACGTCGCGGCTCATCATCCTCAGACGATCGCGGCGGTTCAAACTAAAGGCGCCGAGCAGCTCGGTGCTCCGCTCCCCAATATCCACCTTCACCTTCCCGCACCTACCGCTTTATATCGATTTATCTTTATTTTCTCGCCCGTTCCCATTGATCTTCCGCATCGCTGACAGCGGAGACAGGAAGTGCGTTTTGAAACCGATGCCGTGACGCGATGAGGCTTGGGCTGAGGGCAGGGGGCCGGGTGGCTGTTGGTGGGGCCGGGCTACGCAGAAGACAAAGACCGCCGGTCGCAGCAGCGCTCAGCGGAGGCCAGGGGGCTCCAAAAGCACGGCTGTTTGAACGCTCCTGGAAGTCGGGGCTTACTCTTTCTGTGCAATTAACAAGAGCCAAATAAATACAACCGGGATGTGTATTATAGCGGTATTCATTTCATATTATTATTCATATTTCATATTATGAAATGAGTGCACTACATTTCCTGGCGTAGTTTTTTTTGTTCCACTTATCCGCTTTTAGATCCACCCGATAATGAATGTCCGTGAATTTCCAACTAAACTATTTCTTTCTTTCTTTTCAGTATTAACCGGTATTGTTGAATGTGTAGTGAATATTTAAGAATGCACGAAATACAGAATTTAACAGTTTTATTGAATTCACACATTTTGCCGAGCTTCTCGCATGTTCCCTCCCAGAGGCCGTCAAAGGTCTTATCAGGGATGTCATCAACAAATACTTCTGGGCCATCGGCCTTTTCTCCCTCTTTATCTTGTTTCCTTATTTTTCTATTTTTATCTCAAGTGAAGAATTACATTCCAAACGTTTATATAAATTAATTATACAAAATTCTAATATGAAATGCTACCATTCAAAAGTTTGGAATCACTGAGAATTTTTCGTTTTTTGCACGAATACCACAGGTTTTTTATTAACATGAAATTGATTAGAAATATAGTCTAAATGTCGTTAATGTTGCGCATGACAATTATAGCTACAAGTAACTGATTTTATGCAATTTCTTTATAGGTGTACAAAGGCCCATTATCAGCAACCCGCACTCCTGTACATTAATGACACATTGTGTTGGCTGTTCCTAAGTTATCGTTTTAATAGGCTAATTCATCGTGGAAAAAAACCTTTGTGCAATTATGTTAGCAGAGATGAAAATCATTGTGCCATTTAAGGAAGCAACAGAAATGGCCTTCTTTGGGCCACTTGGTTATCTGGAGCATCAGTATTTGTCAAATGGTCAACAGGAAAAAGCTTTCCTCAGACACTTCTTAGTCTGCTGTTGATTTGAGAAATGAAGACAATTCCATACATAGAAATTACCAAGAAACTTAAAATATCTTACAGAGGTGTGCACTATTCCTTTCACCAAATGGTGCAAACTGGCTCTAAGAGAAGTAGGAGGCCCTGGTACACAACTGTGCAGAAGGATTAAGTCTCTAGTTTGAGAGACAGACACCTCACAGGTCCTAAGCTGGCAAGTCTATTAAATAATACCTGCACAACACCAGTCACCTCCTCAACAGTGAAGAGGCGACTCTGGGATGGTTAACTTTTAGACAAAGTTTCAAAGAAAAAAAAAACACGTCTGAAACTGATCAATAAAGGGAAAAGATTAAAATGGGCCGGAGAACAGACAATGGATGGAGGATGACTAGAAAAGCAGTCATCAGATTTCAGCCCTGCTGAGCTGCTGTGGGAGCACCTTGACCATACAGCACAAAAGAAGTGCCTATCAAGCCAGACGACTTGTGAGTGCTCCAGGAAGAGAGAGGTAAGGAGCACATGCTGATTACAGCACGTTTCCACACCCACCGCACAACAAACCACCTCAGGGATGAGAGCTGAAGTGCAGCCATGTGGCGTGCGATACCTCAGCACCACCCCAGTCCAAATGGATTGGTGTTTTATTTTTTAGTGGCTGGAGTGCCAGTTATGCCACCAACCCCCACATGTCCTTTGAAGAACCTCCTTGCAGACCTGGATGTAGATTAACGTCATTCTCAGGACAAAGCAAATACAGGTTAAGGGCCTTGCTCAAGGGCATCATCCAGGCAAGCACGGGACTCAAACCAGCAATCTTCCAATTGCTAGCACAGATCACTAGCCACCAGTCCACCCAGAGTCAAAAAGCATAAAATTTCTGCAGATTACCTTAACAAATAACAGCTAGAATGCCAAAGGTCTGCAAGGCCGTAATTGCAGCAGATAGAAAATTCTTTGATGAAAGCAAAGTTGGAAGCATAAAATTATTTCAAGCAAAAACATTATTTATAACCATGGCAATATCTTGCATATATTTTCTATTCATTTTGCTACTCATTTGATTAATAAAAATTAGTTTTCATGGAAAATGTGCAATTTTCTGAGCAACTTCAGACTTTTGAATAGTTGTGTATATGGTGTAAACCAGGGCTTCATGTTAGGACTTGATGCATTTGTGAGGTAAACAGTACTTAATTGTTCTCAGGATACACTTTCAGCCCATGGTACAACCATGCAGGTCATCAAAGTACAACATTGTTACCATAACAGTGAGAAAACAACACAGCCTTGCAATAACAGAATTTGAAACGGAACAATAAACATGTACAACTCATCAACAAAAGAAAAAAGAAGAGTGATAGTTTATTCGTCCCTGTGGTGAAACACTTTCTCACCTATCCCATCATGCTCTGTATGAGACACAGGCAGTCAAGAGCAAGTTCAAGGCTTACAGCAACTGGTTGGCTACAAAGGTATTATACTGTGCTTTCAATGTTAGGGGGGCATTGACAGATCCATTAAGTGACTGAGTCAAATCCATCCTCTCACATTATCCTCTATGATGTCGTATGTATACTTACAGGGGTTGGACAATGAAACTAATACACCTGGTCTTCAACCATAATAATTTATTAGTATGGTGTAGCACCTTCTGTTGTGGCCAATTCAGTACCAGTTTGCCTTGTAAAACACAGATGTAAGTCCTGTACAATGACCAGAGGGATTTTCAGTCATTCATCTTGCAAAACTGTGGCTAAGTCATTATGTGATGCTGGTGGAAGAAAACATTTCCTGACTCGCTCATCCAAAACACCCCAAAGTGGCTCAAAAATATCCAGATCTCGTGACTGTAGGCCATTGGAAATTAACGTAACTTTCACGTTCATCAAACCACTCTGTCACCAGTCTTGATGTGTGTATTGGTGCATTTTCATCCTGATACACGGCACCACCTTCAAGGTACAATGTTTGAACCATTGGGTTCTCCAGAATAGTTCAGTAGTCCTTGGCAGTGACATGCCCATCTAGCCCAAGTAGTGGACCTAGGGAATGCCATGATATTTCAACCCAACCCATGATTGATCCACTCCTGGGTTGCACTCTGGGTGCACAAGAGCCCTTCTGGTAAGGCTCTTTGGGGTCTCTCCACACCATAATTCTCTTGGATGTGAGAAACACAGTGACAATGGACTCATCAGAAAATAATACGTGTTTCACATACAATCTGGGTTAGTACCTGGACATCCCTTTCAGACAGCTTCCTCTTGCATCCACAGTTACTCCTGTTGGATGTGGTTCATCCTTCATGGCGGTATGCCAGCATTACCCTGGATACCATGGCTCTCGATGCACCACAAAGGCTGCCTGTCCTGGTCCTGTCCTGTCCTGGTGTGACACGCACTGACAATTTGTCCTCCTTTGAACTCTGTTATGTCTCCCATCATGTTGTGTGGATTGCAATATTTTATGTACGGCTGTGCTATTGCTCTGCTCTTACTGATGAAATGTGCAATCAGGGAAGACTGGTCACCAGGCCATGCATATATAGGTGTGAAACATCAAATACTATTGACCAGGTGTTTCACTTTTATTGTCCAACCCCTGTATGTATAGACTACCCTTACATTTCAGTTTTGACTCTATAAATTTGTTTATGTGTATGCAATTGAAATCATTGGCTAAACATGTTTTCCCTTGTGTGTTGGTTAGATAACCAGATTTTCCCGACAAATTTATTCATATTTTTAAACCCCAAATCCTGGAAAATGTTGGGTGGGACAAACACCACAGTTTGAATATATCCCACCTGTCCACCCCAATAAGTAACTCCTATGGCTGGCTAGCAGCTGGGGCCCCTGGAGTAATTGGGATTAAGGGCCTTGCTCAAGGGCCCAATGGTGATATATTTCAGCCATGGGATTTGAACCATCAACCATCTAATCATGAGCAGTCATAACCCACAAAAGTATTGATTGCCCAGTCCCAGGCTTGAACCCAGGACCTTTGCCACACCAACCTCAACACTCTTGAACCACCCAGCCCTCAGCTAGCTAGACCTCTGGGTCTGAAATGTCTCGCATCACCTTCTACCCCCATTGAGTCTGAAACATTAATGCCCATATATAATTACAGTTGACAGTGAACAACCAAAAATAAGATATGATGCATGAAAAGCAGGTAATGCACCTCTAATCTGACAGATAATGGTGTTTGTCCCTCTTTAAAAAAAGGAATGAGAGGGAACTGTGGGAGGTGCTGCAGGAATTCTGCATTCCATGTTCACTACTGCTTTGCTATTCAGTCTAATATCCACTCATTTCTGATTTTTTTGTGCAGAATTTCAAGGCACTGTCATGACTGGAAGTGTACCCAATACAGCGAGCTGAAAGTGATATCACTGCTATTTGCAGATGACTTTGGCCTGATATGACCAGGACTTCCAGCATGTCCTTCAGCAGTCTGAAGTGTAACGTAAGGAAATTAGAATCAGCATCTGCCAGAGAAATGAGTGGATAGCTTCTTTCCAGTTAAGGGAAGAGTCTTTCTTGAAGGAGTACTGTAAGGTCTTGTTCACAGGTGACAGTAAGTATGTGATACTAACAGCTGCATGGGTTTGACAACTGAAGCTTTGCAGGCAATGAGGTGGTCTGAAGTGAGAGGTACATAACCAGGCTCACCATCTGTGTAGAGATCTAGAGAGATTTTTGAAAAAGAGCTGCTCCTCCTTTGGATCGAGAGGAGTCAGTTGAGGTGGTTTGGGCAACTTATAAGAGTGCCATCTGGTCAGCTCTCATGGACACCCAGGACATGCTAGGGGGATTACATCTGCCGACTGGCCCGGGAATGACTAGAATGAGCAAAAGTCTGTGGCCTCAAAGAGAGGGTTGGTCTAAGCTGCTGGATATTCTGCATCACCAGAAGATGAAGCACTAGCCAGCTAAAAACACCAAAATAAAGCGCAGAACTCAGAATCGAACACTTTAAAGAAATGTTTTTTCTACATTTCACAGGCACACACATACAAAAAAAAGTTAATAGATCACATGACTGTGGAAGGAAACTCGTACAGTCTCAGATCAGATATGCAATCACCACACAGCAAGTCACCTACTGACCTGTACTTCTCTCTATACAATAGGAAAGCCTCTCATTATTGGTTCCATATTTGAATTCTCTGAAAGGAACATTTTCAGGAAAATATGTTTAGAAATAACTTAAAGTCAAACAGTGCTACATTACAGTAGAATGTTTATTAGATTTATTGGGAAACAATGTCAACATCTTCAACATCACACCATTATAGAGCTGGCAGAGGCTCAGACCAGCAAGGGTAGACCTGCAGAAAAACAATTCCACCATAAATAGATTTAGTCATTCTATAGACTGGTTCTGAAATGAAGCAGATTGAAGAAATAATGGACAATTAATGTTCACTGCTTGAGGTACTTACAGAGGTTTATTCGCCAGAGGGCCTGACGCTCTCAAAAATGCCAGCTTCCCTCATGCTGTTGAACTCTTTATTCGCATCATAGTTCTTGTAGAATTCAGCATATGCCCGTTTCCTGGGTTCTGTGATTCCAAACTGCATGGAGAAGTGGAGATTAAACCATTTAATATGGGAGTAGAACCAGAAGGTTATAGTACCCAGTGCTTAGTAGCATTGGGTTTTAAAGCCAATATATGATTTGTTTTGTATCTTAGTATGCTTCTGAGACACACACAGGTGTTTGCTACTGCTATTAAATCATATAGCAGTGAGCTCCAGAAAGCCACACACACATATGATACAGCAATCTAACCTTAACGGCTGAAGCAATAGTCAGAGCCACAACAAAAGCAACTGGCAGATGGAACCTCAGCCGCTTTGCAAGAAGTCCTCGCATTACAGGCTTGGCCAGAGACATCGTGAAATCCCTGTTGGTTCACAAAATGGAATTGCTTTTGTTAATACACATTTAAACAAACAGTAAATGCAGACAAAAATTTTGATTTATTAGCATTAGATAATGAATCTGTTGTCTTTCCATTTTCATGAACATTGGCCAATGTGGCCAAGTACCTTTTTGTAAGCATTTAATTACGAATACCACTGCTGAATTCAGTTACTCATTCTCATTCTCATTTCAGAACACTGTTCCCTGTGTTAAGGACAATCATAATTAAGGTCAGAGCAGCACAAAAATCCACATTACATGTTCTTTGATGCAAAATTGCAAATATCATGTATTCCACAGTAAAAGGCTGTATTTTTTAAGAATTTGAAGAGACAGTGGATCACTTCAATTAGATTACCAGTGCTATATTCCGACAGCCTTTGACAGAGTGAATTAGGCAAAATTAGATGGATTGCAGAGGACGGGCCGCCTTATGAAGTGTTACCCCATGACGTTTCTGTTGGGGTTTCTAAAAATGAGGTTTTACGGGACGGTAATTGTTCTCTTATGTGGGTATTTTGTATTGTAACAACCCTATTAACTGTTATTCTGTTACGGCTTCTCGGAGAAAGAGCAAGTGAAAGTTAGGAAGATGGTATTTTCCTCCAGTTTGGAATCGGATACTGTTTCAGTTGACCGGAGAACAAGGCTGCCCAAGATTACGGTCAATATATCTTTGCAGGTCTCACTATTGTCATGAACATCTATTTCCACAAACACCCAGAGCTAATTTTAGAAGAATTCCCATTTTGCTGCAACATGCGGCCCAAACCTACTGAAATTTTCATATACGATTAACGCAAAATTCATTTAACTTCCGGTAGAGTTAACATTCTGAAATATCAAATCCGTTAATTGAAAATAAATAATTTTTATTAAACTGAGTGGACATATTAAAAACAGCCAAGTGCTTTTAGATATCTAGACTTTTTCTACTTCCATATTTATAACACCACTTCGGTCACGAAATTGCCGTCCTGCATGCTAACATTCATGAGTACAAGACGCATATCCAAGAAAACGTTGGGTGATTCGGTATTTCTCGAGTAAAACATAACACTGTATAAAATAAATGTAAGCAAGATAGGAAGCTAAGTAACCGACTATATGACCTACCACGGCCCATGCGTACCAAAAATGCATTCACATTAAACAATTGCGTTATTCACAGCAACTTCAGCATATATGACTGCATCGGCACAAATGAAAAATAATAAGAAAATGAAAATCCATTCTAAACACGCCATTAAATTTAAATCCTCACCTTTTGAGTTCTCGACCTTCAACACAAGTACAGCCGGTAAGCACAATCTGGGGAAACTCAGATCCACTTCTTCCGAATGTGAAAGGATACCGCGTAGGTCACATCTAAACTTTGCTGCCACCTCGCGAAGCGGAGGACTACCTACAATTACTTTGCGTGACTCTTTTTGTGTCATCCTAATTAGTAACGTCATTTATTAAATTTCGAACGGTACTTTCACATACTTAATCTATCTTGCTGAAAAATTGTGAAGTGCAGTTAACTGAAGTTAGTATACATACTAATTAGTAAAAATAGATATCACATGAGACATCAAATTACAAATTCACCATATACATTAATGTGTTTAACAGACCCATCATAACAAAATAATTGATTGGCTAAAAACAAGCTGTTTATACTATATATACAGCCAGGGCTAAGAGTGGGAAGCATTCAGTGCATTTCTTTATGCTGCTTATTCACATATGTACAGCATACTAACATATGGAAATATATGTGCAATATTCCTTCTTTGTTGTTATATGCTAAACTTATTTGTGTGATTTTTCCTCAGTATAATATGTTGGGGGAATAATATTTGTGTCAGGAGACAATCTCACCCAAAATACAGTAACAAAGGGGTTGGCCAGTGGCTTAACCTGAGCATAGCTGCCTGAGGCTTATTCCTGTCAGCAGAGAGCACAAGACTGGTGTATGACAAAGCACACACAGAAGAGGCCATTTAGACACCAATTACACTACATTTATTTTATCCAAAGTGACATACATTTGAGAGAGCAGGGTCAGACAGTGACATGGGGTTAAGGACCTTGCTCATGAGCCTAATGGTGAAATCAGACTGGTGACCACAGGATTTTAAGCAAGAAATCCATATGGCATGAGAAGAACATGCAAACTGAGAGGATTTTAACACCTGAACCCTGTAAGCATTAGACAAGTGTAATACACCATGAGATAAGAATGTTGTCATATAGATGTGTTTTTGGAAGATTAGTGAAAAGTCTTTATTTTATATACATTTTTATAAATGAGTCCCCATCAGTATCAGTGTGCGTGCAAAAAAAAATGCGCATCTTCATGATGACACTCGACCCCCCAAGTGTTGGGTGGTGCAGCAAGCCGGCTGCGGAGCACTGCCGCTGCAAACGCCCCACCGGAATGGGCGGCCTACAGAAATAGAGACGCTTGCTGGCATCGGCATCTCCATACCGAGGAGCGAAAATGAAACCTTAGACGAGCGAGAAGAGGAGGAGCAGCGCTAGGCCGCACGCGCCGCATGGGGACGCAGCCGGCACTTCGCTAGGAGCCTAAGTAGCTGCGCAGCCGGCTTTATAAGGGTGCTGGGAAATAGCCGACGCGAAATTCTTATTTGTATTCACCGAAAGGCATTTTAAAGCGCCTTTGACACGATTTTTTTCTTACTTCTCAATCGTAAGTATAATTTTAATGATAAACGAAAAGTTAATGTCGCTCTAACAGCTCACGCCTCTCTGTTTCAACTATCGCTGAGTAAGACCGGTTAGTTACTAGCTAGGCGCACTAAGACGGCTAAGCGGCTGGACTCCACTTTGTTCTTTTGTTTTCACCCTAGAAAGATGCCACAGAAACGGCGCTCGCAGTCCTGGGCTGAGCTCAAAGACTGCGGCAACGAGCATTTCAAGCACGGGCAGTACGGCGAGGCCTCCGCTCTCTACTCGCAGGCCATTGCGCTTCTGGTGAAGTCAGGTTAGGGCGGCCGTCTCTAGAAGGATCGCCGCTCGTACTGTAACTGAACCTCTGGTCGGCGAGTGCGATGGCGATGTGTACTCCGGGGGGGGGGGTTCTGTCCTAATCTTTAATCGATAATTTTGATCAGATGAACCGAATTAAACCTAAGTGAATGAGGATTCGGTTCTATGAACCTTCTGGTATCAGACTTGGTCCTGGAGGTGGGTCAGGAACATATGCCCATACGTGGGGATGGATTTAGAACTGAGCAAAAATTAAAATAGCCATGCATGTGTTTAATCGAATACTTTAAATGAATTATAGGTACACGTTCGTGTCGTGTTCTATGGTTATTAAAAGGCTTTATACTTTTGGGAAAACTTATCTATAATTTTAATTAATGAAGTCTATATTTAGAATTTTCTCTAGAGCCTGGCTTAAAATGTTAAATTGGGAGGAGAAGATGTTTATTGTTGATGGACATGGGCATGTTTGGGGTCTTTTGGATTGAGAATAAGGCTGTTGAGTGTCATAATGTTTCATGCCATTCAGTTAGTGTTAATAAGATATGAATCAGTTTATGAGCTAATATAAATGCCCACATATACAAATTCAATCAAAACCATTTCAGCTCATTTTAAATGATTGTCAAGGCATATATTTAGTACTGTGCTTGTGCTGCAAAGTTTCCTTTTGTTGTTGGACACATGCATAGGTAAGAATAACCAGGAAGATCTAGGCATCCTGTACTCAAACCGGGCTGCCAGTTATTTGAAGGATGGGAACTGTGCCGAGTGCATAAAGGACTGCACAGCGTAAGTTTACGATTTCAAGTCCGTTACTCCTACTTAATGAGGTAGCCATTTGAATATAAAGAACGGCATGTTACGTGTGTTGTTTTGTAAGCTTATCCGATTTATAGTGTATTGAAATCGTCGCAGTTGATGCATGAGGTGCTCAAGCAAATCTAAGCAAAAGGTAGAGATGAAAAGGGAATGTGTGGGAATGAAAGTTATTGTGTAAACGGGGGTGGGCTAACTTCTCTGGGGGCCCTAGGCTACCATGGTTAGGTGGCCCCTCAACTGGGCCACGCAAGCTATTTTTGGAGCCAAAAGAAATGAGAAGGACTTAAAAGCAAAGGAATATCGATAATATGCTAATCAATGTGCAGGATGCCAATGGTAACACTTGCCGATCAGTGAAGTGTGATCTATATATTTTGTTGCTAAGAAAACAAAAAAAAAGTCGAGATCAGAAAGGGGTCCCCTAGAGTGCAGGGCCCAGGATTGTTCACCCTTCCACCCCCCTACGTTCTGCCCCTGGGTATAAGGCAACATTTTTCAGGAACCAATAGATTGTGAGAGACGGCTTTGTTCAGTTTTCCCTTCAAGGCCATGTGAGATTTTACGATAATCTATACATTGGCTTAATTGTACCTGTGTGTTTTGGGTTTCGCATTTCCCACCTCACTGCAATAAACCTGTTACTTGACAGTGCTCTGGAACTGGTACCGTTTGGTATCAAATCCCTTCTGCGGCGCGCTGCTGCTTATGAAGCGGTGGAGAGGTACCGGCTGGCTTATGTCGACTACAAGACCGTTTTGCAGATAGACTGTAACATTCCAGCCGCCCATGATGGAATAAACAGGTAATTGACCCTTCTTAGTGTCAGTGGGAATTGTAATTGTAGATTAGATTTTATTGTGATTGTACAAGTACAGTGAAATACAGTGAATACACATGTATATGTATGTTTATATATGTATATGGAATTTGAATTTACAGGTATGTATTTACAAGGGAGAGCATACAAATGAGAATGCTGATATCTCTTTATAGAAATATGGGATACATGATGATATATGAATGAATGAAATATGTTATGTACAGAATAGATAAATACGCAAACAGGTGAAATATACATGAATTGTAGCCCAAAGTTATTGATATTTAAAAAGGTCAGTTATTGAGTAGTAAGGGTTGAGAGTTCAGAATGGTGATGGTTTTGTGCAAGAAACTTCCTGGGCCTACTGGTGTGGGAATTTCTGAATAATCATAGCCTGAAAAAGAAAAGCTTTCTGTTTTTTTTTGTTGTTTAATATTAGTAAGAATCATTAAAAGGCCACATTTAAGTCACATCTTGTTTCAGTTTAGAGCCTTAAAAAATCATCTTAATCTTTCAGAATGACAAAGGCTCTGACGGAGCAGGATGGCTTGTCCTGGCGTGAGAATCTGCCCCCAATTCCCACGGTGCCGCTGTCTGTCCGGGAGAGGGCGTGCCAGGGAGCATCTTCTGTGCCAAACACACAGCACAATCGAACAAGGGCACCAGAGAAGCCTGGTAAATGCCCTGTCCTCCTTTTTAAAAAATATGCCAAAAAAAAAATTACCGCTAGTCATAGTCGACTAAATTTGTATGTCTCACTGGGAGAGTTATTTTGGGAGCGGGATTTTTACTCCCCCCCCCGTAACACCATTTCCCCAGTTAACACTCTATGAAAAACTGATCTGTTTGACAGTGTGTGTAGGAGTATGATAAACAGACAGGTGATCTTTGTCCCCCCCCCCCCACACACACACCGGGGCGGATT
>JABFEB020000124.1:4957999-4970122 GCA_019775895.2 Stomatorhinus ivindoensis | reverse complement strand
CCCCCCCCCCCCCACACACACACACACACACAGGGGAGGATTCCTTAAAGCAAGCATTGTCCTTAAAGGAAGAAGGCAATGCACTGGTGAAAAAGGGGGAGCATAGAAAGGCGATTGAGAAGTACAGCCAGAGCCTCAAGCTTAACTCTGCAGAAGTCACAACTTTCACAAACAGGTGAGGACATCAGGGCTTCTGGATATGCTGGGAGGACTCTTCTTCAAGGTTGTGGATTCAAATCATTTAGGCATCAGAATAATCATTTTTCTACTGGGCCCTTGGATAAGGCCCTTAACCCCCACTGCTCCAGGGGTGTTAGGGGTGCCCACAGGCTTATCTCACATGCGTGGCGCTTTTGGATGAAAGCATCCACTAAATGAATATGAAAATCCATGTGGTACCCCTCAGTGGGTAGCTTAGGTTCTCCATGTACGGCTCTTCTGATCGTCAAACTGCTGTCTCAGAGAATTTGTGGGGCAGAGATGCTTACTCCAGTACTTTCTGTGAAACTGGAGCAGTGGGAGAAGAGAAGCAGTATGTCCCCACAGAATAATTCCAGACTGTCTTCGGTCTCGCGTTAAGTCGGTTTTGTGTCATCCGTGGGCATACGCTGTGCATTGTGGTCCTTAACACCGGCGTTCCCATATCCCCACCACTCAGGGCGCTCTGTTACCTCTCTCTGAAGATGTACAAGGAGGCTGTAAGAGACTGCTTGGATGCCCTCCGACTGGATCCCAGTAACGTCAAGGCTCTATACAGGCGAGCACAGGCACACAGGGAACTGAAAGTAAGACTATTTTGATCTTTTTAAATCACTCATTGCTCTTTGCAAAATAACCAATGAAGCGTCTCCATGTCCATGCAGCTGATCTGTCTAGGAGGGGCTGCTTCCATTTATTACTTTTAAGTGGCTTTCGTCTTGTCTCAGTGGAAACAGGCAGTATGTGTTAAGTATGCCGTTCTATTAGCATCAGTCATGAGCAGCGGCAGCTCCTAGTTATTTAAGCTGTAAGTCAATTTGAATAATTCAGTCGGTCAGATATTGCCATGTTTAACAGTCACTCACTCCCTCACAGGACTACAAAGCTTGTGTTGAAGACCTCAACACCCTGCTGAAAATTGAACCGAAGAATACCGCCGCACAGAAATTAAAACTGGAAGTACAGAAGATGAAGTAGTTTCAGTGCTGATGGGCCCCAATTATTTGATTTAAACAGGGTTTTTAAAGTGCCCTTATTTTGCCCTTGTTTAGTTAATCTTTCTGTGGTATTTAATCACATTAAATATGTCTAGTTTTTTTGGTAGTATTTTGTAAGTTTTTACTTGGTCTGCAGCAAGGCTGGAAATCTATGCACTGTAAATTTACGCTTTGTCTATTTATAATATTAGAACAGAATGGACACATGCAGACATTTGGAATTTCAACGTTTTCAAAATTGCATTACGTGAATCAGAGTTTTAAACATTAAGTTTAGTGTTGAATGAGCATTTCCAAATTAAGCTACTGTTAAAATTGTGTACATATTACGGTTTCTGTTCTATGATGGAATTTCATAACTTGTAAGGATAGTTATTTAGCTGTGTGTTTGGACAAGTCTTATTTTCCAATGCCTCTCACCCTTTAGGGTAAAGTAAGTTGCTTTCCGTATTTTATTTCGCTTAGTTGTAAGAACTGTCCTCAGGATTTGAAAACATTTGTACAGCTTGCATCAAAAACAGACCGAAGATACTCCTTTTGGCAGAGAAGATTAGTAAAGGTGGACAGTTTAATAGCAGGGAATTCCAGATTGTTTTGGAGCAGAGTAACTGAAACAAACCTGGAGTTGGCGTCGCCTCAGGATCCTGTGTTGTGTTTAAGGGAATCAGTGTTGCTAACACACAGACTCACGCACATTAATGTGGCACCAGCTACTGAATATGAGAGAGTGTAAGGATACAGTCTGTGTGGGTACTTCAGATCACCGTTTCCCAGTCCAGTCCTTTGGGACCTGCACACAGTCCACGGTTTTGCTACTGGGAGCTGGGAGGGAGCAAAAATGTGGTCTGTGGTCCCCCATTGACTGGGTTAGGAAACACTGCTAGATTGATTCAATTTTTTGTTCCACTAGTGAGGCTGTGATGCATTTTGAAGGTGCCCTTCTATGAATGAAGAGCTTCTTTAGTTTTTTTTTTTTTTTAAATATCTCAGCCTCTCACATATGAAACATGCTGCTGATTTTTGTCTCTTGTCAGTTGACCTGAGGGCTACCAGTCATGTCTGAAGCACCAGGAAAGGAAAGTACTTGTATATCGCTTGATTGTGAATGAAGATGTTCTAGCATCTGGCTTTGTAGTTTTCACTTTAACTGATTCCTGCGTGTAAAGTATCTGGCTGTATAAATGGGGAAGTTGTAACTCCATGGATTAAAAGAGAGATGCAAATAAATATTTGATGTTATTGCTTAAGTAAATATGCTTTATTTTGTGTGTATTGCCATGGTGAAGATGGAAAACATTGGTGCATTTAGTGGGGAGAGTTTACTGCATGGTGACATGCATTTAAAAATATCTACAAGGGTCTGCAATATTTTTTATTGCTGGTTTGAAACTGTGAATCATACATGCATAAATACATTCATGGTTTTATGAATAACCAGGCTGATGTGCTCGAGTTGAGTGTATATATTTTTATGTATATATTCTTTATATGCACAAATGTGTGTATGAAAGACATTCAGCTGCTTTTGCTTCCTTTGAATTTTGGTGTGACATCATATATAAACACATTTTATTAATCTTTTATTATATACTGCTCCTGACCAAGTTGTTCATCTGTGCTTGCTAAAACTGGTCAGTGTCTATTCACAATAAAATTATTTTCCAGAAAGTACTGCATATATCGGACTTTGACGTAAGACTATGACAATAGGAATGTTCTTTTTCTTTTTTCTCTTAAAAATATTAATAATGAGATTAAGATTTCATAATTCATGCATCTTCTAAGCATTCGTCATAGTCAGGGTGTCCTGGAGCCAATCTCAGGAAGCATGGGGTAAAACCAAGATGCGATGCCAGACATTGCAAGTTCAACACAACAGAGTCCAGGCGATTTAGTCGCGCAAATTATTCTAACTGGATGTCCATTGACTGCAAGGAAACTAACATGACACTGGGAGAACGTGAATTATACAGCCACAACCTTGAAGGTGCAAGCCAATGAGCCAAATTTGCACTCAATATTTCTGTTAGGAAAATTAAGGTCGTACCTGAGAGTATAAAAATAATGATCCTATTTAAAAATCTTTGAGGTGTGGTTCAGTAGGCTAAGCCTCCATGGCTATAATCGGAATTTCACCACTTCAAGCTCAGCCTCAGCCATTGAGCACGGCCCTTAACCCTGAGTCCCCCTGGGTGCCACGGCGGGTGGCTGCCCTTCGCAGCCAGCTCACTGTCACCTAGAGAGAGCAAGATAGTGGAGGCGTAAAGAGAATTTCCCCATGGAGGTCAATAAAGTATCAATTATATTAATGACAGACAGGTATAGTTTGCATGTGATGGTTTATATCAATAGTTATGGCTAGCAGTCAAGTCATTTCTGTATAATGAAAACATTGTCTATTTTTGATGGACTTTGGCACTTTATTACCTCAGGATTCGCAAAGGGAGTGTTTCTTATGAATGTGACTTATCATCCATTCCTCCATCTGTCCTTTTTGAACACAAACCCAAAGCAGATGCTGCGTACACAAAGCACTGGCGTTAAAGCCCACCTTCTGCCACCATCTGCATCGTCCTTTTCAAAGGCGAAGGTGCAAACGGGAGAGGTGCCAGTGACGTCGAACAGAACTCGTGTTAACTCTGAGAACACATCATGCAGACAGAACTCCAGTTGACTCCAGTTTGTCTTACTAAACAACGCTGAAATTGGAGGAAATGTATAATACATATGAATATATTCATAGTACAAACTGTAACAATACATTATTTTGTTAATCTGGCAATACAAGACATTTATTTTTGAGCCGATGTTGGAAAAAATCAACTGTTAAAACGCAATAATGCAATGAAAAAGAACTTCGATAATCTATAGGTAATACACTGATATTCAGTCAGCAATACTCACAAAAGCAACATATGACAGCAAGTTGTATGAGAAGAAATTCATGTGTTATAACACATAATAGAAAGAATTTGGAGTTTGACTGAATTTAACCTGTTTACCACTGAAATTTCTCCAACGTATTTGTGTGCATAGAAAAATATGCTATATAATAGCATCAGATATTCTTTGGGTTCGTGGGTTGGGTTGGGTTTAACTCCAAGCGCTGCCTTACTGGAAACTACACGTTCTCTCTGTGTTGCTGTAGGTTTCTTCATTATCTTCCTGACATGTTATCATATACCCAAAATTATTCCTTCTGATGGACTCCGACAATGACCCCAGCTGTTTCAGAATGGGAAAAAGCTTTTGAAAATCCTTAATGAAGGTTCCAGTTCAATCCAGCAGGGTTTATAAAACTGGTTTAATTTTTTTTTTGACAGTGCATCTGCATTACTCATGAGATGTGCTAGTACCAAATATCATACGAAACTGCTACTTATATTAACACAAACATATGCAAAGCTTCCGCCCATCAAAATATATCCACAACATCCTTCCTTAAATATCAATAGTAAATGGTAATGTTTCATTTGGCAAGGCTTCCAGAATGTTCCTAAAGCTCCCTGTGGTGGCAAAGATTAAAACAGCTGTCCTAGTTTTCAAGGCCACTGTTAGGTTCTTACAAGGATATGTGCTTGATAACCTACTTTCTAGAAATTTTGAATCAGGAACTTTGCAGTAAGGAAGCTGAGAAAGAAAGCAAGACAAGAACATGAACTGGGGAATAGACCAACAATATCGCTGAAATATTAGTTATATTTCTGTGCATTTTTAAAACTTCTCACCCACCAAATATGAGATGTCTGCATTCAGAATCCCCATCTGGGCAAATCACCCATTTCCACCTAAGAGCAATAAACACCCTTTTCATAAAACAAAAAACAGGAAAATCTGGAACTGATAAAACTTTATTTCACTTTAAATTGTCTTTTACACTCTCCTGATTATTACATGTAAGGTGGAACTAGAACTGTTTTAAAAGACATACACAAATCTAGTATTACGTCAATAACCAGGTATTTTTTGTTTGTTTTTTTCTTTTTTTTTTAAGTTTAAGCTATTCTAAATTTTCACAACCACGTGCGCGCTAGGGAATAAAACCATCACAGAAGCAAACTTTAGGCAGAATACTGGTCAGTAGAAACAAAGCAAGTAGAGATACCAGATATACAGACAGGCTTGGTTCCACATTCACTACTGCGGTATTTTTTTTTTGTTTTGTTTTTTTGTTTTTTAAATCAAGCGTAGAGTAACTGCCATTTGTTCAGCTAAAGGGGAGAATCCTTAGTGCATGAAACATTGGCCTCAGCAAGACGAACTGAGACAGGTGACTTCTACACCTAAGTGGAATGTCAGGGTGATGGCAAGGTATTGTGACACTGAGTGAATTAAGCTTTTAAATTGTATTCTTTCCTTATTTCCCCAGCCCTTAATCTACCACATTTCCTAAATTTTAACCTAGTAATTTTGAAGAGGCTTTTGTTTTGCTTACATTCTTCTACAAGACACCTTGCAGCAAACAAACGTACCAAAGTCTGGAACCCTACACTCATCAACATAAACCTCTTTACATTAACCAGACATTAAGAACTTTAAGAACTTTCTCACATTCGTGTGAAATCAATAGGATTTCGACCGATGAAGACTACTTCAGAAGATGGAACGATGATTAGTCAGTTCAGGCTGCCAGCATGGAAAATCCAGGTCTACAAACTTTAAAGGTAATAGCTTAAAGGTGTTCTTTAGCAAGCAGGTTCACAATATTACATTAAGAAAAATTTATATTCACTTCTAAAAAATGTTTACAATTTACATTTTGTTTCAATGAAAACAGTCATTATGCAGAGGTGCAGGTAGAACATTTAAGAACAAAAAAAAAAGTCCACTGTACTGATGTCAAACAGTACATTTATATTAACTGTCCCAATTTGTTCAGAAATGTTCTCATCTGAGAAATGTTTGTTTTGTGATGTGGAATGTTCAAAACCGGTAACGTGGAATGGAAGGGGGGAGGGGAATAACCACAATGGTTCCCTTTTTAATTAAATCTGTTTCATTTTAAAATATAATGAACATTAAACAACAATGCGCATGTTAGTCAGTGTCACAATACAGCCTGTTATTCCATTCTGTATGAGGCCACAGCAGAATTGTACTGTTACCCAAACCCACGCATATCTGCATTTCACAGAGCAGATTTGTTTATTATGGACAGGAGGAGGAAATACAACTAAACATCACAGTGTTTGGTGAAAATAAACCGTCACTTTAATAACCTTTGAATAAAACCTGCAAATGCTGGTACACTATAAAACAAAAAGATAAAAAAAATGAAGAATATGATAATTCACAACCTGCATGGGAGAATTAAAAATAAAAAATTAAAATAACGGAACCAGTAGTGAGGTGGGGTGTGGGTGGGTGATTTTCTACTTGATAATATTCACGATCCATAAATTGTGCCAGCTGACCGACTGCTATTTGGTCACTTTCGGATTTTCTGCAAAGGGCATGACTGACAGGCCGGGTACAATTCATGCTGCTTGCCATACAGAAAGGGAGTCCAAATGAAGTTGGGGGCAATGGGCTGTACGTGTGTGTGCGCGTGTGAAATACAGGACAGGGATGCGCAGACTGTATGTGTGTACAGTACAGGACGTGGAGCTGCACAGGCTCTGTGTGAACGACACCGGTTGCGGGGATGTGTGTGTGTGCATGATACAGGGAAGTGGAAACATATGGGCTCTATGGGTATACAATACAGGTTGTCAAAACTTATGGGCTGTACGTGAGTACTATACGGGACACGGGGAAGTGAGGGTGCTATGTGACATTAGTTATCTCCGTCACCAACATCGCCATCATCACCCTGGTTTTCTGATGTCCACAGCTGTAAAGAGGAAAAACATGCATGTTAACCTACTCTCAAAACACAGGGGAGGTCTCACAATCTTTAGCTGTTTTATAGAAATCCTAACTGAGGATGAACATTTCAGCTAGTAGGGCATCTATCAGTAAGATATATGGACCTTGAAACAGGTAGTTGCTTCAAGTCAGAGTGTGAGCTTTTTAATCGGGTAATAGTTCCATTTAAAAATGCCTGTTGTAAACAAAAATGTTATTCAAAGGAAATTAGCTGGCCAAGAAAGTATTACATAAATGCATATGGTTAAAGGAATGTGCAGCAATCCATTTTAGAGAATCTCCGGCATGTACTACTTGTGTAAAAATTTCACCAGCAATGGTTAGCTGCAGCCAAATGTCTTACACCAATGCTGAGAACTCACAGTGAGGTTGTCTCTTAGTAGCTGCATGATCAGAGTGCTGTCTTTGTAAGAATCCTCATTCAAGGTATCAAGTTCAGCGATTGCTTCATCGAAAGCCTGTAACCAGGGAAGAAAAGGGATTCTTAGAATATATTTGCTGCATAGCCACTACTTCAGAAAACATAGTTATACTCCCTCAACAAAAGAAATTTAAAAATCCGGAATTGTATACTTAATTTTACTTACACTATTTGGTTAGCTCAAAACTATTATGTCACTTTTCTTCATAAAGTAATACAGAAATAAGACCGGATGATGAGCAATATGTTCAAAAAGATCAAGACTGAAAAAAGCTGCTTACCGTCTTTGCCAAGGAGCAGGCCTGCTCGGGAGAGTTGAGGATTTCATAGTAGAAAACGGAGAAGTTGAGCGCCAGCCCCAGTCTGATAGGATGTGTGGGCTGCATCTCCTTCTTGCTGATTTCAAAGGCCTCCTGATAGGCCTGCTGGGAATTCTCAACCGTTGCTTTGGGGAAAGAGACAAAATGACTTGATTCTTGCAACAAGATTACAAAACGGATACATTCATTCAAGTGATATTTTCAGACTTTGTTACCTTAAAATTTCCTCTGTAGATAAAGTTTATTTAAATGAAACAAGACCACACAAAGAGACAGTGGATTCCCAATGGGAAGTTAAAGAAGACAGATTATGAACTTCACACTAAAATGACAGCAGCTGCATACTGACTTTTCTTGGAGTCTCCAGATGCCACTTCAGACAGGTATCTATAATAATCCCCTTTCATTTTCAGGTAGAACACCTTGCTCTCTGCCTGACTTGCATTGGCAATGAGGTACTTGTCGAGAAGTCCCTAAAAAGGAGAAAAATGCTTATTAGTGTTCATAAGCTCCTATATATTCTGTTTTCCTAGCCAGTAAAAGCTAAACGCCATTAAAAAATGCTTTATGATTCTAAGAATGCGTTAGAAAAAGCAGATCTTCAGCTAATACCAATAAAGGCTGTAGGGTTTACCAACTCTGCTCAGTGACTGTGATTAAAGCTACAATTTGTCACGTTCAGCAGGCCCGACTCCCCTCACCAGCACATCATTGCAGATGTCCTGCAGCTCGCCCTCGATCTTCTCGCGGTACTCGCGCGCCATCTGCTGCTTCTTCTCATTGCTCTCGGTCTTCTGCTCGATGCTGGAGATGACGCGCCAGGACGAGCGGCGGGCGCCCACCACGTTCTTGTAGGCCACGGAAAGCAGGTTGCGCTCCTCGTTGGAGAGCTCGTGACCCTGCTCCGTCACGGCCTTCATTGCCGCTGCCATGTCGTCGTAGCGCTCCGCCTGCTCCGCCAGCTTGGCCTTCTGAACCAGGTCGCTCTTGTCCATCTTCAAGCTGCCCCAGGAACAGACAGAGTGTGTCAAGAAAACCAAAGTCCACCAACTGGTTCTGATTGCACTTTATGCCCAAGGAGCTGCCTTCTCATCAAGGTGTAACATTATTGGACAACATAAAAGATGCGATTGAAAAATGAAAGAAACCTTCCCTACATTTAAGGCCAATCCCTTCTGCATCCCATATAAAAGACTGTGCTCTTCATTTTTATCTACAACCCAATTAATAAGTGTTATTTCATACCTAATGGTTAACTGAACACCGAAAGGGGTAAATATAAATTAGGTGTTAAAAAAATAAAAAGCCTGAGGGGGAACATTTAGCAGATAAGGTGAAATCCAGTGTCATGGATGGTGACTACAACAGCTGAGCGAAATTGTTGCTGACGCTAGTAATATCCTGCAAATTGCTTTGCACATGGCCAGGATGGCAGGTTACCTGAGTTGCCCCTTAACTTCCCACAAAGGCTCAGGTATCTTGATCTCCACTTTAACATTGCTGAATGTAAAGAGGTCTCAGGACACTTCATACACATACAAGAACCCATGTTTCATAATTTTTTCATTTGTTATATGGAGAAACATGTAAGCGGGAATATTGAGTGTAAATCAGTCATTTGAAATGTGACAGATATCATTTTTAAATCAAACTGGTGTTATTAGGATTCATCATATGACTAAAACACTACTGCTGTATTCAAGTACATGAGCTTCAACGCGACCGACAAACAGAACAAAACTATCGAAGCAGATAATCAATGGTTTGATTCTTCGATTTCACGATTATTATTTTTTGCACTGGCAAATGAAGCCCCACTACT
Source organism: Stomatorhinus ivindoensis (assembly GCA_019775895.2). NCBI lineage: Eukaryota > Metazoa > Chordata > Actinopteri > Osteoglossiformes > Mormyridae > Stomatorhinus > Stomatorhinus ivindoensis. The sequence goes on along the minus strand of JABFEB020000124.1, from coordinate 4,960,495 downwards.
GGGTCCAATTAAAATGCTTTGAGCAATGTTATGACTATGCGAGTAACAGATTTACGCCATTTGACTGCGGCTTCCGACCACATGAGATGATCGCTGCGTATGCAGGTCGAGTAACCCAATTATTAAAATATTTTAAAAGCTATTACCCAGTCATGACGCACTGCAGGCATAACTCGGTCTTCTACTAAATATGTTCAAGTCGGACTAATCATGGGACGAACAGCGCGATTGTGGCGCGGCACTATTCAGGCTCAAAAACCAACTCGACTACGCCCCAGGCCCAGAAAGCGAAGGTGTTCATTCAGCCCGAAGCCTCCGCAGAAGACCGCACGATGACATAAGATAAACCCAATCGCAGGGTTACAGTCGATCTTACATGCCAAATAACGTAATATACAGCTAAAACATGCTTCAATCTATCGCTACCTTTCAGATACACTAATCAGCGAAACACATTCGTTAAAACCCAGCCACAAATATTGAGGAAATACGGTATGAAGCATGTTTAAATCAGGTGGATGGTAACGCTATCTGTCTACATTAAACGATTAATAGTTTTATAAAAGCGTTTTTAGGTAATACCATACTAAATGGGTATTTATCGGGCATGCGAATCAGCGATTTTAGCGCAAAGTCTACCGCAGACAAGCAGTTAGCACGCCGGCTAACTACGCCCTCCGGCCTCTGTCGCATTCTCATGCGGTGCTTCATCCGAGTGACAAACGCGCCTCGAGGACACTGTGGGTCATGGACAAGTTAACCATTCATCTTGCTAACTCCATATATCTGGGACATTTAAAACCAGTCTCCGTACCGAGACCGCAGAGGCCCGTGTTTGCTCGCATTGCATACGGTTTGCTGCTAGTTTAGCTAGCTAGCCAGATATCACGACCTGACAGAATTGGCCGAACCTCACCTCCTCGTCACCCACATTTATGCTACACAAACAATGTGCACGTAGATTTTTAAATAGGTGTAGGAAACCAGTGGTGTCTTTGACCTAAATGTTTAAAGTATCTCATTTGTAAGCCGTGTCTGTTCCTCACGCCACGGCCTAAGTCCTTGCACCCAGCCCCAAACCACAATAGGCACATTCTCTACCGCATACCGTGACTGGACCCGCTGTTATATTGGTATAACCTCTTATATTTGCGCGTAATACCTGGACACGCCTTACAACCAAACCGAGACATGTGAACTCACATTAGTAATGTACTTTTAGTCCTGCTTTTGTCTGTGGACGATGGGAGTCTTTCTCTCCGTCCTCCGTCTCGCTACTCTGGATATTCAGGGCAGTACCACTTCCGCTTGCACTGACACTTCCGCTTCCTCTAAACCCCACCCCTCCCCCCCGCCAGTAACCAAGGCAACCTATGTCCGGGGTTTCCGAAACGTTTTCAGGGGTTAGTGCGTCATCACTGCCATGGCAACCGCGGCGGAGGAACGTCAGCAATCACCATGGAGATTTCTCCTAGGTGGAGTTAAGTAGCAGAAGCAGATGCATGATACAATTTATTTAAGAAATGTCTGCTTGTAGTCATTTAGTTACACATTATTGAGATTTGTCATCTTGTTTATAGTGGCTTGCTAGCTGACTTAAAAGATAAAATGAAATATAAAAAGTGTGATTCTATCATCACTTAGTTATCATAATGTTTTATTCAAATTTAGTTTATTCTTCATTGTGATATATTACCACTGGCATACAAATACGTTATTACTCGTCATTTAATCCAAATACAAAGTGTTTTATTATTCATTGTAAACTATGTATCTGGTATTGGCTTGTTAGAATGATAATTTCATTGTTGTGATCAGAATAAAAGATATTCAACATTTAATTATTTTTTTGAGGATGCCTCCCACCCTGAATTAATCCCTGTCTTACGTCTTTTACTGCCTCAGGGTGGCTGGTATTACAGCATAGGATGCTCTCATTCATCCATCTATTTTCAAAATCAATATATTATCCAGGGTGGACTGCAGTTGTCTGTAGCTTATATCAGTGGAGTGTGCCTAATTCCAGAGGGTTGTCCATTGTAAAGTGCAGTGAGCATGTCTTATTTTGTGCCACTGAACATTCAGAAATTTAAAGCTGATGGTCTTTTTTGGTTTTGGCACAGATAAGAAAACTGGAGAGGAGGTCCTTTGTAAACCAACACAAACTCATGCAAGCAGAGAGATACTCAGATACAAAGTAAAAATTTCTCTAGCCTTGAGCATTACATTTGTGATGTTGAATGTATGGGGCAGGTATGTCAGATGGTAGAGACTTAATGGTTTTCTGAAGCAAATCATTTTGCTAGTTGCCATTCATATCCTGTATTTGTTTCTGTTGATATTCAGCAGAGTAAATCAGTGTGAGCCATAATTTAAAAGTGGGGAGTCCAAGTATGTAGTGCTATCTGTGTGTCAGTAGATGTCATACCCTGCCCGTTCCAGCCTCATGTGCCACGCCCCTCTTGCTCCTCATGTGCGAATCCTGACTGTAATCAC
>JABFEB020000124.1:4891573-4933453 GCA_019775895.2 Stomatorhinus ivindoensis | reverse complement strand
TATATTATCTGTTTATTTCTTGCTTCTGGAAATTTTATTGTTAATAAGTATTTCTCTGATGGCTAAATGAAACTATTACCATTAATAAGAAAAGTGGCATGTAAACGAAGGGATGAAATACTGGATGGAGGATGGAGGTGGAGAAGGAAAAGCGTTGATTTTACATGCATGTCAAATGTAAAGGACGCATATAATAATACGCATAGTATTAACATCGGCATAATTCGGCTTATTAGATCAAATAAGAGGAAATGTGTCCTTCATTCAGTAGCGGGGGGCGTATCGGTCCATTTCTCTGGAAAGTCTTAATCCAACTGTGTTACCTTAATGTCAGTCTGTGGACCCTGTGGCGGCTCCACTCTTTGTGTCCATGCAACGGGGAAGAAAGGGTGAGAGACGGACACTTCTAGCCATGAAGGAGGGAGGAGAGGTTGTAAGAACCTGGAGAGCCCACAGTGCAAGTGGCTCCTGTCAGTTCCAGACCACGCCCATGTCTCCCGGGTCGCCCTGCCATTGGTGCTGCCGCCGAATCCCAGCAACAGTTCGCGCTGCCACCTCCCCTTTGTGTCTCCACAAAGGATCCATCCAGTGAATGAACTGAATCAAGCACAAGCTCTAGAGATAGTAGGAACGTCTATTCACTCTGTCGCCTGCTTGAGACGAATCCAGGGCTTCCTGACCTCCACGTACATCATCCAGGAGCGTCTGCTGTCTAGACCATCTCCGTTAAGCGACCATGCAGCTCTGGAATAACGACCACTAAAAACCCGCTTTATTTATCTTCTGGTGTTCTTCATCCTTCTTAGGTTAAAGACGTCTTCTGCCCTGACTGTTTTTTGGGAGTAAAATCAAGCCGGCGAAGTAGGAATTTTTTGGGAAATTTGTAGCGGCGGAGCGCGACATCCATCCCGGGCGCGACACGAGGGAAACGTTTCTCCGCTGCGCGTGCTGTGAAAGTCCGCCAAGACGCCGCGTGCCGTGCTCCGCGTGAAAAATGCCCAGGCGCGGTTGGCCAAGGCGGCGCCCGAGCCGGCGCCCACCGCGGGGCTCTACATGGAGCGCTCGCAAAGCCGGATCAGCCTGTCCGCCTCCTTCGAAGCCCTTGCCATCTACTTCCCCTGCATGAACTCTTTCGACGAGGATGATGCCGGTAAGCACGCGTTTCCCGTCTCTTTTCCTAACCCATGCTTTTGGCTGCGTTCGCCGTGACAGGGACGCTGTGGCGACGTCCAGGCGTGAGTTGCTAGCTTTTCGTTTGCAGAATATGGAGCAGAAACGGTAGAATATCGAGTGAAAACGTGTTGATGTTGTGAGAAAGGTATAGCTTCAAGGGGTGTGGGAAGTGTCAGCTGAAGCCAATGGTAGATTGGACTGATTTTGGTCCTGCTTAGGAGCCAGCAGTCATGATGCAAAACAAACCCCATCAACGCTGCCTGTCTGGGTCCACCTCCTGTCTGGAATAGAAAATAGGGGGGGTCAGCAGAAGAACCTGTTAGGAAATGATCTTTCTCATTTTGCTCCGGGGCACGGGGTGGAGGGTTATTCGAGGCTGGAGGGACTTTAAATCACCATTTCTTCTGTATGATGGACCCCCTCAGCCTCACCTTCCTTATTCTCTTGTCATCACCTTTAACGATAATAGTGGATGCTTGGCTTGTCAAGGAGAAGGGTGGCAAATCTCCAAGTCGATTCCCTTAAAAAGCACGACAGGCAGGCTGTGGCTCTGCGGTCCACCATGACAGTGCTGCCCATCTAATTTAAAGTACTATCTGTTAACTGATTTGGCCTCATAGGGAAACGATTTATTCTTTTCAATCCCATTACCTGGGGCCACGGATGCAGCTGAAACTCTGACCTACTCTTGCTGCACACACACGCAGAATCATGCAGGCAAAACATGAATGCACATACACATGAAAGACTCGCACAGAAGCACCTGAGTCACAGTAACAAATGTATGCGCAAAGACACACAGAAACATCAACATACACAAGATACCCAGAACCCAGGCCGCTGACATAGAAACACAAGTGCAGACTCTCACACAACCAGGGATGCTTTCCATGTCTGTTCCACTTTAACCCTAGATCTATGTCAGCAGGTGACACTGCTTTGAGCATTCATCCTTACAGCTTGAAGTTTGATTGTTAAAAGGGCTCTATCTCAAAGTGCCGCCCAACACCATTGTATGTGGAATGACCCCATTTCTCCGTCTTTTTCCATCTGCTGCAGACGCCTTATGCATAAATCCATACAATATGGCCTGGTCGACAGGAAACTAAATCTCATCAAATATGCATGCAAATTTCCTTGATATAATGCTTTACTCTAAAAGAAAAAAACTCACTAAATCAGATGTATGGGTTCTAATTTTAATAGAAATAGCTCAATTATAAACTGATTTTAAAAATGGCAGGGAATTTGTTCTGTGAAAAACGTAAAAAAATTAAAATGTTACAGATGCTAATTATGGCAATACAACAGTGTGTCTCGTACATAAATGCGTGCATATTATTTGAGTGCTGGTGTTAGCATTGTTAGAGACTGTGCTCTTTCTGGCAAGCTCATTATTGTCTGCGAAGACTGGGAAACTGAATAAATATTTAATGCGCCTTGAATGATCTGATGTGATGTGTGATTACCTGCCAGGTTTTTCAGAAAGTAATTTGAAATCTACAGTCAGGCAGCGTGTTGGCAAACAAACTGAAGAGAAAAAGGACTCATAAATGCAGACACATTGGAGAGAGTTAATTCACCTTCTTTGTTCAGTTTTGCATAAAGAAACGATAATAGTAATTATGTTTATGATTTTGGCAGAGTGGCTCAGTGAGTTAGGGGGTTGTGATCGGAAGGTTGCCAGTTCATATCCTATGGTTGTGATTTCTCCATTTAGTCCTTGAGCGAGGCCTCTAACAGAAGTTGCAATAAGGACTGACTGACTCTGCTTTCTCAGTTGTGTCTTGCTTTGAATAAAAGCATCTGCTAAATAAGTTTAACTGTAAGATGAAATTTGAAGTATAAACAAACTGATAGAAATAATACAGATAATTGTTATAAAAAGCATGCTACAGGATAATGAAGGTTATATGCAGCGTAGCCTTTTCACCTGAAGGTGTTGGCCTATTGACCTCACAGCACAATATTTGCCTGCCTTGATTCATTAGGTCAATAGAAACTTGTGAAGTTGGAGATGGCCATGGGGAAACCCTCTGCTGGGGTAATAATTACAAAATCTGTCATAATAAATGCAGAGGACTATGGGGCTTGATGCCTGACTGAAGCATCCATTGATTTTTATATAGGAAACGACAGCAGAACAGCAGAAAAACGAGCCGTATCCTGTTTCACTAACGAGGAACAAGTGGGGTGAAAAGTGGTGGTGGAGCAGGGGTGAGATGGTTTGGAGCTGTGACCATCTCGGGGGCCTTTTCCCCCACACAGACAGAGGATGGGGCATTTGAAGCCTTCCGCTAATCACCATCCTCTGCCTGTCTGGTTTGCACTAATACCATATAAATGGCAACTGAAGGATCTTGGCGTATGATAACGAATTAAAATAATACGAGTTGTGAATGCATGGCCGTCAAGGCGGTTTTAAATCGTTGACTCTCAGGATAACGGAGAAGTTTGCAGTCAGTTTCTGGTTTCCTACATGACCAGCTGCGGAACCTTCCATTTGATGTTCTGGCATTATGGAAGAATGAAACACAAGATATAGCACCAAGGCAAAATTAAATGGGCAGCTACAAAATATGGTCTTAATCAGGGATGGTCATTCTTATCTGCAAAGGGCCGGTGTGTATGCGGGTTTTCGCCACAACTCCCTAATTAGATTACTGATTAGAGGACTGAATGACTGAAGAGTCCTCACACCTGGGTTTGAACAGCTGACCTACAGGTTATCCCAAAAACCTGCACACACACCGGCCCTTTGCGGATATGATTGGCCACCTCTGCTCTTAAGAGAGAAATGGAATTAAGCAGACCATTCTACTAAAAACTAGAAAAGGATGAGCAATATATGGTGAGAAGAGCTAGATTATCAATGAACCAAAATGCAAAATGAGAATATCGAACTACTATTGAGATTCATCTCTCTGACAAGTAATCAGTACCCTTGTTGCAAAGATATTTCCATTTTGGCCCTAATTGCTTTGTGCTGATTCGAAGATCTGTTCTATAATTAACGCAAGCCATGTGAACCACTACAGAAAATTAAAGATTTTAATACTAAATTTGGTTTAGTTTAACTGGAATCACTAGCTAAAATATATTTGTTAGCTAAAATAGCTAGCTAAAATTAGTTTATTTCCTGAAAAGAAATATAATACTTCGATTCAAACTTTGTAAAAGTCGCATTGCTTTCTAATTTGATATCAGATAGTCACATAAGATCCTCCTGTTTGTTTATTTCAACATGGGAATTTATGGTAAATTAAGGCTCCAGAATGTCTGAAATCTGTGGTTAATTTGTGTTTAATGGTACTTATACAGAGATAATACAGATTTATACTGAGTAGATTTTTAAATTAGAGCCCTAGAATGACAGATATCTGTGGTCATTTATTGGCAGGTACATGGGAACTCAGTTGTTGAATTACAGGCCCCGATAGTGTCATGCCTGATCATTGCATCATCGTTTGGGCTGAGTACGACATTCATCGGTTGACTTCACACACGGCACTGTGTCATCTTGGTTGCATAAGACTGATGATTAATCAAAAGGGAAGCAATAATGTGCTGGTGGTTTTGATGGGAAACTTCATTTTGACTGAGGCGTAATATACATAAACATGACTTTGACCAGCCAAAATCTTCAGTATCCCTCAGAGATTTAAACTCACTAATTACAGTTGCCACAGGTGATTATAGTGTGTGGTCTTAAGCCATGTTTTGTTGTCTGGGACTCAGGAGGTTAACTCTAGTTCTCGCTAAGCAATATAGCTACAAGTGTAGTTTGCTGCAGATGTATAAAATGCAGAAAATGCTAGGATAAACAGATCAGGCAGTGCCAGAAAATGTAATGCAGTGTAGCATGTGCAGACTGGCAGGGTACAAATCAGTCAGGTGGTACAGATCGGGTAGTGATAGTTCCCACTGCATGCAGACCGCTGTCATTAAGTGAATAGGGATGAAAAGGAGGTGACAGAGTTCGGGGAAAGAATAGAGACAATTGAGCAGAGGGAGCAACAGAAAGAGTGATGCAGCCTAAAGGCGTGAGCTTTAAGAGAGGAGAAAGGTGCAACAGATTACAGCAATGGATATAGTTCAGAGAATCCCTTAAATTGGAGGAGAGCAACGAAATCCCATCTGACGTAAGAACAGGACAAGGAAGAAGCACTTAAGCAGTCTCCCCCACAAGTGTATAAATTCCCCTTTATGTAAAGCATTGAAAGGCAAGTTTGCCCCCTATTTTGAAAAAATGGGTTTCAGGCCCTACCTGCTCAATGTGTTAGGCTCACTTTTGTCAGAAGATTTATGGCCTCCTTCCTCAATGACTCACTACTAGTGAGGTGTTTAGCTAAAATCTGACCTTCGGGTACAGGGTGCTTGGGGACACGGTCCCACAAATGGACAGAGCAACACATCCTCCGAACAGTGGGTTGTCTTCGGGGAGAGGGACACTTTCAGGCTTCCAGGGGACCTTCAGTTACGCTAAACCTAAGTTGATTTACGTCAGTCAGAAGTTACGATATTTAAAATATGCCTTTGTATTTAAAAAGCACTCAATTATTAATTCCTCTAAAGTGCTTGCAATTAGCAAATGTTCCTTCCAGCCATATGTAGAATTGAATGATTAGAAACTAATTTGATGTACATTTGGATATGGAAAAAAAGTTACGGTTATTCTTAACTCTGTTTGGCATAAAAGCTTTCAAACAGTATTTATATAAATATTACTTGAAGTGTAGATGTATATCTTTGTATTTGAAGTTTTTGTATTTGTGTGTGTGTGTGTGTGTGTGTGTGTGCACGTAATTCTGGGAATATGAACTGTCAAATTCTGTCGTTCACCACTTAAACTACACACTCTTTAAGTGCCAATTTTATCTAAATGAAATTAGATAAAAGGGGTATCGGCACTTACTTATTAGTAGGTACTATAATGACATGAGTTGTAAAGTTGTGCTACTTCAGCTCACCAGACAAGAAGGTTAGTCCTGGGACACAGTGATGGGAACAGTCAGCCCTTTCCTGGGCTTGGTGGGCTCACATATGCTCTATGAGTACAGCAGCAGTTCCATGCATTGGCAGGATTTGACAGCGGCCCAGCAAGGCGTGCGGATGGGTAAATATTTGCACTGTATAGTGGGTGGCATCACAAACCAGATGATACTCTATAAACATATGGCTACTTGGCTGAAATTCCTCAGGTGACAGTGGCAGTGGGAGCTTATAGTCCCTAACACATGTCCCCTTCCACTTAGGAAACTTTCGCCTGCTGTGGAGCCTGCTGATCCACTAAGGACCAACCAGGACAGTGTATGTGGTTCTTGACGCATCATCTCAGCTTCTGGCTCAGGCACTGGAGGAATTCGGTTGATTTGGGACTGAGTTTCATTGTCACATGTTGGTTTATTGAAGCAGAGGTTCTTGCGTGACATAGGTTGTTGGAGGTGTCCGTCTGTCGGTTGGTTGATATGTTATGAATGCAGGAGTGATGGATGATGGCGCCCCCAGTACATCATTCAATGCCAGGTGGCGCCAGAGAGAATGGCTGTATTTCGGCTCAGCAAGATCTATGGAGATTGTTGAGGTTGAGCTTATTGGGCTAACGTGAGGCGGTCACACGATGATGTCATTCCTTGGAGACAAGTCAGGAGCTGAGATCTTTGGTTTAATGGGCTAATCCTTTCGCTGGATGCATTGTGCCATTTCAGGCAAGGTGGCTTCGCCCCGTATGGTAATATACTTATTCACTGATGTTTTAAGTCCCATTAAAAATGATTTAGTAGCAATCAGTGAAAATAGAGGGAAAAAAAGCTGCATAGCTATCATGAAACAAATGCAATCTATGACCTAAGTTGGATTTCAAATAATACTTTTTGTGTATATAATACCCTATAGGTTTCATACAGTATAACCTTGTGTATTGAACTATTATGCAATTTGGTATTTTTGTCCGAAAAATCAAACGCATTAGATTTAATTTTCATATTTTTACAGTCTTGGTTGGGGGAGCCGTGTATCACTTGAATTAACAGGGAGAAACATGACCCTGAAAGTTTTTTTTTTTCCAGAAAAACTCTTCACTTCTACCACACCATGTGTGTGAGACTTATGACTGTCATTTTGATTAATGAATTCGGCCAGCATTAATGAATAAAAATAGTATTTTTATCTGTCTGTTGGGGGTTCTTAATGAGACCTACTTCTTGCCACTTCCAGAAATGATATACACTTAGCTTAGCAAACTGGTTCAATATTTTTTCAATAAAACATGCAATAAGAACAGACCTTTTTTTGTAAGACCATATTCTGTGTAATATGCAACAATATTTTGCAAGTTTTGTATTAATTGATAATAATAATAATCAATAGTTTATTAGTCCCTGTGGGGAAATTGTCTCCCTAACCTGCTCATATGTGGAGTAAGTTGTCCGCAAAGAGCAGCCACCTGTAGCAGCACCCAGGGAGCTGGGGGTTAAGGGCCTTGCTCAAGGACACACTCTACCCCAGGTCTCCATGATGTGTGATGTCATTATCAGCATTGCATGTCATGCACATATAATTGTCACATCACTAGAACTGTGGGCGGTTGGGTTGAGACTAAATTTTGTGATGTTAACGATTGTTCCTTATTAAGGTTATGCAATATAATTAAAAAAATATCAGTCTTAAGTTGACCGCTGCTGCTTTTGCACGAGCTTTGCATGTGCTCACTGAGTTACTTATAGTCATTCTTATTCCTGCTATTAGACTCACTCATAGAGAGTGTGGTGCATTTGTGAGAAATATAACAAAAAAGAGTGAGAAAGGAAAAAAAGCAAACAAGAATTGGTCACCAAAAGACATTCACCTTTTGCTGTATGGAAATGTTTTTTTTCTGTAAGGATATTGATCAAAAGCAAGTGATTTAGCTGCATTGTTTTATGTCTGTTGGTACAACTCCTGGCAACGCAAGCAACTTATCTGACAGACTCCGTTCATAAATAAGAAACTCTATTTAGCTACAGTTTATTTTGGGGAATTTTTTTCAAGAGTCACGATTTTTATTTATCACGTGCGTGAAAGTAGTGGCACACCAGCAGTAAAATGAAGTTGCTGCTATTCCAGACTCAGCAATAAACAAAGTGGAAGGATTACAAAATAAAAATTACACAAACTAACAAAAGTAGTCAAATATAGAAATATATAAAAAGTAAAGGTAAAAAGGTAAAATATCAATGGTGTTGATGGTTCTAAGGGCCTGTGCGTGTAAGTTTCTCCTCTACCTCTCAGCCCCGCCATTAAGGCTCCAGAGGCGCCTACCTGCTTGTAGCCACTGCAGCAATTTATGGCTTGGGGGGTGAGTGTCTCTGATGATCTTCCATGCCCAGGTCTTACATTGCTGGATGTAGATGCCTTGCAGGACAGGCCATTCTGCCCTGGTGATTTGTTTGGCACACCATACCAATTTAAAAAAATAAATATTGCAGTATTTAAAACGGAGGTGTTTTATATACAGTATAAGCTAATCTTTATTAGGATAATGCTGTTGCATCTTATACTCGAAATCCAAAATATTACATTCAAAGCCACATGTCAAATGAGGTAGGAGATGTGGATGTTGCAGGAAGGGTGAAATTTCAGGTGACAAGTTCACATATCTGTGCCAACCAGTTAAATACAAGGGAATTCTGTTTTGTCACACCTAGACCTCACTGCTGAATCCCTAACCCCAATCCTTCCATAGACCCAATGTCCTTCTAATTTTTAGTTTTTGTCCTGTGTTTGCTGAAACAGCTGTTTCATTTTATTTTCTCTCCACCATTTTATTTAACCTGTCCTCCCTCTTATACCAAAATAAATTGGTTTTGTTCACTTATACTACTGATACTAAATTTTGCGCAGATTAAACCGTGTAGGATTTTACGGTGAAAAACCTGTTCAGGATATTCGACTCTTACAAAGGTATACAAATCAGTAATCGGTATGAAGAAAATAATATTATAATATACAGTGAGTTTTCTGTGTTGAATTTTTCAAATGTTTTAAGCCAACTCCATAACACAATGTGTCCTTGACATGAATGAATCAAAAAAACAACTTCAGAGAAGTATTTTTTTAGGAATCTTGACTTTGGTTTAAAAATGCTAATTGGATAGCACAAATTCTTTAAGACTAGGTATTAGATTGCACCATTTTAGATTGTTAGCCCGCTGTCTTGTTTGTGAAATGGCACCAGTTAATTTTTGCATACCAATTGCAGCCAGCATGTTGCTGTCTTTAGCCTGAGTGTTTTCCATAGGCTTGCCAGGTACATACCAGGAGATTCTCAAATGCCACTGCTACACACTGCGTTTGACTCCTGTATTTCATTGGGTAGGTCTCCCATGGCAACAGCATGCCCTTTTCAGCACTTGTCAAGCTGTCTTTTCTCACCATTTTATTCCAGAAAAAATTAATATAATCAGTTCTATTTGTCAGTTCTGATACTGCTTAATTTCAGGCTTTTGCTCAGTGACTGAAATTACAACATTGAAGGATTTAAAAAAAATCTAATTTAAACCACATCTCTTACAGTTAACTCACTACTGAAGGCTTAGGCCCTGCATCTTTTGCTAATTATTAACCAAAATCTGATGGTCAAAGAAGACAGGATTAAATAGCGTGATGCGTACATCTTTGCAAACAAAGGTTAATACGTGTTAATATGTAAGTGTTAATAAGGGTTAATGGTGTAAATAGATTCTGTGCTGGCAGTTTGTTAAAAAATGTTCAAAAGGAGACTACAGTCACATGACTACAGTCACATGACTACAGTCACATGACTACAGTCACATGAACATTACCAGCAGGACAAAATTACTTGTTCCTTCCTGTTCATGAGGAATATGACCCCCTCATTTCCCAGTGAAACATGTGCTGCTCAACTGGACCCGATTGTCCTGGTTTACTCACAACGTCCTAAGTCACCCCACGCCCGCTTAGGTCAGACCATGTGACTCAGGTAGGGCACTGTAGCAAAAAATGTAATGTTGTCACCTTCTGAAATCGCTTGGGCGTTTTTCAGGTCCCCTGAGACTTTTGCTTGGTTTTGAGCAAAGAGCGGTTTCCCTGTCATTGACACAAGTGCTTGGTGTTCGTTATGTTAAACCCTCCCGCTTTTGCTAAACACACTAGATCATTTATGACAAACTGTCCTGGTGACTCACATTGAGCTTTCATCAGATTTGAACTCAACCAGCGGAATCAATTATCATACTTATTTGAGTACATTTTTGGAAAAATAGCCTCCTTTTGGGCTGTGTTTCGATGGTCCCTTTATCAACGGCCTCTTGGTATGCTGGTAGTCTCTCCAGCAAAAAAAAATAAAAATTGGAAGAAAAAAATCATAAGTCTTGAAAGGAAACATAAGGCTTTGGGAAATGTGAATGAGTCATTATTTGGTTTAACCCAGCGGTAACTAAGAAAGACTCCAAAAGGTAATGGGATATACTAGATGTGACCAGGAGCTCTGTGGTGATAATCTTGCTCTCCATAGTTTACAGGTTTGCTATCACCAAGAATCATAGCCTATAATCTAGGTAACACAGAGTTGAAGGCGACTGTTGCTTTAATCCTGAGTTTGTCCCTCTGTGCACAGATGCTGAGGGCCGGAAGCTGAGGGGAAACATCCAGCGCAGCACGGAGACGGGCCTGGCCGTGGAGATGCCCAGCCGCACGGTGCGCCAGGCCAGCCACGAGTCCATCGAGGACAGCATGAACAGCTACGGCTCCGAGGGCAAGTGAGTGCATCCTCTGGCGTATTAAAAAGCCCCATTAACCTGTGACTGCAAGGTCACTACTGTCCCTCTTTACGTATTTGACTAGTCAGTCTTGACTGGCTTTTTAGAGAAACTGATTTACTCCCCAAAATGCTTTGACTGGTAAGAAAATGGTCACCGTGGTGACAAGGACCACCCTAACAACTGAGAGCTGTCCTTAACTACACTCACATGCCCTCAGTGGCGAACTATGCTAGCGAGTACCAGGTCAAATTCACTTCTGCTTTCAGACTCAATTTAAGGGTAGGCGCCTTTGTGTGGTCAGAGAGACTATTCTGTTCACCACTGTTGTATTGAGCTATTATGTTTGCACTTGCGGTCTTCATGTTACCTTTGATGACTCTGGCCATACCCCTCTGACCTTTTTCATTAACAAGGTTTTTTTCTGCTACAGACATGGCATGAGCTAGATATTCTTTGTTCATTACATCATTTTCTGTAAATGCAAGAAACTGTAGTGTGAGGAAATCTCAGCAGGGTGGCTGTGTCTGAGGTGCTGGAACCACCACATCTGGCAGTAAGAATAAGGCCACACTGAAATTCATTGGACCACGTGTCTTAGCTGCTTTATTGCTTAAACAAAAAAAAAACATTAAAAATGAAAGTAAAGGTTTTAAATTGGAAAAAAGGACCCCAGTGTTACGGGACAGCAAGCATTTTGTTAACTGCCATCAGAAATATTCCACAATGCTAAAACAACGGGGAATTAGTAAGAAACGACAGGAGGGGTCTAGCAGCATGTCACTCATGTGGCAACGCGTGATTGGACATGTGGTCGTTCAGTATCCGTGGCTGTTGGGTACCCTGCTGCTGCTGCTCCTCCTGGTGGCCAAGGGTGGGATAGCAGCCAATCCTGAAAGACATTGAAGCATCAAAGGTTACAGGTCTTCCTCTGCTGGAGACTGGGGGCTTGTATCCAGACCAGCGGCGGTCCCCTTGACTTTTGTCTCGTGGTGGTAAAACACAGAGTGGTGGATCTGGCATCCAGAAACTGTCTCAGAAACATGAAGTTTAGCTGAGGGTCACTATCGGTGTATGAGTCATCTCTGATATGGGACATTTTGCTTTAATCCTGCTGTGCATCTGAATTTCCTGGGATAGGGTCTAGGCTCAGCCCCATCCCTGCATGGGATATGTGGTCTAGAAGATGGATGGATGGATTGATGGTTGTTTTAATTTCTGTCCCAAGAAGGAAATTCTTCAGATGCTCCATCAAATTTGCCTCCTGGCTTTTACCATCCAAACCTGTTTATTTGACAGACTGCATAATAGTATAATAATAAGTGATGTAAAGTGATGTATCCAACTTAATATTTTTATATGTAATACACAGGCAGGCTGGGTACATTGGAGGCAGGCCACAAATTTTCATTAGAAGTCGGAGTTGCTTGGTTTTGTTATATTTCTGCTGTGGTTCCATTTTTATTTTTCATGATGATTTTTTTTCAGAGCTGTGTGCGAATGTTACATGTTAGAGAAAGAACAAAGAATAAAGAAAAACCAAACGTGAGTTCTTCAGGAAGGTAGAAGAGCATGAAAACCAAATAAACATGATTTACATCTGAAAGCAGGCAATGCAACCTACCTGTTTTTTTGTATATTTTGTGACATTGGTATTGTGTAACATTCGGTGTTTATTCTAAAACCCTTTTCTTTAGAAACATGAATCCCCAGTTATTTAGTGCATTTTTATGCCCTCATGTTCCCAAACGAGTATTAACATTGAACTAGTCTTTATGGTTAACTTCCTTATTTAATATCCTTATTTAAGATTTAAGACTTCCTTTATTGTCATTATAACAAGCACTTTCATACAATTAAGAATGAAATACCGTTCCTCCTAGACCAGCAGCATGTATTGACAAATTAAAAATAAAAACTAAGGGAACGTGAAAAACAACATGCACAACACACACACGGTACACAGCCCGTATCCGTGGTGATCCATGGTGCATTCCGAGGGAGTAGTAGCATGAAAAATCCTTTTAGCAGCATAACTTTTATAGTGTGTCCAAGGATGTATCAGTATGTGCTGCTAAATAAATAGTCTTTTAATCTATACAGGCGTGCAAATGAAAAGTGCAAGTGAAAGATTGCACTAGTGCGCAGAAGTGGCTGGTACAGTGGGGGCGGTCAGTGGTTCAGCGGGAGGTGATGGGCCAAAGTCTTCACGGTCCTCACAGCCTGGTGAATGAAGCTGGTACGAAACCTGGTGGTCCTGGTGCGGATCCTCGACATATGTGCCATATCCCTCCATCTGCTAAATATGCTTAGACGTTTTTAAAATGATGTATGGGAACCTATTCAGATAAGGAAATGTCATACTTTTCTTTCCACCTTTAGTTCTAAATAAATATAGTATACATTACAGTATTTATAGTATATTGTTTGTCCAACTAAGTCATTGTGTAAGGTTTATTTTAAGTGCCATAGATGCAATGTGGTACTTGGGCAAAGTTTGTTTAGCCTAAATCTATGCTGAAATTCCTTTATAGGATGTTATTTAACCGGCTGTTGTATTAGACTATTTGTCAGTTCAGCCGGAGAAGCTGGGAAATGCTTTGCTAACGAAATTGCGGGGCCTGCTGAGTGTTTCATTTTTCAGCTCTGATATTAAGATTTAGTTCTGCCACAGGTTTGCTTGCTGAATTTAATTATAGATTTTCTGTGCAAAGCACTTTCTGGCTGTAGCTGCTGAGGAATATTCTTCCATCTTGAACGCTCCGAACAACGCTCCGAACAAGTCTGTGGCTGTGTGACGTTCAGGGGGTCCATGCTGGTGTCCACAGAGAGCGTGTTCTGGTGAACATGTCTGTCAGGGTCTTGGCTGTCCCCATCCCAGTATTAACCACTGGGAGCTGAATGGAAACACTAGACAATTAAATGGAATATTGCCTTTCGCAAACTGATACTCTCTGCGTCATACATCTTAATTCTGAGTTTATATTGAACATATTTGTGCTCGTTTCTTGTGCTGCTGGACATTTAACGATCACATTTTAAATAATGTCTAAATGACAGATTTATTTTGATTTACGATTTTGGGTGATTTATTTTGAAAAGTTCAGATTAATTCAGTTTACTTTACAACATCATTTCCCCAAAGTGCTTCACAAAGATTTAAGAAAAACCCATCACATATTGACCTAACGTGATGTAATGTTATACTTCAATTATTTAGACAGATACAGACTGGAAACAATGACAAGATGAGCCCAAAGGTTTATAATATAACATTAACATCTACCTGTAATACAATTATACAGTTTAATAACATGGATCTGGAAGGATAAAAATATATAATTTCAGGTTCAAAATGACACTTGAAAAATACCTGTGTTTTCTAATGGCCTCTGATTGACTGATTATTCTGACTGGGAGGCAGTTTTCCCCAAACACAGCGAGCAGGAAAGGAGGTCAAGTGAAGTCAGGAGAGCAAGTCTTCTGAACAATTTTTTGCAGATTTGAAGCAAAAGGGTGTTGCCCCTGATGAAAGCCAACAAGCATTAACGATAATTAGACCTTTTCTTTGGATGATTAAGGGTACGGTTCGGGTTATTTCTAAATTAATCATCCTTATAAAAAATGTGTTGAAGAACATATTATGAATACCTATCTGGTGAAAGTTCCAGGCTTCTGAGAATTGGTCCGCTCATTAATCGTAGAGTAGGACAGATTGCAAATGGACAGGACATCTAGTTTTTAGGGCAATATCTACCAGAGAGCTCTTGAGACCAGCCTGGGAGAGAGAAGGGGCCAGATATCACTGGAGACCCTTCTCAGTTAATGTGAGCCAGCTGGTTTGGGCTGTCTCGGTAGTGTTAGAAAATAGATCAGCAGAAAAGAGAGAAAAATCGAGGTCAGAACTTTGCAAAGGCTGGAAAGAAAATTATTAATTTGGCTTCGACAGCTTTGCAAAGTTCAGTGAGAACAGGCAGAGTATAAAAAGGGGCACTCTAAAAATAGTCCGAAGGGAGAGGGTGACACGGGGAGACATGTTTCATGTTCTCTGCCTCGACTCCAGAATGTTCCGCGTTTCACGCTCATAATTTGCATTCTATCCTCTAAAGTGAATTGCAAAATTCTGCTTTCTCTGCCCGCATGTAATTACTAAAAGCTCAAATTAAGTTGTCAAACATACACCCTATGATGACATACAAAAAAAAATCACAAGGATACTATAGAAAACTCTGCCAATGATTCATTGACATTTTACCTTATTGCGTGACCATTTACCCATGCATCTTCTAACTGCTTATCCTGGTGAGGATCACAGGGGGGTTGGGGTGGAGACTGGAGAATATCCCTGGCAGAACGGGGCACAAGGCTGGAACACATCCTGGATGGGATGCCAGTATGCAAGGAGTAATTATTTATACTTTATTAATAGTAATAATTAATAATAGGTACAGCTATGTGCTTCATCTGGAGCATGAATGCAAACAAATGTCAGACCACCCGTGGCAGAGAACACGTTGCTTGGTGGGGGGTGCATTATGGGGGGAGGCTTGTTTTAGAAGCACATGCTTGATACCCTGCACCTCTCCTTGGAGATCTGGCGGTTAGCCTCCTGATCTCCTACAGTGAGATCACCCATGAAGAAGATAAGTATGCATTATAAGGAAGGCCATAAGGGTTAGCGTGAATTTACATTACATTTACATATTATTTCCTTTGTGTCCCTAATTAACTATTAAATCACATCTACTTTTTTCTGTATTAAGAAATGGAGAGCTAAAGAAGATGACCAATGGGAATTCAGTAATCTTAAAATGCGTGATGAAAACCTTTAATATAATAAATGGTTTATTCATATGTACTGTATTATATTTGCTTGCTTTTTCAGTAAAGTAGCCACTTGCTTTGAGACAAAAATACCAAATAACCAAAATTGCATTACAATTTGTATCATAAGCCATCATGGTAAATTATTGCAAAATGTGACTGAAGACGATTAGGTAAAAACTAAAGTTTAACCACCTCTTAAAGGTGCTTGGTTGTTACATCACCTGGCATATCCTGTGTGAGGCAGTCGTATCTTTGCCTTTCCACAAGTTTACTTGGACTGAAAATACATACGGCCATCATGAAGACATTTTTGCACAAATGGTTCTATATATAAATATGCAGAAGAAACTTACCAAGACCACTCTATAGGCTGTATTGGAGGCTGCATTTGAGACTGTGGTAGAGACTATATTGGAGGCTGTGTTGAAGGCTGCAGTGCAGAATGTTTAGGAGACTGTGCTGGAGGCAGGTAGCACAAGAGGCTATACTGAAAGCTGTAGTAGAAGCTGTGTTGGAGACTGTGCTGCCGGCTGTGTTGGAATCTGCAGTAGAGGCTGTGCTAGAGGCTGTAGTGGAGTCTGTACTAGAAGACTGTCAGAGTCAGTGTGAGTGTGTTTGCTAGGGGCTTTGCGCGAGGCTGTGCAGGAAACTGTCAGAGGCTGTGTTAAAGGCTAACTTATTTATTCTGCACATGTTAATTTCCAGTGTGCTCTGCTGGCAGAACACTGGAAGGTATTCAGCATCTTAACGTCTAACATTTCATCAAGATCATTGAGAACTCGGTACTAATAATGGCTCTGGTTTCGTGTTCACTTTATGCTTGGTCCTGCAAACAACTGTGATAATGAAGTGGGCCTTTCCTACGTAGCTTGGGGTGGGGGGTGGCTCTCATTACAGAAACTGGTTCAGATTCTGAACTTGCACAGAAAGTCCTGTCTTGGATTTTTTACAGCATTTTGGCTGTAAATCTTTCCATCTGCACAAATCACGCAAATCGCAGAATTTTTGACTGGCCTCCAAGTAAGATTGTGTTAGACGAATTTAATTTAACAGATACATATGTACTCGTGGATGACAATCATTTTAAGCTTTCAAGTTCTGCCATAATGTAAATAGTATATAATGTTAATATACAGTACTATTACTAATTATCCAGTTATAAGGAGATAATTAGCAAAGGCACAGAAATGGTAAAACTCCTATTGTTTTGTACTCTTATATAGGTGAGACATTTACAGATCTCATAAAATTGTTAGATTAAAGGCTTTGACAGTGCACATAATTTCCACTTTTTATGTCTGGTTGCTGCACACAGGCCAGTTATTTAGTCATTTTTATTTTGATTAATTTATACTTTCATTCTTATAATACATTCACATGTATTTGTATGGACTGTTGCTGAGGAATGAAATTATCATTGAGAACATACTAAAACTGTTATAGCATAATGAGAATAGGATAAAAGAATGTTAAAAAAAACAAAAGGTTGAATCATAAAAAAATGTATACTCTTTGTAATGGCGATCACCCAACTGCCTTATGGTGTATTGCACCACAAAGAATTAAGTCAAACAAATGAATAAAATGGCCTTTAAAATAATCTGAAAAGCAAAAAAAATTGTGTGAAAACAGTGGTGATCCTCCTTTTCATTTTGTACAGTTTAACTATTAAAGAATACATTTCATGATTCATGTTGGATCTGTGTGATAGTAATGTGTATTCTTAACAATTACAATGGACAGTTAGCTTTTACGAGTGGAAACACATTGTATATGTTATGTAATCTGTTTTTTCCCACCCAAAGAAAGGGTACTATTTAAATGTTACTAGGTTCAATTTTTTGCTGTTGCTGTAAGACAATGCTTTTTACTTATGGATACAGTATATTAATAAGAAAAGTTTTCTTATTGTGAGCTAAACCTCCCAAAATCATCACTGATGCTGTGTCACATAAAAAAGGCGCAGATGCAAACACAATTCCTGAGAGTAATTTAAATTTTAAACTAGATCTTAAGCCACATCCATGATTCAGTGTCACTTTAGCTTCCGTCAGACTGAAAGTTTATATATTTTTCAGTTGTTAACTTTTTTTACTAAATCAACCATTTGGCGGCCTGGGTGTTCGTTGTCGGAATAAAATAGTTATGCTTTTTGTTTCCCCATGTCTATCCATTACAGATGGTCAAGCAGAAACGTGTATTTTTATTATTAAAATAAAAAATTAAATATTGAAAATAGCAATGTGGAAAGTACGGCAGATGGAAAACTTGGGGGCAAAATCTCATGGAAATGCATGTGCTGACTTTGCCCACAAACCAAATGTACGTTATTGTGAGTCGTGTGTTTATATTTGGATATTCAAAGCACTCTGGGGAAGCTATGTGAGGAAAGGCATTTGATAGTTTGGTGAGTTTAAAGTTGTTAAGAATGTGTTGTTATGTGCGATAGTGTGCAGTGTTTGCCCCAGGTTTACAGCTTTGGGGGGGGCAGACGGACACCGACGGGATTCATGCTGTTCATGTCTTTCTTTTAATGACAGCAGTCAATATAACAACTGAACTAAACATCAGAACATTTCTTTTTATGACAAATCTTCACAAAGTGTGCAGCTTTTGTCACTACGGTTTATCTTTCTGGACTTTTGGAGGAACATTTCTAGAGCCTCTTGATATTCAGAAACGTCTGGCCCATTTAATGAGATCTGCATGCCGGCTGCAAGATGGTCTCCTTGCGGCCTTTTGAGGATGTTTGTCTTGATCTGCAAATATATTGTTAGGCTTTAAAAGTGATAGCTGATAGCTTAAAATTGTGACAGTTTAAAGCAGAAAACGTGTGAAACATAGTGCAACGTATTTATTACCCTGTTGATGGTTGAGAAGTCTCTCTCACAGTTTATGCTGCTGACCGTCAGGGCAATGGAAAACGCAGATATTTTTCTCTGCTTTTCGGGTGGTTGACGTGACACATTTTCAGACGCTCTCTCTCCCCACTGGTGGGAATGTGCTCACCTGTGTGTGCACGTACGTGTCTGTGCGCGCGCATCAGGGCGGAATACCGCCATGCTTGGTACTCAGAGCAGAGGAGAATTATAGACGCGCAATCATTTAGAGACAAAAATGACAAGCTGTTGTGTAAATAAGATAAATAACATAAGGATATTTAGTTTGTTTAAAAAAGGACAATGTATAGACCTGTTCTATAGGAAAGGTAACCTTAAATGACTTCTGTTGTGATCTGGCGCTTCCCTGCAATAGAAAGGCATTGTCTATAGTGTACTCTTGACTTCTGCCCTATGCTGTATGAAATAGGGTCCAATAAGTGGTAGGAGGATGGATAGATGAATAATAATATATTCAAAGCATTATACATACATTATACATACTCATAATTCTAGATCCAATGGTTTAATCTGACCACTCTTTAATAAACTTCAGTGTGTGTCCAAGGTGGCATCTAAAAGATGCACAGAGACAGTAGGAGATTCTAAAAATCATACGCTATGTTACATGTGATTTGTGAATGATTTGTCTGCTGTTGGCTGTTTAGCAAGGGCAACCTAATGTATTACCAGTTTGCCTGAACACTTCACGATGTCTTAATCAGCAGAGTTTAATGGCGTGGATGTCTCATCAAGATGTTACTCATTTCTGCCTTTAATACAGAGTGGCCTTTTCAGCTGAGTTTGATCTGGTCTGATTGATTTAGTTGAAGTGATGCGGCTGTCACAAGAAGGAAAGGAGCCATTACAGGATGCAGTCTGAAAAACGTCAATAGCAAACCTATTTGTTCTGAGGTCTTAAACAACCATGAAATTAAAAATGGATGTTTCCAGGGAAAACACAATAAAATAAGTCACCACAACCATATGCAATGACATACATTAATCATGAAAATACTATAAGGGCATCAAAGAAATATTAAATGACATGGATAAACACCTCAACTATGGTCCATTCAGAAATACCTTTCATTAACTATGCAGTTGATTTTTATTTTTCTGACACTTAATTTATATAATTTTTTTCTCTACAGGCTCTCTTCTTTTAGACCCATAAGAGTGCGATATAAAGAGAGGGAGAAATATGGAGTGAGAGATGGAGAGAGAAAGAGAGACATTACACAGCCATTAATCGCCATGGTTCTGAACCCATATCCCAGCCCCTCCCGCCTGGCTCCTCGCCACAGGAACACTTAATTCCGTTTTATTTAAATTGGCTCTCAAAGATCTCTCACCAAACACCATCCTCCCATCTGTCACATAAACCCAGAAACTGGCACCAAACTGTGCCCTGCAACAGTACAGCTGATGTTTAAATAAAATATATAAAAACATGTATTAATAAAATCTGTATAAGCTTTTTGAAAGAACAGCATAAAACTTTTATTTGTCTGGAAATTGAAATTGTACACACAAGGTAGATAAGGGTTAACACTTGAGGTGACCGTTAAACATGCTGCTGAAAATAATTTACAAATCAGAAGCAGGAAGCCAAGAGTCTCAATTAAAATGATGAATTTATTGGTTATATATTTTTACAATTTTAGTTTAAAATATGTATGTCTGTGGAGCCCTTCTAAATTAAATTTAAAAATTTTAATTCTTTAATTATATTTTTCTTTTCATCTCTTTTTATTGTTTTTCACTTCATTTATGTTTTTGAATTGCTTATATGTAATCATTTGTATCCTTAGTTTAGAATATTGTTTGACATTTAGGTGTACTTGCCTTCTCATGCTGCATTGTGGGTATGCTGTTACAGGGAGGGGGGGTTTGTTAAGCAGAACCAAAAACTTTTCCTTTGTCCTCTACACTCTCGCTGTTTCTCTTTCAATGTTTAATAAAAAAGACCTTGGGGTGAGGGGGGGAGGGGTTGGGGGTGAACAGATTTTATGTAATATTCATCCTTTTCTCCCTATCCATCTTTCCTCCCCCTGCCTGCAGTCTGAACTACAGTGGCGTGTGTTTGGCTTCAGATACCCAGTTCAGTGACTTTCTCGATGGGATGGGTCCAGCCCAGTTTGTGGGCCGTCAGACCCTCGCAACAACATCCATGGGTAAGCACCACCTTCAGACCGCTCCATTCATCAGGGCCAGCTCTAGGTGTTCTGGGGCTCGAGGTGAGATTGTGTTCAGCCCCCCTTCAAAGAAAACAACTATTCTCATTTTGTTCATATTAAAAAGGCTTTAGTGGAACATGGTATCTGGCTGCGATCTAGCTAGCTTGTGTCATATTCGCTACAAAAGTATCGAATATTAAAAGTAATAAAAATAATAAAAATCATTATTTCAATTGCTGTTTTGCACCCCCTAATCAAGTGACACCCTTGGCGATCACATATTTTGCCTATACGGCAGGCTGGCCCTACCATCTAAATTTAACTGCAGCATGTAATTACCCAACATGCAATCACATTTCCTCTACTCTGCGGCATTAGTTGTTCTTGCAGGAAAAAGAAGACAGCTGAATGGATTTGTTGTTGTGTCTCCTGCAGGTGATGTGGAAATAGGCCTGATGGAGAGGAATGGACAGCTAGAGGTGGAAATTATCCAAGCCAGAGGTCTCACCCTGAAGCCGGGGTCCAAAGGTCCCCCAGGTAAACTGATTACTGGGGCAGAGAAACCACTAATGCCGCCTGTTACCTAAACATACTCATCAAATCCTGCAGAAAGGGAAACTTCATATTAACAAGCCAATCTTTGCCGGTGTGATTCTCCTCCCGGTAGCTTTTAGGTCAGAAAAAAGACAAAAACTAGAATTTTCTAGATTCACAAATAATATATATATATGTATATGTGTGTGTGTTAATGTATGAAACTAAATGATGCGTAGCATTGTAATTCAAGACATATTTTACTTGGAAAGTGTTTCATTCCTAGTGATAGATTAGATGTGGAAGGAAAAAGGTGAAATTAGGAAAATTAGCATGCCCCCCCCCCCATTTTAAAAATTCATTCAGCACCTCCCCCATCTTATGATAATACCTTCTTTATGAAAAAAATAATGGACTATTGGCCATCCGACTTTCTTCGGCTCACATCTCTTTGCAATTTCAGCCGCGTACATAAAAGTTTATCTACTTGAAAACGGTGCCTGTGTTGCCAAAAAGAAGACGAAGTCTGTGAGGAAGTCCCTGGATCCACTGTACAACCAGGTGCTGGTCTTCACAGAGGCTCCTCAGGGGAAGGTTGTGCAGGTAGGGAGAGGAAAAGTCGTGATTCTGACAGAATACTGTGAGAATGCATATATTCCAAGAACCTTATTCTGTGCATTTAAAAGTCACTGCATTCGTTTTGAATAAAACATCAGCAGACCACTTTACTAATACTGATTTCTGACAAATACACTAAAACTGTAGTAATTTTATATATCCAGTGCATTGTCTAGCAACATCACGGGAAACATAGCGTTAGTCATGTGTACCATGTCTGTTACTTGTTTATGTTTACTTAATGTCATTGTTTGTAACTCATTGGAAGGTAAAATGTCTTCATGTTTCCATCAAGCTCAGCTCCTTTTGGCAAGTGTCCCATAATCAAATTTTAAAACAGTTCCTCGTTAGATTTGGTTTTATTGTGAAAAGCCCCAGACTGTTTTCAAAGTGCAGGCAGGAAGCCTTCCTTCTTGACGTTCTAAGAGGAGACAGGATGCTTTTGTTAATGGACAAAACAGGTGAATAGCTTTCCAAAATATTAGCGTTTTGTTCCAAAGACTGTTAGCAATTTTGGAAATAATTTCAAGTCGTGTCACTGAATAATGGGTTTGAACACATCCCTCCCTCCTCGCCATTCTGTTGGGAGAACATTCAGCTTCTGGGATCTTCAGCCAAGGAACTTTCATATGAATTCATTTGCCTGTATTTTTCTGATGAAGGACATGTAGTCCATGATCAAGACAAAGCTCAGGCTGTATAAATTGAACGCTGTCTGCAAATGGGGAAAAAGCCACGATAATAGCAATATATTTAAAAAATGTGGATTTCAACAATATATGTATATATATATATATATATATATATGTGTAGAGAGAGAGAGAGAGAGAGAGAGAGAGACACACACACACAAACACACACACACACACAACAAATCCCAGCAAAGCTATGGGTCACAATGGGTCCACAATGGATCAAGGGGCCGAAATGCAAAATGAATTATGCTACAAATGTTACAATGTTACAAACAAAGCATTCCCTACTTGGAATCAATTTAGTATTTTATCAGGATGAAAAGCATCATTTTGTTCTGTTGTTTTATTCACTATATGCAGTTAAGCTACAAATATTTACATGCTGTCTTGTCCCGCAGGTTATTGTCTGGGGTAACTACGGACGTATGGATCGCAAGTGTTTTATGGGCGTGGCTCGCATCCTATTGGAGGAGCTGGATTTGTCAAGCATGGTGATTGGCTGGTACAAGCTTTTCCCCACTTCCTCCATGGTTGACCCCACAATGGCCCCTCTGATCCGGCACTCATCCCAGCTGTCCCTGGAGAGCACAGTGGGGCCCTGTTGTGACCGCTCCTAATGGCGCTGTGAGCCAGTTTGTCTTTCGTACCCATATTTTTCGCACAGCCCTACAATCCCTGGATCTCAGAAGGCTGCAAGCCCAACTCCTACACTTCGACCATGCAGTCATGGAGAGGGGTATGGGCCCCATTCTTGATTCAAAGGGTTCTTTTTTTTCCCCGAAGTGGAACATTTTAAACAGTGGACCTGAAGAAATGACTTAAGCCTGATTGATTTTCTTGATCTGAACTGTCCTTTTTTTCTCTTGCCCCTAGCCCTTGAGTGCAATCTCCAGTGTCTCCCTGTCTTATACCTCACAGCGTCAGTGGAGGATCAATCTGCCTGACAGATTACCGTCCATTAGGCTGCCTGCGTGGTCTCAGACTGGAGACCGGGGCATGTGCAATATTGGAGCCGCCGTTGGTGATAAATAAAACGAGCAGACAAAAAAAAACAAGAGAGAGACTAAATATTCATGTCTTGAAAGCAGATAATCACTCAGCATTATTGAGAGTATGCTACTTCAGTCACAGGTCTGGATGTTGCATTACCGCATTATCTGCTGAGATTCTGTGGATGTTTCTGTACAGCTGGGCTCACTTGGGATGTTTATTATTATTATTATTAATAATAATTATTATTATTATTTTACTGTGCCAATTTACCAGGAAGTGTCTTTATTTGGTGTTTTGTGCCACTGGTCAGTGAGTTAAGGTAAATTCTTGGACAGATGTAACGAGATGATAGTTTGCAACTAATAAATATTACGGCTAGTTTCACGTTTCATGCGTTGAAACACTTTAGTTCCACTTCGAACCCAATAGATCATTAAAAATACATTTAATAAGGAGAAGCAACAGTGTTAAATGAAACCAAGATTAAATGAAGGAGAGGTAACGGATAGCAGTGTGCAGGTTCTTGTGGGCACTTTAATTTTTGACTAAATATATACATATATATATATATATTATTCATAAAAACTGAGTGAGCCAAAGTCAATTTCTGTTGTATGAAATTTTACATCCAGCTTGACAAATACAGAAGTGTTAAAGTCTATTTGCAGAGCTTTGGTAGCGCAGTGAGATTGTAGCATTAGCATTGAGCATGAGAGACTATATAGCTTAATAAAAAATACTAAGAAAGACATTTTTTTTTTTTGCTTGAATTAATCATGAAAAACATGGGTTAATGGAGCAAAGATGTAGCAGCTAATTTAAATAATAAATTATAGATGCAGAACTGTGATAAATATTCACAAGATAATAAAAATGCCTATTATATTTTGTAAAAAAAAAAAAACAAAAAAAAACGCGTGAATAGCAAAAAATGTGTATAATTGATTATGAGATTTGGAGTAATAACCAGTTGACTGAAATGATGATGAAAACTTCCAGGGTTATGGACTGACACAGACATCTGTTTCTTGTGTGAAGACATACATTCACCAGTATTTCCTGTTGGTCCCAAAAACGAATTGTTGAAATATGTATTGTCATTGACATAGGAAATGTAATTTAAGATTTTAACATCCTCACTTACAATCTGTACGAATGTCTAGCAACATATATTATAAGCATATTATGTTCCTGCATGTAAATTTATGAAATCTGACATGGTCATAGTTTTGTATTGAGATAATTGTACTATTTATTACATAAACTCTACCAGTCCAGTGTACCAAACCAACCTTTTGTAGTAAGACACAAGATAACATTTTCAAAGTACATTTTGAAAAATGTGTGTTTTGTTCTAATGGGAGATGAAAATTTTATAGAAGTAACAAAAAAACTCAAACTCATAGTATATTTTATACTGAACACTTTATATTTACACTAATTTAAAAACATCTTTTAGTTGTATAGTATAAATTAAAAACAAAAAAGATTTTATTTTGAAGCAATAATTAGCACTCCCCTTAATACTTTTCTGGGCTCTAGAAGCAAGGAAGAAATGATTCAAGGAGAAATCAGGACAGCAAAGTGTTTGTACAGAGCCTCTTAAATAAAACTTTAGTCCGGTGATAAATGCTGAAAGCATTTTGGTCAGCAAATGTGTCACATTAAAGTGTTTATTTATATACTGGCAGAATCATTCTGTAATGGCCAGCCTACATCTGTGCTAGAAACAACGTCCAGTCTGTTTTACTGGGATGCATCTGCAACGATACCTGGTGCATTAGCATCTTGCAATCAATAAAATTTTTAAAAGTATATTATCATCTGATACAATGAAAATACGAGTTTATTCATAGTTTAACTCTGATATAGAGTAGTTATTTTAATAATATTATTACAAATATTTGCTTTAAAACAGACAAAAAGATATTCGCATAGGAGTGTTATTACTAAATCACTGGTTATTTTTTCATATTAAAAGTAACACGTGAGTCATATGTACTGACCAGCACTTGTGTTAGTTTTTTGAAGACGCTTATCTGCTGGTTATTACTACCATTAGACTGATTTGCTTTAAGGCTGCCAACAAGGTCAAATTTGTCCCTTTGACTGGAAAACACTTTCCTGCCAGAAATTGGTTTTGAAAAAAATTGCTTTATACCAATTGATCAAAATGTTAGAGAGATTCATCACACTTAAAAGTTGGTTGTTCTTAATGACTGATAAATCACATCCCTAATATGTATGGATATAAGTTTGTCTGGGTGTACATATGTGTGTGAGTGATTAACATTCAATGAAAAATTTTGATTGTAATTTTTAAAAGTACTTTTATGAAACTCATAAAATGTTGCTACATAAAATATTCTAAAACATACAAAAACTGCCTTGCTAAATACAAAAACAAAATTATGAAGTATGTAAATATGTTCTTCTATTGAAATTCCACCATATACATCACAAACTAGAGTGATATTTATAAAATCTATAATGCTGCCACATTCCAGGATTTTGAATTTCAAATGTTATATTTTCCTTGAAAATATCCCACAAAAACACTTTTATAATTGAAATACCTGCAGGAAATCTCTTAGTGAATTAAACCTAGTGTGCTTTTTAACAAAATATACAGCTATATCCTCAAAACTGTAAAAACATTATTCTTCAAACTTACAAATTGAATCATTGAATCAGTTTATTGAATCAGTTTGAACCAAAGTATGATTAAAATTAATTTAGCACAATTCTATAACACACACTCATTGTCCATATAAAAAAATGTATGCTATTCTAAATAGGTTTTCAGCACAGATTAAAACAGAAATTCTGAATTCTATTCTCAAAATATTTTTAGTAAATTAATTCTATATTATCATACCATGTAATATGGGTACCATGTCTAGTAACAACATTAATTCTGAAGTGGTATGACAAATTGTTCTGAGTGGTTATTTAGAAAGTCGAATTGTATCTTTTTAAAATTACCTCATTGTCAAGCTAACATAGGAAGAACAACATGGGGAAAACTGTGTTGAATATAACTGCTCAAGAATGCACCAAATATCTGAAATCAATTAAAATTCTATTACTGCTCTTAAATGGGGCTTTAATTTTACCAATCTAATAAACAGACAGTATATGTTTATTTTATTTAACTAGATATGCATTTGGTTTTAGTTGGATATAACTTAAACTTTTTTATATTAGCTACTATTTGTAATTAAATTCAAAACAAGCCCAAAAATATAAGAAAACACATTTCAGTTTGGACTACAAAGCTGATAGTCCAGACCTTTTTTATTTTTATGAAATAGAAATCTTGACCTGATGGGTTTCTCATCTCATGTCTGGGTCCTATGGTATATTTACAGTAATTGGAAGACTTTGAATTGTATTTCCTGTTATTTTAATGATTTTTATTTAATGTTTTATATAACAACAAGAGATACCACATTGCCACCTATGAAATTTGTCCTGAAGTCTCTGTGTTTTTATAGGTCATTTAAGTCTTAATTAGAGCTTCATAACAGCCTCAGTGTTTATTCTTGACTAGAAGGCAGAATTTAAAATGAGACCAAATGACGCAGAGTTAGAATGAAGGTAAAACTTAATAGCCACGGGGGATCAACTAGCAGTCACCCAGCTGCTAAACAAAGGAGGTTAGACTGCCTTTAAATATTGTGTCAGTTGTTTTTATAATACATGTAATTTTCGTTTACATACATACATTTCATATTTTTCAGTTTATTGCCAAAT
This sequence comes from Stomatorhinus ivindoensis, assembly GCA_019775895.2. NCBI lineage: Eukaryota > Metazoa > Chordata > Actinopteri > Osteoglossiformes > Mormyridae > Stomatorhinus > Stomatorhinus ivindoensis. Next base: position 4,906,040 of record JABFEB020000124.1, on the reverse strand, counting down.
TTCTAATGATTGGCCATCTTGGGGGGGGGTTCACAATAAAACCATCATTTAACAGGAGAGATATTTTTCTTAAAACAAATCCCACTGAAGGGTTTGCTGTGGCAAAGAGCAGAAATTACAGTGTAAATAAGGAGCATGGTATTGTCATTAAAATACTGGCAAAACACATTATTTAAAATCCCTCTTAATCTTCATTCTTTTGTTTTCTTATGTGCAATGTTTGGTCATAGTGCTGTTTGGTCTGTCAGGGTTTTAAAAGTTTTGCGACATAAACAAATATGGAAATAAAAGGGCTTTGTTAGATAGGATATCATACATTAGTGTGAACATATCATTAACTCCTGCTTACGCAGGGACTGGCTGGTTCTGCGACGTTCTCTCTAGGATGATTTGAATCATTTTAGGGAGATATGATCTGTTTTTGGGCCAGTTTTATTTAAAAAAAAGATTTATTACATGTAGATCTGAATTAATTAAGAAACTATAGTAATGTTGAATAATGCAGTTTGATGTTGTTAAACTGTTTCAAATGTTAATAAAAAAAAAGCTGAATCTGTGATTTGGATTTTGTTTTTTTTCATCCATTCAGGACTTGCCCGGGGTCTATAGATAAAAATAAGAGTAAGGCTGAAGAATTATAAGCTAATGCAGGCACAGTGCAGTTTCACTGTTACTAGACTTCTCTGAGGTTTGACTGTAATGACACTTTGGTGTGTGTGCTTCACTTGAACTCTGGAGTTTGTAATAAGGACACAATGAAGTGTGACTCTGATAAGGACACACGGGGGGTTTTCACTGTTGAGCACACACTAAGGTTTGACTGTAAAAAGCACAGACTAGTTTTTGACTGTAATAACGACACACTGCAGTTTGTAATAAGACTTTGGGTTTTGACATACGAACACAATAACATTTGACTGTCAATAGGGCTCATTAGGGGTTGACTATAAAACGGAGACACTGGAGTTTGATTGTCGCTAGGACATCCTGGGATTTGACTCCAACTTGAAAGCTCTGGTTCACTGCCAATGATGGTATTAAGCTCATAAGAAAAATACAATGTTGTTTGGCTTCACTGGTGAACATCATTATTCACGGGAATAAAGTTATAGGCAATGCAACACCAAGCCACTGTTACTTTCTCATAGACAAGTGAAATTATCATAGATTCAAACAAAAGAGTGATTGTGAAAACTCTGATTATTTTATTGCTAAATAATGACAATATTAAAAGGATATGATTTTAATAAATAGTCAAATATCCTTCTGTAAGAAGTTTCACATGCTTTCATTTTGAAAGAAAATTTAACATCAAGAAACTAATACAAGTCACTACATGACAGTGATTATACTCCTTTTCTTAATGCTCTACCTTCAGATCGAAACTGTTTGCTGATGGTAGTTATTTTCCTGTCATTTAAAACATTTGTGTAACAGTCAGCTGTTTAATCTTGCCACCTTATGTAATTTGCTGTCTTAAGACATGGTTGATATGATTGCAAATGTTGCAGCTGTCTAAGGTATCTAGACTCACAATGAGATGTCTCTTAGTATCATGTGACACTGGGGGACACAAAAGATATGCAGGCTGGAGAATTTCTAGCGGGTGAAGGCAACGGCATCAGTCTAGCAGTGTGATGATGACATTGTCGTCCTGCCCTTGCCAGAGCATCTCGCCCTCGAAGCAGACCATGCCGTGCTTGCGGCAGCGGAGAAGGATGCCCACCACCTTGTCGGAGATCTTGACGTAGCGGTCGAAGAGCCTGCCGAAGGTGACCCACACCTTGCCATCCTTACCCCTCACGCCCATGTCCCTAATGATGTAACACATCTCCTCCATCTCCCTGTGGATGTGTTTCTCCGCCCTGCGGGCGCGCTCCTCCGTTTTGGAGCCCTCTTTTGGACGCCCATAGCCAGTGTCGCCCTTCTGCAGCCTCACCGCCATAGCGTGCTGGTAGTCGAATTCCTCACTGAATGGGTTCAGCTTCTGGCCTTCGATGTGCTGCTCTGACCACTGCTGCCACTTACTCTTCAGGTCCCCCATAGTGGTCACCTTTATCTGTAGAGTAGCATCACTGTTAAGATTCCATTTATGTCACTGAGTTGATGTCAAATTTTTCTGTAAGAGCATCTCATGTGTTTGCTGGGATGGATTCCAGGATCACTAACACGATGTACTGGGTAAGCAGTTACCGAAACTGGATAGATGGATGCACTTGATGTCAATGTCCGAAAAAAGGCTCATGATTTTTCCAGTATTTAAAAACCACACATTTATTTTCCTCATTGTTCAATGACTCAAAAGAATGGAAACTGTGCTCTTTCCCTAATAGCAACAGCTATTTTTACATAATTACTGTCTTGTTCTCTGACTTTGTCATGCTGATCCATATTGGCAGTTCACTCTGCACTGGCAGACTCCCATCAAAGCATAAATAAAAATACAATCAGGCTGAGACAAACGTGAGACTGACAATATGGCACTGATTTTCACAGAGTGCAAAACTATGGCTATTTCATAGACGCTAGAACCTAAAAATACATGTTTTAAATGGAAAACAGAAAAAAATTGCGATCCTTCATGCTACAAAGAAGCACTTTTTCTTCAGCTTGAATGAAATGACACTAAGATTATGTTTGAACAACAATGACTGATTCGATTCTTTTTATAATCTTTGAGTATGTTGACTCAAGGAAGACAGTCTTTCATTTAAGGCACATAGATATTATAGTGTTTAGTTTGGTTCACTTTGTGTATACTATGAACCCAACTGTTTCTCCTTAACTTCCCACTTCGTGGCACCTACAGGATTCCTCACACTCCTGGATGTGTTTCTTGTGTGAAACATACATACCCTCTGTCGGTTTTTGCGTCTCTCCCCTTGCCCGTCGTTCTGGCCGTTCTTGCAGTCGCTGTTGTCACTGAAGCCCGCCTCTTCCCCCAAGCCACTGTCCTCTGTGTCTAGGCTACTGCTACGGGATCCCATCTTCGGTTCCTCTTTGCCCACTTGGTTCCAGGTCCTCACGCCACTGCTGGCCTTGGAGCTACAATAGCGTCTCCTAGTGGGCGACTCACTGCCTAGGAACGGTTTCTCGGTCTCTGAACCCAACTGGTTGGAATCGATCTTTTCCTTGATTGAACTCACCAGGTCATTGCCGCAGTCACTCTTCTTGGGCGTGACACTCTTCGTCACGGCACTTGTTCTGATCTTGCAGTCATCGCTACCATCAACTTTCACGACCCGGGAGACCACAGCCGGTTTCACTTCACCCTCTTTCTTTACTTCATTCTCTTGTATAGAGTCCGGCACCCATCCTGTTGGTATGGTCTCTTGCTTGACCGAATGCTGATTGGCCCAGCTCTGCCAGCTCTTGGCGAGGCCATTCACCATGCTGACACATTTTATCTTCCGGACCACCCGTGTAAAGGGTCGACTGTCCTGAACCGCAGTAGCCATGTTGGGTGGACTCTTGGTAGAATGAGAGCCGGGGGAGACAGTCCTCTTGCAGGGTCCCAAGGCAGGACAGGGACTTTAAATAGGGGAGGGCCACATAGGAGGTGTCAAGGCCCATGCGTCACATTCCTTCCACACATGGCTTCCACTGTGTCCCCAAACACCAATGGAATTTTCCCTCTGGGGAGGAGAGCAACAGGTGGCAACATTAAAAGCTGGATACATCTTGTAGTGTTCAGTCACCACTTGTACTTATGTTTTATCTATATATAAATCAATATATTAACGGATATTCCTATGAATGGTTTGTATTTCACTTTGCAGGCAAGTTTATTTTAAACAGCAGCAGTGCTTCTGGTTTAAGTGTTACTTGTATCAATTTATGCTAGTATTTTTCAATATCATTGCATATGCACCCTTTTTTTTTTGCTCAGGCATTTTGCTATTAGAGTGGGAACAATGGGGAAGCCTTTAAATATATGAACCACACCTTCCCGAAAAACACAACACAACATATCATGAAGTTGCAGCTTTAGGGACATTCTATTTTTTTAAGGGTGGTCTGAAATCTTAAAAAAAATACTATAAAGGAGAATGTTAATAAAGCACAAACTTTTATTGTAGTAATGAAACATTTCCCAAAAATTTCATTTTCGTACATTTTAATCTACAACTGAATGTTCAAGAACTATATATGCATAGATGTACAGGTTTGTGTGTGTGTGTGTGTGTGTGTGTCTACACATATGTAATTATATAATCATTATATAATTATGTGCGGCTAATAGCCTATGTGTGCGTGTATGATACACGAATGCTTTTAGGATGGGCGTTAGCCGGTTGCGTAGCCGCGTTACCCTGAGTCCGGTTCTATTTTGGGGCGAGAATGCGGCAGCGTGAACTGCTGGTACTGTTGGCGAATATAGAAGTCTGGTCCAAAACGGTCAGCTGGGTCACTTCAGGGTTATTTCAGGCGGACAGGCATGTGCTTTGGTTTATTTACATGCCTCGCATACATGCAATAGACGACTTTATTATTGCGACTTGTTTCCATTCAGTAATGCATTATTACTGTATGAGTATTCTGTTTTGTTTATAACAGGCACTGAGGCGGACAGCAACTTGGCCATTATATAAAAAACACTGGAGTAAGTCTGTTATTCAAGAAGTAACGAGAGGTATTCTAAACAAGTTCTATTTGTTTCTGGAATCTTCTGTAACTCTGTAACAATTTCTTTATTAAATATGAAGTGCGAGATATTAAGCTCACACGGGTATCTGTAGCACCAAGGGTAAAGGGCTAAGAATGCAACCGGAACAGTGTTACAGTGGATGACTCTCCGACTCACCATTTCCCACTTTAAAGTTATTAAACCCATACAATCAAATATACAAGTGTAATAATGAAGATGTAACAATATGTAAAACAATATGTTTTTCAAGTAATGAACATGCCCTGGTGGCTAATATTGTGGAAAAACCAAGCATTTTTGGCATTTCGCTTTAAAAATTACTACACGAGTAATGGTGGTAATATTTATGAACAATCAAATCACTGGACGGCTAAATATGTCACTGGTGCATCGGTTGAATAACGTTCTGCAATCTCTAAAAACTGGAAGTGTTTCCCCAATTCTGGCCACTGGTGCACGTCTGCAGCTATAACAGCTGATAAGTCAAACAGACCCAAGAATAAATCAGCTTTGTTCAAACCAGTATTTTTGGACAGATGAAGACTGGTAAAGCCTAATAATCCAATAATGATTTAAAAACATTAAGTGGTTAAGATGAATATGAATATAATCGAGCAAAATGATTTATATCATATGAAATGTAACGTTTTACAGTATTTATGGTTCTGTAAATGATTCCCTGGATGATGATGATGATGATAATAATAATAATAATGTAAACCTTTAACCCTCAGAGCTCGTTAACGACACTAATCCCAGGCACATATGTGCATTTTTATTCCATTCTAAAATAGAAAGCTTACTCACCCTGCCACATAATCACTGAGCATAAACACTGAGATATAATTATGGAAACAACCCGTGCTTACAGTGAAATCAGTTTTAAATTAGAAATCATGCATGTCTGTTATGAGTTGGATGATCATGAATGGAATATGAATCAAAACCGTTTGTCACTAAACTCCTGTCTGATATAATATCAAGACATATAGTCAAACACTAGAAGATAATATATACACTAAATAGGTTATATTCTTTCATATTTCTGAATTTCACATTTGCCTTATGTGGTTATTTTGTTACTCTTTGTTATAACTGTTATGCTGTGGTGACTTATAACTGATTGTTTAGTATGAATATCATGTTGGAACTTGAATAGGTGTATGACTCTTTAGCTGTAAATTCAGCAGAAGCTTCTAGTAACAGTTACCTTTTCTTGCTGGTGCCGTTGTCATGAGATAGAATTCTTAAAATAAATGTTGTGAAACGTCCCACTGAGCTGTCATTCAAACACACCTGCTTGTGGTCTGAGACACTGAGAGAGCTTTGAGGGTGTTCATATGAATATATATGGATGGTTAGGTATATGTTTATGTGACACTGTGATGTAATGATGCCGTTTCTCGGTCTGTGGCAAATTCGGTGACAGTGAATAGATATGACTTAACAGTGGAACTATGTGCAGAATGTGCTGGGTGATTTTATTCTGGGGTCTTGCTGAAATTTTTATGGTTCCACTCCTATTGTTCTTGGCTCCTAATTCTCATTATAGGCTTCTCATTTTAGTCCCGTGCTCTGTGGTTCACTGCTTGCTGTACGGTTGCCCCCCAGTGAAATTCCTACTGTGAAATTTGACTGCTAACTCTTTTAACACCAGAAACAATCACACAGGACACTTTTTCCCACAACACCACTAAATTAAAGTGCAAATCTGTTGAAATGAGTGACACAAACAAGAAAACTGTCCAGCTGGAGAAGTTAGTGTGTTCTGTCCATAGGTTGTGGGTTCAGATCTCATGGCCGGCAGAGAACCTATATCTCTGTTGGGCCCTTGGGTGAACCCCTGTTGCTCCATGGAAGCTGAACCAGTTCTCCGGTGATTATTTGTGTGCAGCTTTGAACAAAAAGTGTCTGCTAAATTAAAAACCAAAAATCCACTAAATAAGTTTCCTCTCCACGTCTCCAAAGATCTGCTCTGCAGCATGCAAACAACTGTTTTTACTCCCATTTAACAAGATCACGAGTGCGCCCAGCACCCCCGTGCAACGTCCCTCTGGGAGGGACATCGCAAATAATTGACAAGACTCAGAGACGCAGGCAGCCAATCAAACAAACCCTGCCCTGTAGTATGCGCCTCTTTTCTGCACAATGCCGAAAATAGCTACGGCAGAAGGAGGAAAAAACAGAGAACACCCCCAGCTGACCGTGACAGGTCAAGCCACTCCATTCTCTGCTGCTGTTCTGTGTGTGCACTCTGCCCCTTGTCTGAAATCTCCCCTGGGGGAGGCACTATGGAGTTTTTCATGACAGTTTTCCGAACACCAAATACAGCCCACCTCCATTCCCTTTTCCAGGGACACTTTCACTTTTTATTAAAGTGCAGTTTAAATTTCAATCATTAAAACTTCTGCGTAAATACAGAACTGTACCTTAAATGTTAAAATACGTAACCAGAAACTTCTTATCAGTAAATGTATTGTATGGTTATGCATATAATTACTGATTTTTTCCCCTCCTGTCTAGTTTTCTATTAGTAACAGAAAACTGTCTGTTTTATCCAATATAACTGACACAGTAACATGCCCACTCTTAAGTCAAGTACAGGTTTATTTCATAACCTTATTTTGAAATATTTCTAGAAAACTTATAGTCTAATACTCCAAGGTAACTCTATAGTCTTACAGTTCTGAAGCTTTTTTCAGCTCAAACACGACAGACATTTCCAAGTGAAATGTTTTGTGACTTCCATTCCTTAGCACACCAGATATTCTGCAAGTGTCCTGCATATATATATCCAATAAATGGGGATAGTTTTTTCATATTTGACAGCTCTGTGTGTCTGCATGAGAATGGGTTTTTCCTGTTTGACCTCAAAACATCCATCCATCCATACTCCAGCAAGTTATCTAGTATATTACTACCGAATACAAAAAAAAACTCAAAAGGGAACAACATATCACATGAAAACGGAAGATAAACGATTTGACTTTAACACACATTGTAAATTAGCACCTCCATTCCCATTACTGTGACTTCATCCTTCATTTCACAAACAGAACTTTCTCCATTTAAGTATCTCCAGATTTTCAGAAACACATACCATTTATAACTGTGACAAGGCTCAATTAAAAAGCCAATTAACTCAGTAAACTATTTCGTAATGTGTGTAAGCACTATCTTTTTTCTTTTTTACCTTGCTTGTCGTTTGCTGCACATCAAGTTCCTTTCTGGTAGCATGATAGAGCTATAATTTTTCTGACGTGTTATCCAGCAACCAACTTTTTTATTTTCTGGAGGCATGTGACATATTTCAGTGTGAGTCTTAAACAGAATGAAGTGACTCAATTTGTGTAAAGATCATGCAGCACCAACCACAGCTGACAGGCGTGGGGCAGGATGCCCGTATGTGCCGACCTGCTGAAAATCACATAGGCTGGCTGATAAAACAGACACACAAGCATTATATTAAAACATTAAAAACTAGCACGTAAGATAATGTAAGAGACAAAGAGAGATTCACAATGCAGTGCCAAATCCCTTGGAGGTTCTTATGAAAGGTTCCTGGATTTATCCCAAATGATCAGCCATGTAGCTGTCTCAGCGGGCCCATTCAGGTAGATCAGCCAGTCGTATTGTGGCCTCAAACCTCCAGGGTGGTTGGTTTGGATTATCACTGCCTTGGGTCAGTCCAGAGCTTGGAAGTCCCTCTGTATTTTCTACCATGGGTCAAAGACATATGCAGTAAAGGCAGACTAATGGCTGTACTTTGCCCTTGGCATGTGCAAGATCTATGATGGCCCACCTCGTGTTCTGGGTGCTTTGGACTCTGCTTTCTCTGGCCTGCTACATACCTGCTACAGTTCTCTATCGGATAAAGAAGGTAAAAGAAACAATGAGGGGTCTAAACAAAGGCTAGTAGGTAAAACAATAACTAACTAGTGCTAGGAACGAACGTGAGGAAACACATCTATGGCAGACACAACAGCTACTGGTAACTCAAGTACAATGAGAGTTAAGGGCAGGCATATCTATGCACAGCTAATGAGGACTAGATGAGGAACAAGATGCAAGCCATTGACAAACAACCAAGGAACAGGTGAGGATAATAAACTAACACCACGGACTAGGGACTCAACATTAGGGGAATTAACATGTACAACATAATCTCAGGACACCAAAGAACAAAATCTCCAACATAATGGATGGGCAATGATAATAGGCAATGACAATAGGCAGTGCAAGAGCAATGACAATAGACAATGACAATAGGCAGTACAAGTGTCTGTCCTGTGCTGCCGTATGCTGTCTTACACAGTCGTACATACTTCTGTGTAAGTGAAATTTTGTATTGTTTTGTTTTTGTTTGTAATGTCCGTATGTTGTATAAGTGCACTTGTCTTTTGGTGTCTGCACACTGAGCCTGGAGATACGCAATTTCGTTCAGCTATGCATCCGTTGTTGTACTGTTTGTTGTATGGTGTGAATGACAATAAAGTTCACTTACTTACATATAAGTTTCTCAACCATCTCCTCAGCCCATTTAGCCTGTTGGTGCCTCAAAGAACCAGGGAAAACAAGGCTGCGAGGGTTACTAAGCCCTGGGAAACAGAAGACGATGGGTTGGCCACATGCTGACAGACAGGGCAAGACAGAGACTGATCCTGGCACTGATCACTGAGCAGAGACTGATCCTGGCACTGTTCACTGATCAGAGACTGATCCTGGCAGTGACCACTGATCAGAGACTGATCCTGGAACTGATCACAGATCAGAGACTGATCCTGGTACTGATCACTGATCAGAGACTGATCCTGGCACTGACCACTGATCAGAGACTGATCCTGGAACTGATCACTGATCAGAGACTGATCCTGGCACTGATCACAGAATTCAGGTGAATTTGTTGGTTGTAGGGGTGTCATGGTGATGCAGTAATTAGCACTGTCGTCTCACACCTCTGAGGCCCGGGTTCTGTGTGTGTTGTTTACATGATCTCTCTGTGATGTCAGAGGGTTTCCTCTGGTTTCAGCACACAGTCTAAAAACATTCTGAGGCTAATTGGAACCATCAAATTGCCCATAGGGGTGGGTGAGTGGTCTTATCCCAGTCTAGTCAAAAGGTGGTCTATCCCAGACAGCACTGGGCGCAAGGTTGGGGTAAACCACAGATAGGATGGAAGTAAGTAATGTTTGACTGATTAAAAATTAGTTGATTGGGTGTATTATATTTAGCTTTTCTGTGTTTTTATTTTCATTGTATTATTTTCTCTTTTTTCATACAGTAAATTCATACGAACACAGTGAAGTGGAAAAAAGGCAAGACCTCAAACCTATTTCATTTAATAAAATTTGAACTCCGCAATTTATTTAATCAACAGCTCAATTCGGGCTAATCAGCATCGTTAGCGCTGATTAATTTTTTTAAGATTCACGAGGGAACTGGAAAACTCGCATGAATGTGACCGAAACGACTGTAGAACTTCATTATTAATCGAAAACATTTTATTTAATGGTGGTTACATAATGTGGGAAAAAAACTGTATTTCTGCTATGAATGAAAGCGGATGGGCTTTTAATTTCTGCTGCTGTCCCAGCTCATCTTCTAGGAGGCTTGTCAGGTGCATGATTGTGTGTGAGCGGGGGTATGGATGGGGGGGGGATTAATCTCTGCCATCGCTTGGCTGTCAATAAGACAGAGATGTCATGCCTGTGAGTGTCGCAGAGGCCCCTGGAGGTAATGTTGCCGGAGGCTGCCATGGCGTGTAATTCACAGCTCTCAAAATAACCACCTTTCGCTGTGACTCAGTTGTGGTGACTCACCTAATGACTCCTTCAGCGTCACTGAATCTTTTTTTTTGTCACATGGCGAGGACACCTGCTCAAGACGGGCTCCTGAGTCGCAAGCCTCGGAAATAGTATCGACGCCTTTGGATGTTTGTCTGTGATGGTATGAAATCTTGCGTTTTTTCCAACGGCGCCATCATAGTGAAAAGAATCCATTATTTTTCATGTTTTAAATCAAACCAAATTTTAACTGACTGATGCAAGCAGATAAAACTCAACATATATCACCTTCTGAGATACCTTGCTGTGTCTTTGAAATGTAGAAAGGATATTAAAAGAAAGAAATATAATGAGTTCCTATTATGATCGTATGACATAAAGTCTACTATAGGCCTCATTATATTTTGGCAGAATGAATGAATGGTGCCGTAGAAATCGTGACGTCCACGCAGGTCTGAACTCTGCACACTGTCTGCTGAGACTTCCATTGTGTCACATTGGAATGTGGATAAAGGTTTTGAGTGTTTCATTGTTACGGCGGGGCATGAGGCAGGCATAAAGAACTTGACGATCCACTTGCTACTCTGTAACAAAAAGGGGTTTATTAAACAAAAACAGAACATACGAGGGAACCAGACAACACCAGGAACAGAACTAAGAGAACCCATCAGAGTAATCTGCAGTAACGTGGACAACTGACAAGTAATGGTTTGCTATAGTTATCCTGCTTTTAAATGAAAATAAATAGTATGACAGACTGAGGAGCAGGACAAAGGCAGGCACTTAAATATACTGAGCACAATGATTAACAAGGGGGAAGTGGGGCTGTTCAGAACTAGGGGCAACGAGGAAGAGGTGAAGACAATCCAATCAATTAATCATTTAAGGTACAGGATACCAGGTGGAATAAATTACAGAAAGGGGAACTAGGGAACATTGACAAACACGGGGGGTAAACACAAGCAGAACAGAATTAAACCAGATAAACCAAAACAGAGGAGCAAAGATACCCAATAATCACTGGGAAAATTAATAAACAAAATGTGAGGCTGGTTCTAGACCAGCCTTGAACCCTAGACAGGTATATGCTCATTCTCTGAGACCACAAACTCAGCCCACTGAGATATGCAGCTCAACCAAAAGCTAAGGAGACAGGGACTTAGAACTAAGACAGTTGAAGCCGCTTGGCCAGTAAGACCTGGTGGCCAAATGGGGACTGAAAACATAGCACTGGGATGGACGGACACCAACCCTGACAACCGGTGTTATAATTGCGTCCATGCATTTAAGAGTCCCTTCAAGAAAACCCCTCTGAGCTGCGCTACATGTGCAATCGATAAAGGATCTCAGCCAGACAGCACGTTTTATATTCACATAGTAAGTGTGTGTTTGAAAGATCCGCGGATCCTTTAAGGCCCCAATGCTGGGTGAGCGCCATGTGTGTCACCACGCTGGAAAAGCCATCGGGTGGCTGCAGATTTATGTGCGTGTCCCCAGCCATTTCTCCCATATATCAGCTTCATGGTGCCTGGACATCAGTCTGGAACCATGCCCTGAATGAAAAGAGAGAGAGAGAGAATGTGAACTATATTTAAATGCAGAAAGCAGATCCAGTTCCCATTAACATAAGATTGCCACATCAAATAAACAAAATCAAATGTAATTGAAAAATACAGTTTCATATTTGCAAATTAATCATAAAATACGCCCGTGAAACTGAAAACACCCCGTATGGCTTCAAGGGCTGCTTTTACAACCCTTAGGGGTTGTATTAATCTACAGCTGTGAGTGTCGAAAACTTTACACCGTAAATATAGAAAAAGAAACACTGCCAGTTGCAGTTAAATTGCAAAGTACGTTTTTAAGTGTTTGAAACATTAAGAGTTTAGTTAATACATTTCATTAAGAAGTGGGATTTCTACATTACGGGGAACAGAAAGGTTATAGCTTTTCAAGGCTGAGATGGTATTGGCTTGGAGGTCTCTTTCATTTATTATTAAACTTTAATGAAACAGGCTGTCAGACTGGAAGGTCTAATTAGTGAAAGAATACATATGGGACCTAATTGCTGGATCACTGTCTTAAGGCTCCTTGATGTTTAAAACCCCCCTTTTTACTTATCATAACTGCGTAGCCAGACTAGTGTCGTGATATGTTACACCACAGACAATTCTTCTCACTCTTTAAATGGGCTCATATGTCTTGCGTTTTAGTAATAACACTTCATGTCATTGAATATCATTTAAGCAAAGATGTTTGAATAGCAGTAATAGCATCTATTAAATATACAAAATAAGAGCCTTTAATTAAAAAATGGCAGATGTGTTTAATAATGTCTGGACTGTGCTTGTACGTCTGTCTTGTACATGACTTTGGACAAAACCATCTGTTAAATATAATAGAAATACTTTAATAACAATGCACTGTATGTGGTATATAAAAAACAGGTGGACAAACATTAGTAGAGAGGAAGTGAAAGTAAATGACTTGTAAAGGGTGAAAGTTGATAGTTGACACAGTGGATGTCTGTTCCCTTTGCATTTACATAACATGGGCTTGCATGAAGACTGGTGGTTCACTTGTAGTTCACTTACAGAGAATAAACCAACTGGATAACTAAACATAGTGGCAGCCGAGCATTTGACCTGCTCCTCACTCCTGATGTGAAAGAAGTTAAAACTCGCTTTTTTTTTGTTGGTTACTTTTGATAAGGTAAGCTATTTGCTCATAGATTAGGACAATTGTATCTGTTATGAAATTAAAATCATAGTCATTCAAAACCAAGTAAATGAATGTTGTGTCTGAAAATAGGTATTAAGATTTTTTGTTTGTAGCGTACCAAATGTTAGTTTGTTAAATGAAACTCTCTTCAGTGGGTTTTAGTGTGCAAAAAAGGAAACTAAAAATATGTAAAAAGTACAGCTTGTGTCAGGGGGCCAATATAGAAAGCATATATATAACGACAGAGGAGTATATAACTGCTTTTGTACACTGACTCTAAGTGACAAAGCAGCTGTCAGATTTTCATACTTTGGATTTCCAGACAAATTTCCAAGAGCCTTTGTATGGAGATGCTAGAAAAAGCCCCAAATTTATGAGTCATTATGGCTGCTGCAAAATCCTCATTGTCACATTTTTATGGTTCTTTGTTGTAGCAAATTTGTTTGTTTTGCCATTGTTTCCCACATAAAATGTATCGCTCAAATGAATGGTCATGAAAATGCTGTTAAGCTTTATTAACAGCCACATCCATTATGAGGGAATCAGAAAGCTGCCTTCGGTCAGTGTCTCATTGTAGTGTATAATTAAAATTTTCCCCGAATTTTGATTCTGTGAAGGGAGCATGAGATTAAAAATGTATTTCATATGAGAATGGACCCAGTCTCTAATACAAGCCAGCACGCTTCTACCTTAAATAAAATGGGTCACAGGAGCAGGTGAGACGCGGCCTGTTAGTTGGCATTCTAACATTGTGACACAGTGGTTTGGAGTCAGAAGACCGGCCAGCATACTGAAGAGAAGGTTCTCGACTTTTTAGCTCAGCCTCCTGATCTTCCTGTCGGTCAGACTTTGGACATTAGATTGACAGCTGTAGCTTGACTGTCAGTATTAATTTCAGTGACACCCTCTCACATCTAAGTCACGACTTCTCAGAACAGGGGAATACACAAGAATTTGCCCAGGGTGTTTTAAATTTTTTTTTTATCTCAGCTGCCCTTAGATGATTGTGATTGTTATTTAGTAGAATCAAACAATACGGTTGGGGTTTTAAATTGATAAATTTGAAAAAAGGTACTTTTATCAAGTCCAGAATACAGGCGGAGGGGAGAGGCAGTCCTCCTTAATTGATGTTGGATTATTCAATTTAACAGAGGTCAAATACTTGTCAGCAGGGCCGGAGTGGGACTCCTTTTCAGCCCTGGAGTTTCAATCCTTAGACCGGCCCACTTTAGTTCACAACTGACTATATTAAAATAACGTCATTTCCAATTCAGTGCAAATACAGTAGCCTAAGTGTTGCTTCACAGTGAAGATT
>JABFEB020000124.1:4871071-4884441 GCA_019775895.2 Stomatorhinus ivindoensis | reverse complement strand
ACCTAGGCGGGGACTCGAACCCAGGTCCCAGAGGTGTGAGGCAACAGTGCTAACCACTGCACCACCATGCCGCCCCAAGAGCAGAAGATTCCAGGTTCAAATCCTGGCTGGTTTGGAGAGGGTGTGGCTTAGTGCATTAGGACACTTTGCTTTTAACTGGAAGGTTGCTGTTTCAAATTCCATGGTTTAATGTTGTGCCCCGGAGCATGACCCCTAACCCCCAATTGCTCCAGAGACTGTCTGACTCCCCCTTTTCAATTGTACGTCTCTTTGGATAAAAGCGCCTGCTAAATAAACATAAATATCTTCAAAGTACAGAGATAAAAGCAGGCGTCATCTGAGGTAATCCTGTCCAAGGTTTGGCACCTGAACCTTGAAGGCCCAAGAAGAGCATGTGAGTTTTTTCAATGTCCCCTCTTGGTCTATTTTTGGTGGTGTTGGGATCCAGTTACCCTTCGTCGTCACTAACCTCTGTTTTTTTTTACTACACTCGCGCCTGCTGAGTGTGAGTGTAAGTCGTGCTTTTATTTTCAAAGCGTTTCACGGGTCAGTGAGGGGAATGCGGTATAAGCAGGGCGGAGAGGCATGACCAGCCGGTCTTTCACTATCCTTTCACTCAAGCCCTGTTTATTTTGGATGAAATATGTCAGCCACCTATTTCAGAAGCTTTTTCAGCTCGTTTGCGGTTCTTCAAACGCCGTTATTTGTACTGAAATTATTTTCAAAAGTCAATGAACAGTTATTTCATGGTCAAGTAAATGTTCGGAGTATCGGACATTCAAAGTAAACAGCTGTAAATTTTGATCAATGTTTGATCATCTTGGTGTGCGTCAGCAATGAAGTCTTATGATTGAAGTCTTGCTACTTAAAACTTCCGATATTTTACCTTTATCTACCTAATCGGATCCCTTAGAGAAAAACAGCTTTTATAAAACTTACTTTTGGTGTCAATTATCACTTTCATGCTTCTGCTGGAGCTACATTCAAGAGCTGAGCTTTTACTCAAGAAAAATATGATATTTGCATCTGGCATCAGAACATCTGGTTACAGCTGATGGTTATTGGTCACATTGCGAGTCACATGGTACAGGAACATTGCATCTGTCCAATCCTGACAAATCCTCTCTCCAGTAGAAGAATACAAAATTATGCCTGTTGCTATGGAGTCTCCCGGCTGCAATTTTAGTATGACACCCTTCAGCTTTCTGTTTTCATGTCAGTATTTCTATTTTGCTTAAAATTGACCAGAGGGAACAACTTAACCTGGCTAGAATGTCAGATTGCAATGGGATGTAAGTTTCAACAGAGCTCTTCATAAGGGTGGCCATGGCTTACACTGACAGGATCTTAATCAGTGCTTTCGGATTTTGGTATCAGATAGGAATCAGATAACCTAAATTTTGTGGCTTTACACTAGTTGACACCATATTATTTATTAACTTAAAGGTTATAATTGTTCAAATTCAAATACAATAATAACAAAGGAAAAAATCCTTTTATACAGTATGCCTGTATTCTGTATGTGTAGGATGTTCATAAATCAAAACTAAATATTAAAAAAATATTTTAAAAAGTGATTTGCTTGTGTTCCCCTGGGATCAATAAAATATATCTTATCTTAATCATAGAAGTTAACCAACAGGGAAAATCAGTGGCAGCTAACACAACACTGAACAGCTGCTCCAGTGAATTTCATTCCTTCAGCTTGAGAGTTAATCAAACTTCATGTCACTGAAAATGACAAAAATATGTTGGTCTTAAATATGATGAGGGGGCCAGAGCTGTTTCCATACCTCCAGTCAGCATGAGGGCGCACTTGCAGAGGCAGTTGTCATTGTCAGAGTCACGAGTGCTGAAACTGGTGCCGTGGGCGGCCAGACTGCTCTGCATCCCTCCTGTTCCACTGTAGCCCCTCAAGAACAGCCTAAAGACATTGCAGAACGCATTGAACACTCATGCAAATCCTATAGCTTATGTGTTACTCCTATAGACTTGGATTTCCGGTAAATGTAAGGTTTGTATACCACAGCTGCTGAATAGTTAACCATAATTCAGCTGGTGATATTTGCTTGTGACCAAAATTACATAAATTACACCCAGAGCTCAAAATGTATTAAAAGAAGGGATCTCTGGAATCACATTCTGTACTAGAGTCTAATAACCTCATCTTTTAGGCTTGAGGCCATATACAAACCTGGCATTTGATTTTCGATACAAAGGAGGTGATGAGCATTCCAGAAAAAATGGATTAGGGTCAAATATCCATGCCTGCAAGCCTGTGCTTGTGTTGAGGGCAAGGATGGCTATCCAGTGTCACACAGCACTAATTGCTGTTATCTGTAGCTGGAGCCAGTACGGCTACACGAGTCCGGCTGAGCCGCGCTAATCGCATCATCTAGCCGAACGAGCCAGATAATGTGCGGCTCCATTTCCTGAGCTCGCAGACTACCAGAAGGCTCTCCACCTCGCTGGAAATTCTCTGCTTCACTGACAGGTGAGAGGTCATTCAAAAGTGTGGTTTGGAAAATCAGAAGAAAAATTACAGGTGGAAGAAGTCAATGTCATTTCAAGAGCTGCAATCAGGACTTCTCTAGCAATCATGGATAAAAACAGGAAGTGCTCATCCAGCGAAGACTTCATGGAGCCTTTTTTGTCATTTTTGGGATTTAAATGGTGGATCAGTTGCGGGTCCATTTGGAAATTCAGAGAACTATTTGTACGTCACATTGATAACACCTGATAATCCATCTGACTTAGTTGATCACTCGTCTAGTACAGTCATCATGAGCTTACAGTCTAAGAGGAGACATTGCGGGCATGACGTCAGTCCATCGCGGGGCACACAGCTGTGGCTGAAGAGGAGGAATCCGGAGCACCCTGAGGAACGTGAAAGTGGTAGAACGTACCGGTAGTGCTGCTTCTCACTACCCAGCTGAAACTTGTCGTAAAGCGAGTACGGCGCGTTGGCCTCCCAGTCCTGCAGCTCCACCCGCAGCGAGTACTGCGGCTGGCTGGTCGCGGTCATCCTGAACACCACCTCATTGCCCAGCCAATGCTCCCCAGCAACATCACCAAAGCCCTGTGTTTATCAAAGAACGACTCGGTCAGTTCTTAAATATGCGATTCTTTGATGACGCACGGCAGCATATGAAGTATAAATCAGGAATAATGACCACAGCAAAACATTTCTCATTAAACTACACTTATGGGCCAATTTGTTAGGTTCACCTGCTTCTCCAAACACCACATCATGTGACTTCGACTGAATACACATAGCATGCAGGCAGGGTCAAGAGGTTCACTTCCTGTTTAGCTAAGGATCAGAATGGCCAAGGTGCACAATCCCAGCGATTTTGAATGTGCTTCCAGCCTATCAGAAACAGCCCCCTTCCCGAGATTTTCACAAACTGCCACGTCTAGTAACACCGCATAACACTGTATTAAAATGGGCATAACCTTCACAGAAATGGTTCATAGTGGGATGTGCAATGGAGGCAAGTCATGAAAGCTGTATAAGAGCCTTAATATTTTCTTAATATTTTTGTTAGTTGCGCACACATAAGTAAAACTTTGTCTTACATGCACTAAACCTTAACATCACCACTGTCAAATGAGTCAACGTCTGACAGTGCACGCACCATCACACTCGCTAACTTTAACAGTCCTGCGTTCAGGGAGTAATTTGCATACATGTCTGCGGTCAGCAAAGAACCTCGACTCATAACTTAACGGAACATCTTTGGAATAGGCCAGGACACAGGGTTAGGGTGCCTTCCTGTGCTTTCACGGAGGACGGGAGCGTGGTGCTACGCATCAGCAGACAGTCCAGACCAGTGCAGGCAGAATGACAGCCAACACTCTGGCAATTTCTATTCATAACCATGTGTTCCATAACTTTCAGCAGAATAACCCGCTTAAAACATCAATCCAATAAACTTATATACCTCAAAGGACAAAATATAGCCTCTAAAACTATAATTTAAACGGTATAATGAAATAAAAATATATAGCGTTTAAAGGATGTTATTTATACAAAAATTAAAGATAGCTGTAAAAATAAATATAACCATTCCTGGAAAGCCAGTGCCTGATTTAACTGTCTTATTTTAAATGAATCGTCATTACTCATGATTAAATACAAAGTAAAATGACTTTAGCTGGGGAAAGGACAAAATGGTGTTTCTGGAGAAATTACGTCATTTTTAATCAAGTAATGTAATCCAGTAATATAAACATAATATTGTAGATGCCATTAGAAGTTTACCATCATTTTCTGGGATGATGACACATTTTAGATTGTAATATGTTGCATTCATTACCTGTGATGTGAGCGTACTACACTTTAGGCTCCATAACAGAGCGTAGGTGTACAGAGATGAACAGCGATGGGACATTGAGCAGGCTGGGTTACATTTGGCAGCAGGCAAGCAAGAACAATCGGCAAGATGCTGGGATTTTGAAATACTATGTTACAGTCGACTTGTACTTTTTAGTATTTGCTAAGATTGTAAAAATTGTGTAGATTTTGGAAAACAGCAAGTGACAGGAAAGGCTTGTCAAAACATTATCTGGATAACTAGGGAAGATTTCAAAATGAATGCGTTGTGGCAACGAAAGATTATTTACTTTGGGGCTGAAACGTCTCGTTTGGCTGCTGATTGCTGGCCGCGACATGCCTCCGCGATGGGACACGTGTGCCGATGTGATGCCTGTGTGTTATGAAAACAGGGAGATTTGGTGCCTCTGAGGTTAAGCCGGGAGACGGTGTCTCCGTCGATCTTTGGCACCTTCAAGATAAACAGCCCAGTTCCATCTGAAACAGGTGAACTCCCTTTGCTTCTGTTTTTGTCCAATTTTGCTCTGATTCCTTTATAATCCACAGGACCTAAACAGGACGTCTTTGCATTTCTGCTGCCGTGTTTAAAGCAGAACAGCGGTGTTTGCCTTACTGCTCTGATTCAGGAAAGACACAGGTCTGAATAATGTTAGGCAATATAGCCAATGCTTCCCATCTTTTCAAATAAATCTTTTAAGTTTGCATGTCGTTTAATACTCAAATCTTCGGCATATATCAATACTGTAGTTCTAAATTGCAATATAGGCCTAATTTGGCATTAAATCTGATATCTTGTGGAGGTTCTTAAATATGAAAGTAAATTCATGTTGCGTAATGCAGCTTATGCATTGTCTTTTCATGTTTGTCTAAAAGGAAATAAAATAAAACAGCTAATATCACCACATGACTGTAAATGCTTCATAAACAAGCTGTATTACATCGCATGCATGAACACTGAACCAGCCCTGAGATTTACAGTAAAATTCCACTTGCTTACATGGTGAAGGAATTGTTCTTTACTCAAAGAACGCAAAGGGCGCCGACTTGACCACGCCAGTTTGGGGGAGCACTGGAGGTGATGGGCGCCTATCAGCAAAGTCTGGCACTGAATTCTCCTATGGAAAACCTAGCTATGCTTGGAAATGATTCAACTAATGCATGTGAAATTTAATTAGTGACAGGAATCAAATTGCAACGACCACCACGGACTTCCAGATACCGTGTTAGAAACATGTAAATGCATATTTTATGACCTAGAAAACAAAACAGCTGGTATAGATTACTACCAGATTAAACATAAGGGAACAACATGTTTTCCACTGTTGCAATTACGCAGTTGGTTGCTCGCTTCAGTGTCCTTCTTTTCAGTTGTGGTACCTTATGACAATCGACAGTTACTCTGAATGAGACTGCTTAGCATGATCCGCCAACCATAAAACTTAGGAGGTAACAGAAAAGGTTTGACCCCCCCCCCCATCTGTATGTACCCACATCAATGTATCTAAAAATTAGACCGGTGTTGAATCTGTTTCTGTGTGGCCAGTACTACTGAACAGTTAGTAAATCATATACTTGTGCGGAGTCTCTCATAATCTCAGTTGTGAAGATTTCTAATGTAGGTAGGTAGATAGATATAAATCTCGGTAACATTTTAAAGCAGTCATTACTATGCATTATGGATAATACACAATAATTAATTCATAAAGTATTATAAACACGGCTATAGCTGTTTATGAAAAGGCATAACATGTTTATTATGCATTATGAATGCTCTATGAAGCTCTCATCTATAATGTGCTATAAATACCTGGTGAGTATAAGCCATTATAATCTGTTATGAAGGTATCGTGTAGTGATTTATTCGAATTATTTGTACACAAAAAAAATGGTCGAAAATGGAAATGAAATTAATGATATTGATTGTGGAATTTTATGCCTTTTTTCCTCAATACATTGGATATTTCAGCAGTTTTAGCCATGCTGGGGCACTCAACTAACTCATTACATTTACATGTTTCTGCTGGTGTGGAGAATGACCAAGGCTACTGGTAGAACCTAAGGGCACCCAATTATCTACCTATTTGAAATAGCAAATAGAAATACCCATTGCATGAAATAGCAGGCTAGATAGATTGATTGATTGACTCACAGAGTTGAGATGTTCAGGACAGCCCTGGAAACCATGAGCTGCATAGAAAAACCTTTCAACTGGGGAACTAGCATCACTTAGAAGTCCACTCTGTGCATTTCGGTGACCATAATGGAAAAATTGATTTGTCGGGGGACCAATGTCCCTTATCGATCTGCGATATGGTGACCCTAACGGACACTCAGTCGCAGCTTCGGGGATTGCCGAATTCTGTTTTTGTCTGTTTACTCTTTGTTTCAAACTAGAGGATCTGTTTAGCTTGGGGCATCTAAATCTGGCAAGCCAGGGGAGGTCTGGGGGAGGTCTGGGGGAGGTCCACGTTAGGGTCAGGTGAATCATCCAAAAAAACACCTATGTCCTAAAAAGCTTTTTATATTGCCTTTGAAGAACAATTCAAATGGAAACATGACTATTTTTCCCCGTTTCTCGTGGGGAGTGTGTCGACCGATGGTCCCACATTCACATGCAGGGTCTAAAATTCAAGGACACCGGCAGCACAGTGGGGGTGCAGGGAGCCGGGAGGCAGTATAAGAGTAACTACCTTTTTGTACTCCTTCCATGTACGCTGGAAGTCCACACTGCCGTTTACTCGACGTTGGAAGACTGTCCAGCCGCCCCCACTGGTCTCCATGTCGCAGAAAACCTGTGCGGAGGAAACACTCCCGATGTCAGAATGGGAGGCGCCCAGTGCTACCACAAAACATACTAAAAACCATTCAGGCTATTTTACAGAATATAACAAGCGGGCATTTTTTAATTACAGCACATACACTCGCCACAGGTGTCAAAATTTAAAAAATTGGCCGTCAATGTATCTAAAAACCGAAACATCTAAAAACTTTGCTCGACGGCCCATTCTCACCTTGGTTGGCTCCGTCGCATTGCTGTCAACGTATATGCGGTACATGCCGCTCGTATTATAACCTGCCTTGTAGATCTCGCCGCAATCCCGAAATCTCAGCTGCCTCCAGTGTGGCGCTGCGGGAATACAACGTCAAACGCACCCTTCAGGTATTTGGATTGCGTTAATTGACCTTTTTCTTATCTCTCCATTTTCACTGCTGCTCTGTCTAGACGTACCAGTCTTCCTGCTTCCTGCATGCGCTTTAGAAATAAATAGATGTTGGCAGTTGTAGCCACACTCTTCAAGCAGAGCAACCTGAAGGCTAGAGATCAAAGTATGTTGGGGGGTGGGGGGGGTGCTTTTCCACATTTTTGGTTTAGAATCTGCGTAAACATGCTGCCAGGAATAATAATTAATAAAACACCCTCTTCCAAGTCTTTACAAATTACTATACTAAAACAAATTTTAAAAATCAATATCAATACCGAGAGGATATTCATATTCCAAAACAAAAACTAGTAGCCGTGCAAAGCAATCAGTATAGAATTAGCACCCCGTCCAGCATGGTTGGCTTAAAAAAAAATACATTGTATCTTTGATTGTAAATCTAATGTAGACATTAATACACAGCTGGCTAGTTTACTATGCCTGTTTGAAGTGATTGTGGTATAAGAAGCACAAACAGTCTTTTATCAGACATTTATCTTCAAACAACTTATCTAGTACAGGGACAGAGGGAAATGCGCTGGATAGGATGCCATCCCATCGCAGGACTCACATGCACACAGCAGGCAGGGAAACTTGCTGGATAGGACGTCATTCCATCACAGGACACACACACGCACACAGAGGGCAGGGAAACTTGCTGGATAGGACGTCATTCCATCACAGGACACACACACACATAGCAGGCAGAGGAACTCACTGGATAGGACGTCATTCCATCACAGGACACATACACACACACACAGCAGGCAGAGGAACTCGCTGGATAGGACGTCATTCCATCCAAGGACACACACGCACACAGTGGGCAGGGGAACTCGCTGGATAGGACGTCAGCCCATCACAGGACAGGTGGGTACAGTACCGTATACAGTACCAGTCAAAAGTCTGGACACACCTACCAAATCATTTGTTTTTTCACATCAAAACTACCCTAAGCACACCTGGAGGGTATCTAAGCACCGTATCTTGTGAACAAGGAAAGAGATGGAGTGCTGCAACAGATGGCCTGCCCCCCCCTCACATCTGCTATAAACCCTATAGAGGTGGTTTGGAATGAGTTATATTGAAGAGTAAGAAGAATGTGCCATCTTGTGCCCAGACCTCATGGAAACCCCTTCAGGACTGTTGGAGAACCATTCCAGGTGGCTACATCTGGAAGCTGGTTGAAAGACTCACATGAGTCTGCAATGCTGTCATCGAAGGCAAGGGGGGCTCTTTTGAAGAGCCGAATAAATAGGAATGCCCAAACTTTTCACTGGTGCCATATTTCCCAGAGCAATTTCATTAAGTACCGCGTCAAAGGAAAATAGAGAAGTCCTCCCCCGGATCTCAACCAAGAACCTTCTGGCTAAGCTACCTGATCCCATGGATAACAGGCTCATGAGTCTGTGCACCGAGTCCACGAGCTGCTGCTGCTGCCTCTGCAGGGCGGAGTTGTTGCTGCTGGCGACGTGCAGCTGCCTCTCCAGAGCCTCGATGGCCGTCGCCTGGTGCAGCACCACGCTCTGCAGCCTCTGCTTCTCCTCCCGCTGGCGTTCAATCTCGGTCACCTGCTGTGACTCCAGAATGCGCACCTTGTTCTCCAGAAGTCTGATTTTGTGTAAAAACATGCAGAAGACACACTTTTTGCAGATTTTATTGTAAATGTTAGTAGAAAAGGATGACAGTGATCCTTATCAAAATCTAAAAGCTGAATCTCCAAGATTAAACATTGGCTGCAAAATTCATATGATCATTTCTGCATTTTAATAATATTTTGAAAACCATTTATCAACATTTTTTCCCAATGATGTAATTGTTGCGTAAGTCTAAAGGGAATCTTTAGCATGCTTGGAGTACAAAAAGGATTAAATTGTGAGTAATATAATGCACTACAGTGATTGCATTCATTATAATATCATTTATTTGCAATTCCATTGCAGATGTATTCGAGATGTTTGGAAGGATATTCTGATACCATTTTGACACATCGCCCCCTATGCAATAAAAGAAACACTAGAGGATTTAATGTAGTAATCTTTTGTCAGGAGAAACATAAGTATTAACACATGTGGTTGTAACGACACAAGAAAAGCCATCTTGCAAATAAATACGAGATTTGAAAACCAGATTGCGCTTGCCAACATATTTATGCTACCTGTTTTTGTCCTGAAGTTTGTAAATCTCCATGACCTGTATCAGCAGCTCCTTCTCTAGCTTGTTCGTCGACAATGTGTTTTCCAACAGCTGGATCTCAATCCTGGACGTCTGGTTGAGGACCTGGACCACAGCAACCACAGAAAAACGACTAGCTTCTGTCTCTGAGTCAACGCGGATGTCAGAACTTTGCATGGCATATTTAACATCAGTTATGACTATATTTCAAACTAGGTCTAAAATGTTTTTTCTTTGCAATCTGTACAGATGCATGCAACTGAAAATTGCCGTAAGTCTCCAAGTCGTTCATGAGTGAAACAGGGAGTTTACTTTGGATTAAAAATTACTACTAGCTCCACTGAATAAAACATATTATTTTAACACATTATTTGTCATATTATGAGATGGCCAGTTCTGACAGCCATTACTGACGCTACAATGAGATCGTCGAAACTACTTACATTTTGGCTCCATTAAAGGTCTCTGAAGAATTTACTGTAGTACTACACTTGTGTACTGTGTACTCA
This sequence comes from Stomatorhinus ivindoensis, assembly GCA_019775895.2. Classification (NCBI taxonomy): domain Eukaryota; kingdom Metazoa; phylum Chordata; class Actinopteri; order Osteoglossiformes; family Mormyridae; genus Stomatorhinus; species Stomatorhinus ivindoensis. The sequence goes on along the minus strand of JABFEB020000124.1, from coordinate 4,874,221 downwards.
CAAGCATTTAACTGGCCATGCAAAATGCAACAGCAGAGTGTATGACCAAGCATAACATACACCCATGCATTACATACATGACAGTATGCAGTAGGTATGTGGGGAAAAGGCTGCAATCATTTAAGAAATGTAACGCAGGTGGATGTAGTTTATATATAAATGGCACATTTTACTTAGAAAGGTGCATACAGCATGAGCCTATCAGAATTCTCCTCTATGGCTGTAATGATATTTTGTCTCATTTTATTCACAGTCTTGAATCTGCTTATTCTAGACAGGGTTGTGGTTATAATAATATATTATTATTATTATTATTATTATTATTTATAATAATGGGTATGTCTAATTCTATCCAGAAGATTTACTGTAAAAAAAACCTGGTGCACTTTATTAAATATGTACTATATGAACTATAGGTACTATATGTATGTACTCCTATGTACTATATGAACTATAGGTACTATATGTATGTACTCCTATGTACTATATGAACTATACAGTAGCTACTATATGCATGTACTCCTATGTACTATATGAACTATAGGTACTATATGTATGTAGTCCTAGGTACTATATGGGCTAAATTGATGTTTATGTGTAGGTTTCTATGCATTATAGGGTGAAAAGGTGGATTACATTTGTTAGGGACTTTTTTTCACCATTACCTGTGCTTCCACAACATTGAGTTTGCGGGTCTGTTCTGCTGTCTGAGTCAGTAGGTTGGTGCCCATCTCCAGCATGGTGGCAGTCTGGTTGTGAACAGCGTGGGCTTGGATCTGAACCAGCTCTGTTTTAATGTTCCCCTGGATGTAGTTCTCCAGCTGGTTGTCCATGTGTACGGGAGACAGGATATTGGGGATAAACATGCAGCACATCAATGCATTTCTTGTAACAGATTGGTCAGGGATTTATGGCTGTAGTTGCCGTAATGCTTCATATGTGTAGATTTTTTAATTAACAGCTTCCTGTACAATCTTCACTGCACAGTCCTTCCTGCCCCCACAGCAGCTGTGAGACGTGATGCTCCTTGACTGGAATCACCATGTGGCAGCAATCACACACTTCCCAGTGGTTGATACCCCAGTTCCCATCGGATTAAACCAGCCAGTGACTGACAGAAGCCTCTGTGGGTTTTGATCCCATATTTCCACCGTGACCAACTTTACGTTTTGTATATAGATTGTATCATACAGACTAATTATCACGATAGCTGACCAGTCACCCTTTAATTTAGTTGGTCCGACAGGAAAAATATAAAAACCGCATAGTGATTTCAGTGCCTTAGGCTGAGAACCCAGTAAAACTTTACTTTAAAGCTTTCCTTACTAAGCGTTCTGACATGTAATGACAACCATGTGTCACTCATGTGTTACGTTTAGAACCATTTTAAATCAGAAGGACAATGGTACTTAAACAAAACATTATGGTTTTTCATTTAGATCATTGTGAGTTTATTAATGTCCTTGTACATTTTTCTGCATGGATTGTGACAGGCCTACATGCAGAGTCCGTCTTCCTCCACCTTTCTCAGAAAAGATTGTCAACTGAACTATCACCACAGATGACATCCAGGTATGAGAAATAATCACAATACAAATCACAATAAATTCAAAATTACTACATCTGCGGCCAAAAGCCCTTTGCCTGAAAGTGAGACTCAGACTGCTCACTGCCTTTGTCCCTTCAGTCGTCTTCAGTGGCTCTACAGTATGTTTAACTTTTCCTTTTATTTTGGATCATTAGCTCTCGTTTCAGCACATGCATGCACATAGCAGCACAAATATACAAGTTCATATAAACCCTTCTGGCTCAAAGCACTCAGCTATTTTTATTTATTTACGCACTTTTTTTTTGAAAAGAAATAAAAAGACGTTATTCGTGCACCTCAGGTTTCCGCCTTCAAATCCAGTTTAGGGATTTAAGCAGCTCTGTAATGTCAAATATCAGCCGGCAAATCACGTTTCTAGTTAAAAAACTGTGCATTACAATAATAGCAGTAATTATTATTATTACCATTAAATACATATGTCTTCCTGCAACAACATTTTGCATGTGAGCTGTGCAAATGAGGCCACTGTGGCCAGCAGTGTGATTGTGATATGTGGCCAGCACTGTGGCGTGTGATGCATACGAATATGAATGACAGACAGATGTACCTGTAAAACCCGGAAAAAAACGTGTTCATAGACTACAGGTCAGAATGTGCTGACAGAATAAAACCAAACACAAAAAAGAGCAACTGTTTAGAAAAATATATTAGTTCCCTGAAGAAGTCGCACACCCTGGCCAGTTAATTGACCCTCGCTTCCTGCCTTTGGATTAAAATTACACGGGACATGCCCATAATATGAGTTTGGGAACAGATTTACTTTCTAAGGGTCTGTTTCATTGCTGGTAACTTAAACCAGATGCCTCTGTCCTTCTGATCTTTCTACTTCGTACAGCAGATTGCACGGAGTTGGAACTAGTTGCCAGTGAAAGGAAAATTGCCATGATGGAAGTGGATAATTGCTTTTTAGCATAAGTACTGAAAAAAATCAGGCTGAAGGACACAGCATACATGTTGGCTGGGGGCCACAGGACATTTGGAGTAGTGCTTATCGTCATGTTCATGGATGCAATCCATCATTTCCAGGGTGTCCCTTGTTGGGACACTCCAGTTTCTTAATTACCAATTTACTACAAATTATCCATTAAAAATGTGCACGTATTAAATGGGACCAAAAAAATAGGATCCATATACAAAAATGCTTCATACGCCAAGGGACTGGCAGGATTGTTTCAGGCTGCATTTGATGACACTGAAATATGACGTCAGGTGGCTTCAGATGGTTGTGACACTGGCTTCCATGGGGGTGTTGAGCTGACACCTGACATACAAATGGTTTTCCATCCTTAAGATACACTAGGGTGACATTTTCGGGGTTCTGACATAAAAGCGAGCAGCAGTTCTTGTCTCAATTTGCCATAAAAAAGGGCACCTAGAAACCTGGCGTAAGCCGAGACACACAAACATAGGACTTGTGCACAGATTTGAGTCCACTCATGATCAAAAGAGAAAACGCACACACACACCCTAACCATAACCATAAGTAACCAAGCAAAATACAAGAGTTTTTGCATTTTTAGTTTTTTCATAGCAGTCACCGA
>JABFEB020000124.1:4832040-4860556 GCA_019775895.2 Stomatorhinus ivindoensis | reverse complement strand
TGGCCTCATATTCTTCTAAAAAACATTCAAAATTAAAATATAATAATAATAATAATAATAATAATAATAATAATAATCAATCAGCAGCATTATACTGCGTATATGGTGCATCCTAGTATCATGGAATTGACAAAGTCACACTCGTATATGAATATGTAAACACACACAAGTATTCTATGCTGGAATCCTTAGATAATATCTAGCCCAAGATGTCCTAATGACATACATTTCAAGGTGAAAGAGAAGGTCACACGCTTGGGGTCTCATCAGTCTCACAACACAGAGGTCATGTTTGCAGAGTAGTGGAACTTAGGAGCGGAGCAAATTAAAATTTCCAAATTATGAATAATTTCTCCAAAAGCACTGACATCTAATTCCATGAGATCGGGGGTTACGAGCATGTTTCATTAAACTGGAATAGAGCATTAATTATCATCAGCAAAAAAAAGAATCCTGCTCCAAGTATACCCTATTGACTTGCCAGTTCACGTCCTGCAGTGCTTGTATGTCTGCTGACTTTGTCCAGAGGAAATGTGAAGCTATTTAAGGGGCAAGAGGGAATTCTTTTTCCCTGCTAAAATAAACAAGCTGCTGTGTGTTACAGATACAGATACAGCTCAGGGAACTGCTGGAGAACCCAAGAAAAGATCTGAAGCATTTGCTCCTAAACTGTGCATGCACAATGGGCCTTGATCTGAAACCGCCCCCTTCAACGCATATCTACTATCGGTTTTGTAAACCGGGCCATATTTAATCAGACTAGATTTCAGGCAGATTTTACTGGATCAGTTAGGCATTTGATATTTTCATAAATAGCCTCTTCACCAAGGAATTTGGATTTATTCAGTGTCCATAGATGATTCATTGGCTTTCTAGGGTCTCCTGTTTATGTGCTGGATTAGCTGAACAAATGTTCCACTTCGCCTGCAGAGTTCACTCGACAGCCATGACTGATTGCTGCCCGCCTCTCACCCTATCGGTAGCGTAAGTCTTTATACCGGTGTTTATTTAAAAGACCCCGGGCAGTGATATTTTCTGCGTCCATCATACTATAGATGCTTCATTGACTGTGATGGAACCAGCAGCCTTGATGTCAGTCCATCAGTCCGACTTATCCACTGTCACCTCATTCAATGATGTACCAAATTATAATGCTTGGATCTTTCCCTAAATCATGCAGTTGCCAGAAAATTAAACAGATCTAGGATCACTGAGACAATAAGGTATTTTACTATTTATACATCTTCTATATTTTCAGCTAACATGAAAATGGTCTTTTGATTTGCTTTCTGCTATGCTACTCACTATATTAAAAATTATTACTAAGCATTTATATTAATACACTATAAAGCAGAGGACTTTCAGTCTTCATCATTATTTAATTGCATTTCATTTAAATTTAATGTATTGTTTCATTTTAGATTTATATTCTTAGGGAATGTAGCCTATAAAATCCATTTAGGGTTTAATGGGCTTCTATAAGAAACCGTCCACAATAATTATGCACTTAAAATTAATAATGCAGCATCTATTTCAGTGTAATTTCCTGCAGGGTATACAGTTATGAACAGATTTCATTACCTAATTTTATTTCTTATTATTAATTAACTGATAATTCTCTTATAATAATATCAATCACAGCATTTTTTCCTGACTTTACATTTAATTGGTAGAAGTTAGTAGAACTTTTTTTAGAATCTCTTAGCATGCTTGTACATATCTTCTTAATATGTTGTTTTATTATAAATGTTTGATATACTAGCACCGTCTTATGGCCTTTGTTGTCTTGGAAAGGCTCCAGATTCACCATCATCCAGTACTGGATAAAGGATGGAAGATGGATGGATGGATTTTATAGTAAATACATGGAAATCCTCTAAGTAATAGGAGGTCCTACGGGGGGGGCGAACATAGGATGGAATTTAAGCCGTGCTTATTTGAAGAATAACACCGGGGACCCTGAAAGACATGGAGCGAATTTCGGTCAAAATCACATCCATTCCTGATTTAGTCCAAACTCAGTGTGATTTGTCTTCATTATTGTGAACCCTAGACCAGCAGTCTCAGTTATTCATGGTAAGTCGGGTCTGTTTTAGTAATACAAACACAATGTCTGTTGCAATGAATCAAGCTTTTCACCTTCATTATTTTAAAAATTAATATTTTGTGGTGACAGATTTGGCCGCTCGGTTTGTTCTGTGTCATTGGACCCCCCCAGTTTCATTACACATTACACGTTTTCGTCATGTATGTGTACACGACAAAGAAATGTAGCCGAAACTGCGTGGGGAGAGCTCTTTTTCAATGTGGCACACAGATTTTGCTGAGTAGTTGAAATCCTGGGGACAACGACTGACCCCTGAATGACATTTCAGAGAGAATAAATATTGACAAAACTACACAAAAATCAGACTATAATTATTCTTTTTAATTATACTGTGTGCATTTTCTCATTTTAATAAGTAAAACAGCCAGACAACATTGTAGCATTTAACCAAATATAGTAAAAATTCATTTTCAGTGTTTACAAACCAGTTACAGTTTCTTAAACACAATTACATCCTCATTGTATTCAATTAAACAATTTAGCTTTCTATATTCCTAAGTATTCTACTACATGGTATCAGTCCTTACTTGATGTTACTCAATAATGCAGAATAACCTTAAATGAAAGGAACAAAGTGAAAAAGAATCAGAAAATGCAGGGGTACCCAGATCCCTGCATGTTGTGATTTATACAGAATTTGTTCACAAGGTTTTTTGGTGAAACTGTCTGATAATCCCACCAGAATGGGATTTTCACAGTCCTGATACTGTAGCTTGCACTTGCATTGATGCTTCATGGAGCTGTCAGAAATACTTCCTTACTAAGCATAAACATTAGTGAAATGTTTATTTAACCCACTAAGACCTGTGTCCAGTGCATTAAGGCAGGCCTTTCCATACACATTCATTCATCAATCTGGCAACTGCGAAGCCAGGACTTCACTCCCCGCGACCTGACACAGGAGAATTCTCTATGAAGGAGTAGCACTCATTTCACTTCCTTTCCTGTGGCTCTTTCGAAATCATAAAACTGTTTGTTTCAAGTTCGCGACACTCTGTACAAACGATTCTGCAAAAATAAGGTCCATTTAGATGAGGCCTGGTTTCAAAACAAGAAATGTTAACTGAATTTTTGTTCAGGAGGTGCAGCAATTTTCACAACACAGGAACAGTAAAATTATTTGGCATGAGTTGAGAAGGATTATTCATTGATTAAGCTAGTAAGTGCATGGTTAATGAACTCCCTTTATCTGTGTGACTGCTTGAATGATGAATCTCTCTCATTCCTGAGAAGATTTTCTTTTCTAGAACAGGAGTTGTTCATCTCATGGCAAAAATGAAAAACCTTCCATATTTTATGGTCAAGAAAAACATTTTGCTTCAAATAAGCTTAGGTGGAGACGTTTTGAGTTGTACTGGGCTAGGTTTGGATTATGCTGGGGTAGTTTTGCATTGTTTGAGATAGGTTTACAGTACTTACTGATATTGAGGTTTGAATTGACATCATCACACAGATGTTTAGCCAATAGTCACTCAGCCATTCAATCAATAGTCACACAACTAATGATAACAATAGTTATAACAATCCAACCGATAGTTACACAGCTATTTGGTCAATCGTCACGCAGCCATTCAGACAATGGTCAAGCAGTCATTCAGCCAATAGTCATGCAGTCATCCAATAAATATTCACACAGTCATTCACCCAATAGTCAAACAGCCATTTAGCCAATCATCATACAGCCATTCAGACAATCGTCACGCAGTCATTCAGCCAATAGTCACGCAGCCATTCAGCCAACAGTGACACAGCCAGTGTACTACAGAAACAGGTGGATGGCAGTTAGATTTGACAGGGTTCCTTAGCTCTGAGGTCTGCAGGTCCTTTTTTAATGATGGTTTTCCCGTGACGCAGATGGAGTCTGGTGCTGTGAGAACTTCAAATTCTGAGGTTTCCCCCCCCCCGGCCTTCTGCCTCATTATGGGGCTGGAGGGGGGGCAGTCAGTCTACTGCTCTCCACATTTGTCCTTTCCTGTTCTTCGGACATCTCCCGAGAATAGCCGATTACTGGAAACCTAATCCCCTGTGGTCATTTTTAGATTCTTCAGCCCCCCCCCCCCCTCAGCCAGTTCTTGCAGAAATCTAAAATCAAAGCTAAATCAGGAATAGATTGCACAAAGAATGACCTTAAATGTATCCCAACTAATATCTTAATTAACTTTTAGGAATTAGAAGTTTGCCTAAAGTCACAGGCTTTTTTTAGGTGCAACAGTAAATAATGTGGGTCAGTTTAATCTTTTATATCCTAATGCCTAATGCATGTTTTTCCACAAGGGGGTCTGTTACTGCTGTTGAACTGTCAGCAGCTTTCACAGAGTCACTGGAACTGTCATCTTCTGTCATCCTTCATTAAATTTAAAAGCAGCAATTGGTCTCAAGCTGAGGCACAGAAGTTTCCTTTTGAGGAAATTCAGATGTATCTCTCTAGCATGAAAAAGGAGCTGACGGCATCAACATCACTTTTAAATGAACAACATAAGTGAATGTTAACAAGAACTGCTGCTTCTCAATAACATTCGTTATTATACTGCGTATAACTCAGTGCACTGGTACAATCTGTTATGACCCTTTTTGCATTGGAATAATCCAATAACTCTGAAACTATGTGATACTTTGTATTCCCATTAAGGAGGATTTCCCATTAATTACAGTGGGGATGATCTGTCAGGCTTCTTGTACAGTACAGGATCAGTCCACTGCGTACTACAGACAGCAGAAATTGGACTAGTTTTGGTTATATGTAGTTATACCTGGTTATAGCCATTGAGTTAAACTCATGGAGTTTTAAAAATAGTTTAATTGACCATCGATATACAGAGCTTGAGGTGATTCACTAAATCTGAGAAGTAATTATTTCTCAGGCGTACAGGCTATGACTTTGGGGGCAGAGTAGGTCAATGTCAATGTAGGTATATTACAGACATTTCAGTATCACATTGCCTGCTAACATACCAGTTTGCAAGCAAAGTTGTGAAATATTACAGCTAGTGTAAATACCTGTAATGTCACGGAATGCAGAAGATGGATGGAAAAGACAATAGTGTTTACCCCTGAGTTTAATAACCTTGCTACCAGTGCAGTTGTCTGTTCGCTTCAGCATAGTTCCCTTCATCAGAATGAATGAGAAATGAGTGATGGAAACGGAGCTTCTGCGTTCATGAGAATCTGTTAGCACTGTGTACTGTAAACTGAGTGGATATGGATGAGACTGAGGACCGGCCGGCGTACCGATGGCACTGCACCAGAAAATGCAGTTTCTTAGACGCGGGGCTGATTAATGGGGACCAGATGTTTCCGAGAGCGCAGCGTTTATTAATCTTAAAGGCGCTTGCAGCAGCCGTGGGAGGCTTCGATCTGGATAGCGGACATCAGGCAGAGAGGAAGGATGAAAGTTCTCGCCCTGCAGAAGAAGCACGGATTACGGAACTTAGCAGTGCAGGTCTCTGTATGTCAGGGTTTTCTTTTAAATTATTTGATTATTATTTCTAGTGACGACTGCTGTTTTTTTTTTTTCTTTCCAGTAAAGCTGATTACAACCTGAATTTCCCCATTAGTTTCCTCACTGGCCGTTCAACAAAATTCCCTCCAAAATAGTAATGCATTATTTTTTGTATGAGTGTTCTCCCAGTATTTGTGGGAAAAAAATCAAACGGGACAGATGCTTGGGGGTGGGGAGCACCTGCCTAACGTGCATTAATGACATCCGAAACAGACCCACCTGCCAGCAACAGAGAGCTTTGAACCTGGATATTAGTCTGTGAGGTCAGGAACGGTAAATGTGAGCCTCGCTCAATACCACCCTGGGTTTCAGCGGTATCTCAAGCTGCGCTAAATGGGACGTGCAATCACTGTCGTCGCTGCTGTCTTTGATGCACTTTTCCAGAAGGATCCGTGGTGCTCGGTCAGCACACAAAGACGGACTTCAAAGAGCCCCTCATGCATTCTCCTTAAGCTAACGGCTTCCCAGTCGGAGCCCAGCGAGCGTGGAGAACTGATACTGAATATTTTTTTGCTGCGTGTGATTCCTGCAGGATTCCAGGCTGGGAAGAGTTAAGATTAAGAGTTCCCCAACCACATCAAAGAAATCCTCAGACGACCGGTTAGTGACAAGAGCCTTGTCTGAAACCATTTATTCGGCATCGTACCAGGCAACCCCCTAATCAGTGCCGATAAGTGCAGGAAACAATATTAGTATAAATAAAGGATTTAATGATGACTTAATAGCCACGGACATTTTCGTGAAGAAATGTTCACCGCAAGATCCTAGAACAATTCAGTTATGCAAAACTAGATCAACGGGTCTACTTTTATGTGACACTTATTGTAACACCTCAATACATGCATTTTGATTTTTGTAAACACAAAAACAGAATTCAGATTCACATCGGGCCCCTAGGTTCCGGAACCTTCTATGAATCATGGCGCCGCAATCGGCAGACCGACTGACATAACTTTTCTCTAATCACACGTGCCGTGCTGTTGCATTGCACCGTGACCCTTGCTGACCCTTGGGCCTGGGGGGGGGGGGGTGTGGGTCAGAGGTCAGCCTTCTTAGCCTTATTATGGAGTAAAATTCCAGGGCTTTATACTTGACCCGCATCGGTAGGAGTCTACTTGGGTGGGTGAAGCCATGCAGGGACCAACATCCCAGCTCCTATTCACAAACCAGCCTGCTCCGCTCACCCCACAACTGTTCACAAACTGACCATACAGCGTTGCTCTAAACTGTATTATAATCCCTCACTGACACCATATCACCAACTTACGTACGCAGGCATAACTGTAACATTTTTAAGACGACCTTTTTAAAAAGTTTATAAACACCCAGGTTCTCGTTTAAGCAAAAATATGGACAGAATGCATAGTTAAATATGGGCAGACTGCCAAAGGCTAATAATTCAGTTGTTTCAAAGACGACCACACTAACAATTCATGATATATGAGAAACAATCACCTCACAGGTGTTATTACACAATCAGTCCACTAGTATTATTATAGACCCATTATGTAGTATTTTATCTTAAAACTACTTCTGTAAAATGAGCCGGGCAGCCGGTTATGAAGCAGATCAACTTATAATGTTCTGCAACTGCATGCGCAGTCTGGCACACAGGTGCCGCCGTTTACCTTCCGCAGCCACAGCGTGTTGTTTTCCATGGCCGTCTCCAGGTGCTGCAGCTTCTGGGTCGACCAGTCGGCCTCGGCGGTCGGCGCGTCCCTCTGAGCCACGTTGGCATTGCTGTACTGCTCGCCGGCCCCGGCGCGGCACGCGTCCACCTCGGGCAGGACGAAGGTGTAGCTGCAGGGGCCCTGCTGGACGCGATGCGTTCTGCGCTTGGCGTCTCCGCCCCGCCGCTGGCCCGCGCCGGCCACGCCCGACGCCACCCCTGCCACCAGCAGACCCAGTCCGAGAACCGCAAGCCTCATGCTGCAGACCTTTCCTGTGTCGGCACGCTCACCTATGCTGAGATGCCACTTCCTCACCTGTCACTCATCCACCAGGCCGGGCATGACTCTGCACGCTTGCCTCCGCTCCTCTTCCAGATGGATTATTTACACGCTTTCCTTTTTAAGAAGTCTCAAGGAAACGCTGCCCTCGGGCCCCCAAGCTCGGTGCGTTTTTTTTCCTCTGAACTTCCTCTCTGGCCTTTGCGCTACATGGGAGAACAGTCATCGACACTGACCCGCGAGAAACCGGGGAGCAGCAGCCGGTCTGAATCAGCCTCTCGCTCTTTTACCAAAAAAGAGAGGACTACCCTCCTCTTCCACTCCGTCGGGTCGAGTTTCAGAAATGACCAGAAAGATATAGCTCTGCCCCTTATCTAGGGACTGGGGGGGGGGTTGGTGGGGTTAGAATCTGGGGAGGTCTGTCCACCGTGTCTCTAGACCCTTCCAATTTGCTCGTCTATCTGGCTCTGGAGACATATTTTGGCTTTTTTTAGCTGTTTTTGAATGCACAATATTTACACGATCAGAAGCTCATCTCCCCAAGAATGGACGGCTTCTCTGTAATATGCTTCAGTTTAAATAAGGAGGACACTGATAAACCATCTGTTTCTCACATTTTGAAAACATTATTAATATTCTTCTTGATGTATTTTTGAAGATTAATGATCTGAAGTACTTTTTTTTTTTTGGAACGTTGTCAACTGTATCCTAAAACTTTATCAAGAGCTGTGTTCATTGTTAGTCAAAGGCTGTGTTTTTGCTGATAAATTTACTCACATGTGAGCCTTTTACCCCTTTTAATTTATTTGCTTGTTGAATGGGAATCCTCTGAGGAATACCAATCCGGGGTCATTCCCTGGTCTGAGTACCTCTATTCCAGTGCCAGAACCTCCTGTCATGAGCTTTCTCCCAAGGCTTGTGGTCACCCAACATCCTTTTCTCGTCCGGATTTTTTGATTTGCTCGGACTTGTTCATGGACACTTCTGCTGTGTAGATTATACACAAAAGGTGCCACTTTGTTTTGAGCTAAAAACATCTGACTTAAATCTGGATGGCGTCAGTTGATACTCAGTGAGAGGTTCTTTGGGAGTTCCTCATCATGGTTTACTATACGGGTAACGTGTTGACATTCATCTGCTAGATGTTTATTGAGAAGTATTGAGATACAGTTTTCTCTCGGTTCTAAAGCCCAGGCTTCTCCAATAAACCTTGCAGGATACAAGTCTGTCCCCTTAACTGCGACGCTTCCAGCTGCCTGTGTATCTCCTAACTTCACCTACACCTCTGCTGTCATGGCTGTTGTCTACGACACAAGTTTCACAGGAGCAGAACAGTGAAGGTCTCTATACTGCTGCTTTCTGGTCGCGGTCTATTTTTCATTTTTCATGCTCCCAAATGGATAAGCAGAGTGTCAAAACAAATGCATTTTTTTCCACAGCAATCCTTCAAGTATAAAAATAATGACTTTAGGATGCTCTGCAGGGGTGGTGACAGGCCTAACTATGAATGCCACTAATCTGCTCGCACTGTCACTCAAAGCTTTGCGTGCTGAGGTGTACTTCATGAGGTCATGGGCTAAATACATAATGTGATGTCAGACCACATCTCAGCGCCTTTCGGGTTTTGGAGAAACATTGATTTGAAGAACAATTTTCAGTGATGAATAATGTAAAAAAAAAAAAACCGCTTTGGGCAAGAAAAAAAACAAAAAGCCAGTTGTCCGTCAGATGCAGATATCACTAAGCAATGGGCCCAGAACCTCTCGTCATCTACCAGAGGTTCCCAGCATGAGTAATTCATGGACTGCATGACAGACATATAATAAGCTTATTTTAAGTCGTCAACCTATTGTGCCAAGTTGTGGGGCAGATCTTTACATCATGAACAGGACAAAGGCTGAGGAGAGTGGAGCTCAAATCCTATACGTACATCCATCCATACCTCCATTCATTCACCCATTTTCTGTAACCGCTTGACCCATTCAGGGTCATGGTGAGTCCAGAGGAGTTCAAATTCTTACAGGAAAAAATGAACATTAAATCTTATTATAACCACTTAAAACAGAAAAATACAGCTACAAAATACAACTCGGTGAACTGAAATAGAACTACAAACCAGATAAGACCACACATTGTTCTAAGAGTATGCAACAGACCTCTTACTATCTCCAAATTCTGGCCAGTTGACCTAGATTAACCTGTGTCAATGTGATAAGTCCAATCAGGGTCAGTTTTGTTACATCACCCGAAGGCATCAGTAGGACATGTGACTGAATACCGCAAAATCCAGTACTGTGTTTCTGTTCCAATTGCTACTGGCCCACACTAGCTAGTCAGAAGTTAAAGGGGCCGTTCATCCCAAAACTGAAAAAAAAGATATGACCAGTTATTGAAGATAATCCAGACTTTGTAGTGGGCAGTTTAGTGTAGGAACTTTTTTTTCTACCAAACTCCACCCACTAACTGTATCACTGCACAGAACATACAATATGAGCACAAACATTCTAGCGATATCTTCACACAGTGATACAATTGTCATTCATGAAGAATGTCATTCAGTCCCATCATACTTGAGAGAAGATCGACAAGTCCCTAGCCGATATCTCCAAAACTAGGCAACTCCCAACAGGACAACCTAGATGGATAGACAGCAATAAAGCCCCTCTAAAACATGTATTTTTTTAGTCTTGAGATGAACACCCCCTTTAATAAATGTGCCATTTAGGTATTTAACCTCCTTAGGCCTGACCAAAATCAGCAGCCGAAAGATGGATGGATGGATGGATGGACGGACATACAGCTCTAGGACTTTCTAAAGTAGTTGGTAAAAAATGGATATGCATGTAAAACTGCTAAAATTATGAATCTGGCACCATTATTTTATAGTTGTCCTACAGTTGATGGAGGGGGGTGCCAAGGTCTCAGGACCCAGGCCAGAATGTCCTACGCATGACCAACAATGGCATTTATTACTAAACTGAACGAATAAAATGGTCATGGTGTTTGAATAATGCCCTTGTTGTGCTCATCTAGAAAGACATTGTTACAGGATAGAGAGGCAAAAACATACTCGACTGGTAGGGTAAAGCAGTCTAGAAGACGCTCTGCATGACCAAGAGATATTGATACTCGCATTTAATATCTTTTCGGATTTTGCCAGTTGGACAACATGCCATTTGGAATTCAAAGTGACCCAGGCATCGTTTTTTTAATAAATGTTGTAACAGCTTATCGTGCTGATGTTACGGTATACGACACGGTAAACACACAAATTGTCCTTGGTACATGAAGGGACAGCGATCGTCCTCTTCGTCAGCTGAGCCTGCAGCTAACATCTTTGGAAAATAGATATTAACTGTAACCACTCTGTATCAGTAGTAGCACCTTAGATGGGGAACCCAGGACAGTGCAGCAATAATGTGACCTAATGGAATTGAAGTCCATGATTTATATCAGAAGGCTGTTGCCTGTTTAATTGAACTTCTCTGCTATTGATAGCAAAGCCTACCAGGTGATACCAGTCACAGGGATTTACAGCTGTTAAAGCAAATATTATTGTGCCCATGTGTCTTTCATCTGTTTGGCTCCACATAGATGCTATCCATCAAATGGTGGCTGCTTATTGTTCTAAATTTCATTTCGGGGATGAGAATAAGATTGCTGTCACCTAGCAGCATTGGTGTTCTCACCCTTTTGACCTCTAACTTAAACTTTGTTCTAACTATTGTAGCACCTTCTGTATTATTCACGGTTACATTATTGTTAAACTGCTGAAACCTCAGAATACATCGAGTTTATAAATGTGTTGCACTGGATCCTTAAAGGAATATCTTCATGCATACAGTCGTTCACGCATAACTGAGCTTAACCATGCATACATTTCTGTGCTCAGACCATGCAGATCTATTGCCACGTAATAAACTGGCTCTGTTTCGCCCCCTTGTGGTCGGGTTTCTATTGGCAATCCAGGTAATAAACACGGCCTTGTACTACTGCTGTTCCATTATCCTGATAACATCCATAACCACAACATTTTTAAATTACAAAATTAATGTGGCATAACAAAATCTGAGAATAAGGTTAATAATTGTTTACTTTTGAAAAATCTCCTTTATTTCTTGTACTCTACTATTAAATGTAGCCTTTGGGCAGAACTGCAGCCCTTTAGGTTGAAAAAAAATGTGACTAAATATATTTTTATGAATATGGAAATCCCAAGGTCAGGCGTATGGAAGGCTTGCTCTAGTCGTGATTTGTCCCATGGTATATTGAAATCGACAACTTGACACACTGACACGCTTTGGGAATCTGAGACTTTACGGCATGTTCTGCCAATTCCAGTCAATATGGACCAATTACCAATAGCTTTTCAGGTCAAAAATCAAGCACAGATCATGAGTATAACTGGTTCTTCAGTGCTCTGTTCCTGCAGAGAATACACACAATCACACTGTATCTATCACATCGGTTTACGTCACCACAAGGACCATGAGGCAATGAACTGGGGAAGTAAAAAGCAAGCAGAAGGTTGATTTCAGGTTAGATTTCAGGTTGCTGAGAGACCATTGACTCTGTGCTGATGTAGCATCTTGTCTTCCAGATGGTGAACCAGGAGGCTCCCCAGCAAGGTTCTCCTTGTGGGCTGACCAAAGAGTGCAAGACAGCACAAGATGCACCCATAGATTCAGCACATAAAGAGTATATGAAAGTGAGAATGGGGAATCTGACACTTTTATAACTGATAGGCTAAAAACACCATGAAGGTTCAGCAGAAACACAACAGTAGTAAACAAAGGAATCCAGAAAATAATTAATGTTGTGAAACCCACGTCCTCCCTGCAATTCTCTCACACCCTCATCCTACTTCATCTGACTTTAATTTTGGGCTTCAGTATAACAGGATCCTACTGGTTCTTTGTCTAGAGTGTAGCCAAGAGACAGCCAAGCTTGCCAGATCAGCAAAGTTTAGTTGGGCACCGTGACCTTGACTTCTGCAGAGACTAGGAAACACTGTGCAAGCACTGAGATCTATTTTATATGGACTAAAACCTTACAGGATAGTAACCTTGCTAAGCCAGTTGAATGGTTCTTATTCTGGTGGATCCACTGTTGACACACTTGCTGAATGCTAAATTAATTAGACTGCGCTGACAAAATTATAAAATCTTATTTTAGGACTAATTGATACAGTGTTTAGACTATTAAAAAGGTTAAGAAAATCTTACTGATAAGTTTTTTTCTTTATCGTTGGATCAGTAATATTAGTGAGTTGTTTTGATTAATGCAAAATGACTTAATAACTCTTGCTCCCTGAACCTTTTAACCTACCAGTTACCATGGCCAATTTGAATACTGAGTAGTGTTGTATTGTCTAAGAGCTAATGAAGCAGATCAAATTAAAGGAACCTTTTTTTTGCTTTTTTTATTATGACAGACACATATATAAATATATAAATTCAGCATGTAGACAAACTTACACAAAGTGATTCTGAACATTGTCTTTAGGACAGGAGGTAATAAGCACGGGAAAATCAGTTTATTCTACACAAGAACTTCGCTCATAACTTCAGCTCCTTACAATCCCCAGTGAGAGAGACATACTAATAAACTGCAATTTAATAAAATGTAAATGTCTTAGTATATACACAGATGTCTATAATTAAAGGGTTGTGGTTAATTAGAGTGATTGTGTTTTGATGGTGTTGCTCAATTTACTATTCCCCTATCTTTTCACAATAGTGTTCTACTTCCCAGACTGGAAGCCAATAGGAACCCTGAGAGCCTAATCTCCAGAGAAATAGCAGGCTATCCTATTCCTGACAGAAAATCTGTTTCTGTTTAATTCTGCTCCCTGGGTGTCGAAATGTTTTTTTGCATCACAAGTAGTCTTTCCAGTTTGTACAAAGGATTTTTATACACCAAAGATTTAAAGGAAGGGGTTCTGTTTTAAGTTTTTAGTTCAGTATCTTGTTAAATAATGGCTAATGAATACATGGTTATATTAAAAGAAATTTTTGCTTGCCATAATTTTCCCCATGGGGGTTTGGGCTACATTATTTTTTATGTAACAGTTCTGGTAGAATATATAAATCATAATCACTGATGACTCACATAAACAAAACAGAAATGGGCAGTAGAGTCTACAGAAAAATGAACCACTATCATCAATGGACCAAATGCAACCTGTGGTTGATGTTAAAGTGTCAAATGTTTTCATTTTTTAAAATTCACTGGGCCTGACAGATGCAGACTGGCGTGTTGATGAAGGATTTGATGGAATAGCAATGAAATATTATATTATGTGGAACCAGGTGAACGTCAATTTGGAACATCTAAAAGTGAACACCAAGAGAAGGGTTAGGAGAGATTAAAGAGCGGTGTATGACCACCTTCCCTGTGATAAAGCAAGCGGGTCGTCCGTGTTCAGTGAAAAGAGGCTTTGTCGGTCAGTACATGGAGATTAGCCGCCCTGTGATAAAATGAACACTTTATCTTTAATGATGAAGCAAACAGATTAGACTTTGAGTGCTAATCTCATCCAAGGTTTTCCTAAATTCAATTATCCTTCAAACCGATATTTCAGAATTGCAGATCCCATCACCATAGTATTGATATGTAAAAACAGTAGAGTTATAAAAAATGTTATATTGCTTTAAGGATTCGATAATTATCATCAGTATGATCTTATTATGCGTCAAAGTTGGTACAGCGCCATCAGTTGGTTTCAGACAATGTATTTAGACACATATTAGAGCCTAGATGATTTTATACATATTTTTGTTACCCTCTATTTTTTGTGTTTATGCATGTGTATCTATTATATACTGACATCATTTTACATTTAACTGATTTAGCAGACACTTTTATCCAAAGTGACATATAATTGCGAAAGCAGGGTCAGCCATTCCCTGGGGCAGCTGGGGTTAAGGGCCTTGCTCAGGCGCTCTGCCAGCTCACATATGAGCTGGTCACCTTCAGATCGCAGGTACGCAGTCCTAACCCACGGAGCCACACCCCTCCCCAAACAGCTCTGTGAGTAAAAACTTGTAGATGCCGTTTTCAAATCCGCATATGTGCTATTTAAATTCCGAGGTTTATCACAGAGCAGGCTTATCTCTAACATGACTTTTGCTGCACGCTCTTTGTTCGAAGTTAGTCAGTTCTCCCGGCCCATTTGCAGATAGTGGCTTTGCCTGGGGGGTTGGGCTTGGGACCTCAGCACTGAGATATGCATAGTTAACATAAATATGTATAGAGGAAATAGTGAGAGTGAGGGATAACCGTGGGCCAATGGCCAGAATCCACTTTTTCCTGCGGTCACCAGCTCAGCTTCCTAACTCTACTTGAGGGAATCCCTTTCGTGGCAGATACATGTCAACACCCCCATCCGTCAGACATCAGTCCGTCTCATTTCTTAAAGTGGTTTTGTCTAATCAGTCCCTTAGCCATCATACTTGCACCCTGGGGTCTGTGGTACTACATGGTATCAAATAGTCCGTCTAGCATTATGTCTTGCACAGCGCTGTATCTTGGGTGGAAATTTCACTACAAATTCAGGAACGAGAGGCAGACCCTCTACGAGGCACGTGCCCGATTAAATGCTATTACGGAGCATCTGCTGCATTTAATTTTCCTATTGGGAGGTAAATGAATTGCTTTCACCTTTTTTTTCCCTACTGTCAACACGATGTCAAACGAATAGGTGTCTTTCAGCCCCTTTCTTAGCTTATGAATGGGGTCAGGATGACCCCTGCTTTCACTATTGCTTCACGGTTCCAGAATTTAGGGTTAAAACCCCTGGCCAGCTCAGTGCATGTGGCGTTCACATGAGTCGAGACATGGAGTTAAACATGCTGTTTTTATGTGTGCCACACCATAAATGGGGCCAAAGGTACTTGCCCCATGTAATAAACAGGGATTTCTCTGCAACAAATGCTTATGAAAGCTCCCAGCTGGTGGATGATACAGGGTTATACTATATCAGAGGTAGGGCCCTGATCCTGGAGTACCATATCCAGCAGGTTTTCCATCCTACCTGCTCCCTGATAGACTACACCTTATCTCGGCCAGACAATAACTCTTCAGGTAGGATAGAAAACCAGCTGGAAACCGGCACTCCAGGATCAGGGTTGCCTACCCCTGTACTATATTATAGTCCTATCTACAGTGAGCCCCCGCTATATCGCGGTTCTGCTATCACGCCCCCGATACATCCCGGATTATTCCCCGATGTGTCACAGTTCTCTGTGTATCGTGTACCTTGCTTGTGTTTTTGTTTTGGTTTTGTTTTACGCCCTACGGTGGCTCCCAAGCATCCTGCACCTTCGAACCCTTCCGGTCGGAGTGAGCCGAAGCGCCAGAGGAAGACCTTGACCATTCAGGAGAAGGTAACACTCCTGGATATGCTTCAGGAAGTAAAGCGTTACGCGGACGTGACTCGCCATTATGGCTTGAATGAATCGACGGTACGATACATCGAGAAGGATGAAAAGAATGTAAGAGCCACCACATCACTTTCCTTTAGTCAAACAGGAAAGAGGGTGGCACATCCTTGGAATAAAGCCATCGTTAAAATGGAATCACATACAAATACATTACATATTATTATTATTATTATTAGGGGAAACCCAAAAATGTGCAGGGCTCCAACCCCCCAGGACTGGAGTTGGGCACCCCTGCCCTAAGCAAATCATTTTTCTTTTTACCCTCAGAACATTTCTGCATAATTCCCACAAGCCAGTATGACAGCCTCACACCTTCAGGGTGGTGGGTGTGATTCCCATCCTCATTTGGTCAATGTCACTTCGGAGAGACCGGTATACTGCATGTCTTTGGACTATGTGAATGAACCAGAACCCTACATAAATGAAAGGGGAACTTGCAGTCTTCACGCGCATAGGACATGGTATGTTAAATGGGTTACGTTGGAAACACAAGATGTGGGCAGTTCCTTCCAGAATTGTGTGAAATGAGACAGAACAAAGTCAAGTACTGACTCACTGAGTTTCACCTGTTCCTTTTTCCCCAGTTCTATATAAGATCAAGTTTAGTTTTTTTGTCATCCCTAGTTAACGATTGCTGGTTCGAATCCTGCGAATGCCAGGAGTGATCCTACTCTACTGGGCCAATTGAGCAAAACCCTTAACCTGCAATTGCATTGTCCTGGGTATGATGTTACTCTACATCCAGCCCTATAAGGAGATCCTCCAACTTTGGGGGTTTGTGGCAGGACTGGCACTCCAATCACCAGAAGATACTCACACTGGTTCATTTGGACTAGTGTGGTGCTGAGGTATCACCCACAGCACGGCTGCACTCAGGTCCTCGTCCCTGAGGTCGTTTGTCGTGTGGTGGGTGCTGCGATTTGCTGCAATCAGCACCCTCCCTTACCTCTACCCAGGTAATGCACCTGAGAGCTTGACACACAAACACTTTTCGTTCTCTCTGCTCATTTTGTTAAATTCGTCTCCTGTTTCTACCATTATTGCATACTCATGTCTCATGGTTCTGTGTCATATATAGTCAAAATTTACATGAAATGATCTTGATGTGTTCATAAAAAGACACATTTTGCTCTTGCGTCAGAATGTATGCTATCACCCCGATCCTAGGATTTTGGAAGCTATTCAGTATCGGAAAAGGGCGGGCATGTAATTCCTAAATTGCACAAAATCATGAGAATTCTTCCCAAAAGTTTAACACAGCACAGAAAGCAGTTAACGCATCATTCAAGTGCTAAGTAAACAGAACCGGTGCCGAGAGTCAAGGGGGGGCGTGAAACAATTAACAAGCCCTCACTACAGGGCCAAGTACTGCTACGCAGACATAGCTATGGGTAGAGGCTGTGGTCTTTATGGTTGTGACATGGTTGAGGCTGAGAAACGCCACAGCAGGAACCAGCTGGCATAAGCAGGAGCGCCGACTTTTCTGAGTCAACAGATCTACTGTTTGGCATTTTTTGTTGCAGGGATTGCGTAAGGCCGTCCAAGTACTGGATCCCCAATGATAGCGGACGGACTCCGAGTGCGTATTCGCCACAGGCTTCTGTTAATTCGCCGTTTGGATCTCTAGCTGTTTAGTTAAGCTACTTTATCTACATGCAGGTACTTGATTACAAATCACCACTAACATCTTACACCAGCAATCAGCGTGTTATTATTAAGACCCATGGCTCCTCTTAAGGAAAATTACCATGGCTTTCAAAATGGCTGAGGAATGTTGCCACATGGCTCCTGGCTCCAGTGTCCTGCCTTGTATAAACCCCTATCTTATCTGTGTTTTCCTTACGCGATTAGAGACTATTTCTATAACATCGGCCTGCACTTACAAACAGATTTACCACTGCCTTTGTTTCACTTGGAGTGTGCTGCATTTACTTTGAAAGTAAAACTTTGGCCAGCCAGAGTTGCTGTTTTCGAAGCTAAATTAAAGTCTCTCCCAAGATATACAGTTACAGGCGAAAGGACCGTAGGATGATGCTGATCAGGTCATATCGTTCTTCTCCTGACAGGATCTTTCAAATAGGGATCATGTTACAACGATCATCCAGAATAATCAAAACACGCAGACACAAATGCAGAAGACAGAGTAGTTTTAGTTTCCTAAGCATGAGATGACTGCTAATGCACTGTCTGTTTCAGGCCGTCATACAGTAGTTTGATTATAGGCAGCACTGGCATTCCCCATGCTCGCAATATGGGTTGCACTACAACCAAGTGGTACCAGAAACCAAGTGGTACCAAAAAGGGAGTCGCTAGGTTTCCACTTCTCAGGGTAAGTTTGAAAACGGCAGTGTCACTCAAAGTGGCTTTTAGGCCGCATTTATATTAAATCCACGCTATTGTAAATAGGGACATCGCAATTTGTCGAATGTACAGCTTATTTAGGGGGGACGAACCACCTTATTTTTTCCTTGGCCCCCCTGAAAAATTATTTTTCTAAATCCATTTAGCTGTTTTATTCTTGCTCATTTTGTTCAAATTTTACCGTTGTCCACACCTAGCCCTCCCCAAGGGTCAGATGGGAGAGTTCCCACTGCACCACTCCCCTTTGCATGTGCAGTGAGGCAGCGCGTCACCTGCCACTGGCATTCCCCACGTTGGGAATAGGGAGTCATCATTCCCGTTTCCCAAAGGCTGCAAACACACATCGCCTTGTCATCCACTCTCGTCTCCTGCCTGGGCTATAGTCTCGTTCTTGGGTAACATCAACACGTGCCACTTTCAGCATCACTCGGACATCTTGTACTAGGGGCACCACTCTGGAACAGTAACAGATGCGAATTGTTAAAATTAATTCTTGATGTAATGAAAAGCAACCCAGAACAGGCTGCATGGACTAATTAAAATGTAGACCCCACCCCATGGCCCAATGACCACGATTCCCCCATGGAGAGACTATGACGTTATGTGGGGGTGTGTTGGATGTATGCGAACAACTGTGGGCAGACCTCCACTGAGAAGGCTGGGGGTCAAAGGGCATCCAGACTGGGGACAGGAAGTCACTACAGTCAGCATTCGGAGAAAAGGAGTGCAGCGCAGGGAGAGCCGTCCCTTCCACAGACTCTTGGGAATTTCAAGAATGTCTTCTGTGACCTTGGCACAGGGAGCAGAACACAATCAGGAGGTCTTTCATTCTCAGTGTAAGATTGTCCGCAGGATGAAATGGCGACCAACTGGCACACGGAGAGCACCGTCCATGTAAGGTTCCGATGGAATTCAGTATTTCAGTTTCGATAAGAGGTGTTTTTTCATGCAATTGTTATGCAAAGTCCATATCTCACATAAGTCTGCATTTAATACATAAGGCTAGTCTTGTGAATGAAGATAGTCATAGTTTATACTGCTTTTATGTTTTCATGTCTAAATGGCTATTTCACATGAACCGATACTCATACTCATGGTATTCGCATAATGTTTATATCGCACTCTGATTACATTGCACAGTGTTTACTTTTTCGTCATAACTGGAATGGTGTTTTTCGTCCTACTGTAAGGGACTTCATTTGTATTTGTGATCTGTTGCACGTTTACCGGTGACCAGAAGGACATGCAGAAGTTACTTGCAATAAACTCATGAATCTCCTGAATTAATTTCAGACAATGCATTTTGAATAAACTTAGTTACCTTCTTACAACGACTAATATCCCATTTAAAGTATTGATTTTGCTGCCTAAACTAAACAATAGCCTTGTTTCTGAGTGTCTGACTTCGGTAACTGCTTCCCCTGCTTGTCCTTTAGCCATATAAAATCTCCCCTGCATTTGGTTTGAGCTGAGCGAGGCACGGAGAGCCACAGTGATGTGATGAAAGTGGCAGGGACAGCGTCCAATTTGCATAAAGAGCAGAGGTCTCATCGTCACGGCGAGTGTTCCACGTGTCCTGAGGTAGCGGAACCAGCAGTGAAGATGTCAGTTACGGTGAGACCATTATTACGGAAAAAAACACTTCAGCATTGAATAAGATATAATGACACAGCAGAGAAAATCTGGTTTAGAAGACCCCATATAATCTGCCGGTTCCTTCTATTATGCAAAAGAATTACCCATAATCCCTTCCAGCAATACTGTGCTACCATTTGCTAAAACCTGACTTTCTGAGGCAAAAGATAATTTTGTGGCATCACTGGTATGTGTCTCTCCTAATATTAAAATCATGACCTCTCTGGAATACGCAAGGCGACATCAAGTAGAAGTTCTTCGTAATCATTGCTCAGAGACTCTTGAAGAAAAGCCTGGAGCGCATTGCGTCTTCACCACATGCGAGGTGTGAAGTACCCTAACCTACAGTTGTAGGAACAGAGTGTTCCCTGTCTTATTCATTTGTGGATCGCACCTTGGTGGCCCTGGTCGCCAGACGTCCCGTTGTAACATTAGAACATGCTGTCCTAATTTTGATATAAAATCAACAGAGATTTGCATCCAGCTCGCCAATCTTGACAGGATGCCAGAGGTGAACAGCATGAACATGATAAATGAGGAATGATTTCAAAGCCCAAAAAGTGGGAAAATACAGGTACAACCATGATATATTGCCCAATCTGGCTTATTTGACAGCACAGTATCACAAATGGGAGATTATCGTGGGTTGGGCTGGGCTTTGGGGCTAGTTTACAGGAATCACAGAGTAGTTAAGAGCAGGGGATTATGGTCATTGGGTTTGGGATATGTTCTTTAAATAGGACTAACGGATGAGTACAAGTCGACCATATTGGCGAAGAAGCCAAGAGTAATTTCTGCTTTCTTTTCAGCTAATGAGATCTCTGATTGCATGATAACGATCGTTATCTGTGCATCTAAAGAGGAAAGAAAGCTTAAGAGAGTTAAATTAGTTGGATGTGTTAGTTAGATGTGTTTGATTAGTTAGATGTGTTCGATCAGTTGGATGTGTTCTTTTTGACAGTTATATGAGTGTAATTAAAGTATACATCTGTCCTTGTCCCACATCTTGCCCAGTGCATGGCTTAGAAGGATTTTCCTGACAGCAATAGATGCGCAAATGTTTGTGTGTTTATTTGTGGAACAGCCATGTTCCAAGGAAAAACAGAAATGGCTGAAGCTCATGGGCAAGTATTTTTGCATTAAAATTCCATCGTGCACTTATTTCTGACTAATAAAATATATTCCCCCTTCATAATTGATGAAGTTTACATATATGTTCATGCATTGCATTTCTTATTGAGATAAGAAAATAAGAGCTGCATGTCTAGAGCAATGTAACTGTTATGTCCTTATTTTGGGGAAATTGTGGTTTGCAACAGCCATTTTGTAAGCATTTAAAGACACATGAGGATTTAATAACCAATCCCCTTAAAAACTGAATAATTATATGTATTATGCCCTGTTCTGTTTACCTCATAGAACAAAACTGAATTAACTTATATCATGCTTTGACAATGTAATTATTTCTCAAATGGTCATGATTATGTACCTGTTAGTTTATTTAGTTCCATTTGGGGGGCTTTCCAGGATTGATGAGGGTCATTTTGCCCTGGACACAAATGGCTACAATTTGAAACAGCAGTTATATGGATGTTATAATGATATTAGTTGTACAAATACCTAATTCCTCCCAAAGTTTATAAATGAGAGCCGTAAGCTCCATTAGCCTGGGTTGCTAAAGTTTTCGCCTGACCATATCAGGCCACCAAAAGGACAGTGAAAGCAGGAAAGAAATGCTGGTTACACAGTGATGAAAATTACTTTAAGAACATTAAGACTCGAAAATTTTGGAGAAATGATTTTGGGAAGAGCATCATTTCTAGTGCGACAAAATACGCATTCTTAAAGAGAATGAACATTGTGGCATAAAAATACAGTCATTAACCACTGGGACAAATAAGTAAATACATGGATAAATACAGCAGCTCTCAAACTACTTGGCAGAAGCCTGACATACGTCATACTATGCCTTTTCAGAAATCCCAAATGGATGCAACTGTAATGGAGTGTCCATTCAGCTAATTTCGTGGGCAAAAATACAATTAGCTTGACAGAATTGGATGTTGCCTCAGCTGTGTAAATACGAGCTTTTTCAGCAGACCAGTAACTATTATTCACTTTTACTAACTTAGCTGACGCACGTTTTTACCCAGTTACCCCATACACACTGAGCTGATTTAGCACCAAACTCAAGGGTTCAACAGCAGCCTCCCCTGGGACTTCAGTTTCATCAGTTCATGCCTTTAACTGGGGTGAAGCGGCCGCTCAATAGGCAACACATTTGTCTCACACCTCCAGGGATGGGAATTGAAATCTCTCTGCATGTGTGAAGTTTGCAATTTCTATCCCTCTGTTGCAGACTTTCTTCCACGGTCCAAGGATATACATTTTGGCTAACTGGTACCTCCGATTTGCCCGTAGTGTGTGTATGTGTGTGTGTGTGTGTGTGTGTGTGTGTGTGTGTGTGTGCTCTGTGATGGACTGGCATCCCATCCTGGGTCTACCCCTGCCTTGGACACGCTGTAGGACATCCCGGTGATCCACAGTAGGATAAATGGTTGGAAGGACACCCCTTCATTAACCACTGCCTTACTTGCGAATTCACAGCATGGACATTTCTATTTGTTGCATCACATGCTAGCAGTTTGTCTTACACAAACTCTTTAGACCTGCCTCAGCTATATACAAGTCAGTCAGTCACTTCAGCAAATGCATTGGCTAAGACAGAAATTAGCAGTGACAAAAACGTCAAACAGCCTCTGTTTGATGTTGAGTAAGTTATGTATTTTAGTCAAAGACACATTGGATAGGTTTGCCAAGCTAAAGGAAAATATCATCTCTGAAACGAGGTTTCATGAAGTACTTCGCACGAAATATGTTTGGCTACAAATATTAAATTAATCATTCATCATTAAACGAAGCATTCATTACTGGTCAATTGTATTAATCAAGGTTACCTTGTACAAATTGAAGCAAGTTTAAAAGGTAAACTCATACTTCTTGCTTCACTTTTTTAGACTAATGTTGATATCATTCAAGGATAAGGGATGTGTTTAAGGCGGAGAAGCACAGAGATAATCAATCAGAGCAACCCCCTGTTATTTCCCCACCCAAATTAAACTGTGCATCACCCCTGTATCCATTATCTCCTTCTGTAACCTGTTACTAATGTGTCACCTGACAGTCCAGACCCTGCCCTCCCCCAGGTACAAATGGCTCCTGCTTCAGCCCTGCCTGATCACCCCTGACAGCACACCTCCTTCGCCGCTGTTTTCACAGACCTACTGCTGGACACTTTCCATTCCTTCATTCCTTCACCCACCGCCGTTTCATCATTCAAGATCAATGCTGTCTGGGATAATTCTGCCTGTTATCGTGTTTCTCTTTTCGTACCTCGTCGGTTCCAAGAACCGCTCATGATCACATGATTACAAGCCGCGCTTACAAAGGCAGGTCTCTCTGGTTTAACATTTCATCACTACACCAGTAATGAAACACAACTTCAAAATATTTGGAGGTAAAAGACAAAAAATGGCATAAGGTATACTTACAGAATGTTGTGTTATTTTTGTTTAAATTTAATCACAGCATTCTAACCTTTATTTACATTTTAAAGCAGGATAACTATAGCAAACCATTACTTGTGTTAAATAAGATCTACCATATCCAGTACTGCAAATATTCCTATAGGCTCAGATATGGAGATATAAACAAAGACTTTCTAGTCAAATTCATTTAAATTTCCTGATGATAACCCTCTTTTTTATGGATTATGGCCAGGGAAAACACATTCTTCTGCTGAACAACAAGAATCTGACCCGAATCTGGTCAAAATGTGATGTGCTCTTTGTGACGTACAAACCAAACACCAAATGTTTCAGACCATTTCAAAAATGTCTGCATTATCTGCAGTCTTGATTGTTTATTCCTTGTGTGTCTAAACAAATGTAATAGTGACTAATCATTTTTACTATGAGCAAATAGTAATCTGGACGCAGTCAGAAGATGGGCTTTTCTTCAAATGATTCAGTAAACCAATATATATGGATGGAAAGGAGTTGCTGTAATGATATGGAACCAAAACTACATCTCGGCCCCATGGCAGTTATGCAGATGAAAACATGAGGGTAATTAGTGAGAGTTCCTGGGCAGGATCAATGGGCTATGGCAGTTTCTGTAACATCACAGAACACTGCTTTTCTGAGATAACGTTATGACCTACAGTGTCCGCTGCACAAACTCGGTAGTCTGGCATCTACCAGGGCTGCACACACTGAGGCCATCGCTCGCTTGATATTTAGAGAAGAGAGCTGGGCCAGAAGAAAATCCTTCATGGGGGAACAATGTTAAACCAAAATGGCAGTCTCTTGTCCTTTCCTATACCACCAAGATACCTGAAACCTAATAATAACTATTAACGCAATTACCTTTATCATTGATGTTTTTCTTTAAATGTTTCAATAAATAATACTCAGTGTTTAATGTGATGAGGACTACGATTAAGCACCGCAAAAAGAAGCGGACTATTGCTTTTCCAATCCCTCTGATAACGTCTTTGTTACTTTTAGTCAACCCGCATAGGGCGCCACCTTCTGGGGGCTGCTGAATTATCAACCGCCGATTAACCGCCCTTTTTGGGAAGATGTACCTGAAGTAAAGAGAGCATGACATACATCTAGAGGGAAAATGTATTAATGCCCCGCATCTTTGGTCACTGGAACCCTGTACTTCTGTGGAGTAAAATATCCCAGAATTTTATTTGTTCATATAATACGGGTTGCCAGCCCTTCGAAAATGTGAAATAAACAGTTCAGGAGTTTAGTAGGACCACGAAGTTACATTTATGCAGCTCTGCATCCCGAAATCGAAAGTTAACTTTAATAAATTTTGATTTTGAAATGAAACTATAATCGCTCTGATATTCAATGTTTTCTCACCCTATCGTCTTTGGCAGAGCTTTCGCTGTTAAAACAGCTTTCGATGCGAAGTTGTTAAAAACGTGTAAATCACCGGGAACAGTACGTCCAAACTGTGGCGCCTATATACCGGAACGTGTAAGTTTTATAGCCTTTGGCGACAGCAAATCTTTACATAAACGTGTGAAATGTGTCATGCGTGCACGCAAACACAGCGTGCCCACACGTCTTGCAAGGCTATATCTGAAAATAGATTTCACTTTTACGATGCAGTGTAAGGTATGGCTGCCACACAGTGGCCAGAATGATGCTGAACACCAAGCAGAAGTGATTCAAGGATTCTGGAAACATGCATGAAATATTATTTGAATTTAAGCATTCTATGTTAGTTCACCAACGTTCATGAGGAATGTTTTGCAAGTAAAGTGTTTTACTGAGAAGTCACAGTATTAAAATATATATAATTTACAAAGCTAATAATCCAGTGAATCAATCAGTGATGACGTTTGGGTCAACACATTATGAAAACCTTACCACCATCCATCGTTTTAAAGCATAACATAGTCAATATGTTCAACACATTTATGCCCTACACCCGAACAAACAATACAATATTCTGATATCCGCTCTTTCCCTTGTTGTAATTGCTATATGTTTTCTCCATTGTTTGTTTTGTATAGGCATATGAATGTTTTAGAAGACTTTATTAAGCACTGCCCTTTTAGGCATAATCGCTACATAGGTCTATAGCATCCTCAAAACAGAGCACGGCAATAAACTCTAAATAAATAAATCCATTTATTCTGAAAAAAATGACGAGAATTTGGAGTAAATGTTGCGTGTGTGGCATCCGTTTGCCTGCTCTTCTCAGCCGGTGAGTCCTTGGCTCCTGAAGGAGTTATTATCCTCAGGGCTAAGGCATAACAGCCACTAAGCAATCTGGATTATTGTCACACACCTGTGTACATCCCTCTATATGCCCTGAGGAACGTCATTTTGGTGAAATGACCACAATCTGGTTGATAATGATGGCTGGAACGATACTGAAATATCGATTTCAGTATTCTGAGAATTCAGCATTCTGAGAATCCATTCTAACTCCAACATATAGATTTAGAAGTGTAAATGTTTATATTATTGTGAGCCACAAATTTAGCGGTCATCCCTCCCACCACTTGATAAATTTTACTGTCAGGGTTGGGCCCGAATATCGGAATCATAATCGTCGATACCAGCCTTGGTATTGTTATATATTCTAAAGGAATCCAGCAGAAGGCAGCAGTCTAATGTCTCACACTTCACTTCTCCTTAACCACCCACCCATCACTTCCATATCTTGTCTCTGGTCTCTGCATGGTATAGCATCATCTATTGGCTAAAGTAAGTATCACAATATACCACAGGCTCAATCAGTTCGCGAATAAATTCAGTGATATCACCCATTCCTGTAGATACACTAACCAATTTCTGTGGTTTTTCCTGGTCACAGCAGTAAGATGTCACTCCTAGCCTTTTTTCTAATGTGATGTTTTTTTGTCAGTATTCACTGTCTCTTTAAGAACATTTTGTATGCATTTCATCACGAGATTGTCCTTCATCTGGACCAGTTACAGAACCACGTGACATGGGGATTCAGTCGTGGATGGGCTTTCTTTTGTATGGGTGAAGCGGATGGGATCAGCATGACACAAAAGCTGGCAAAAATTAAGTAGCCAGTTCAACAGGAGGATAAAGAAAGATAAAGGAAAGAGAGAAATGACATAAATCAGAGCTGGCAACAAAGCCGTTGCCTGGGTTACCAAAGGCAGAAACAAACAGAAGGTTCGGTTGTATGGATGGTAACAGAAGACAAGTTTACTGAATTAACCTGGATAACCGCTGTCACCTGACTCCCCCCCATTAAATGAATGTATAAACTTACTGCACTTAAGCTCATGGTATTAGTTTCATCTTTTGTGACTCACAAAGGATAAGTTCTCTCCCTGGTATTTGCCCTTCCATGATTTTTATTAATTTTTTAGTAACTGTTTATCCAATCCCAGTTGCTGTGGCAACATGCTTGGGGCTACTAATTTACAGTGTATTCTAGACTATTCTGGCTCGTTTGGGGGCCCCCTAGCCAGGTCAGCCAAGGGCCCCCAGTGAAGTTAATTCGTTAATGTGGTGCCTATCCTGAGAAACAGAGCGCAATTCAGGTCCACACATTAAGCCATGCACACACACACACACACACGCAGCCACACACACACACACAGCCACACACACACACACACACACGCAGCCACACACACACACATACACACACAAACACACATCCACACACACACACACACACTAATTTACACTAGTCTCATAATTAGGGCAGTTCTGGGTGACCTGCAAGTGTCAGGAAAGCTGGATTACCTTGAGAGTCACAAAAAACCCGCACACTTAGAGCTGGGGGGTAAAACCTGAATGTTTGGGATGTGAGGTGACAGTGTTATCTACAGGTACTGGACCAGCCCGATGCTCTCCAGGAAATTATCTATGTAGCAGACGGTTGTACCCCTTACTTGCATGCTGTATAAAATATTTGAAAATTGTACAGGGTAGTGTCCACATATTTCCCAGTAATTCATCACCTGCATAGTCACATCACATTATTGTGATTAAAAAAAAATTTTGCAGATCACATCTGGACTGAGTTTTTCATATTTGCATATTCCACATAGCAGGTTATTGCATCATCTGAGCTATGCTGCGGGGATTGCTAACTTGTACTGTCCAACACAAACACGCACCTCCTCCTGGAATCAGATACCTACTGATTTTCCACTGGCACCTGCAGAAACCCATAAACTAGAGGTGCACCTATATGCTCTGGAATTATTCCTTATAAGTTTAATAAATCTGTTAGGTGTGATTACATTAAATTGCGAGCTTTGTGTGAATCTGATTCAGTGTGGATTGTGGTTTAGCACTGATTCTCCTGGTAACACTTGTGAATTGGAATAAAACAGAATCCAGCGGAGAATGAGAGAGGAGAAAGCGGGACATGAGAAAAAGTGTTGCCCCTTGCTGATGGGAGTTTTACTTACGCAAAAATGTTCTGAGGGCAGAATAAAAATTTATTGATTCAGAGAAGTAACCAATCAGATTGAAGAGGAAGCAGGACCGAGACATCTAATTGGTTGGTCCCTCCTCCTCTAGTTGCTTGTGTAACACATGTTTCGCATCCCACGATAAGTAATCATAAATAAAGCACTGCACTTTGTGACAAAAGAAAAAAATGTTTTTTCCATTTTTTAAAATTAAAAAATTAATTAAACGTTACCCGATGTCCATTGGTGTTTCCATCCTGTCCTGCCTTCTACCCAATTAAACCCTGTTTTCTGCCCTCATCCCAGACTCCCGTGCCTGCTTGCCCTCCCCGAAGCGTGACATACATGGCTTTGGATTTGATTTTCAAGTCTTAATTGGAATGTTGATAACGAGAAGTAGCAATCTTTCCATTTTCTAAATCCATCCATCCATCCATTTTCTATACCTGCTCATCCTACTGGGTCGCGGGGGGTCCGGAGCCTACCCGGAAGCAATGGGCACGAGGCAGGGAACAACCCTGGACA
>JABFEB020000124.1:4805317-4831940 GCA_019775895.2 Stomatorhinus ivindoensis | reverse complement strand
ACACCTACGGGCAATTTAGCAACTCCAATCAGCCTCAGCATGTCTTTGGACTGTGGGGGGAAACCAGAGTACCCGGACAGCACAGGGAGAAAATGCAAACTCCACACACATGGAACCTAGGTGGGGACTCAAACCCAGGTCCCAGAGGTGTAAGGGAACAGTGCTAACCACTGCACCACCATGCCACCCCCATTTTCTCAATCAATTTACCTAAGTCTCAGATTCTTGGCTCCGTCACACATTATTTGTTTTGCTTATGTCTTTACATTTTTGTTTTTTTCTATTTATGCATTTATTTGTTTATTGTTGACCGATTTGAAACTGTATCACTTCACCATTATGACTCTGTTATACTGCATAATATGTGTGATACAATGAGATGATTCTATAAGATGTAAATTGTTTATTAGTACAATATGGCCAAAAAATTATAAACAATGCTAATAAACAAAAATACAGTAACCATTTCATCTATTCAGTTAGAATTTATGATTGCAGTAACTGCAAATATACAATTAAGGTTGTTTAATTTGTTTGTAAATTTATTAACCAATAAGAAACCGTCTTAGAATTTCAC
The DNA here is from genome assembly GCA_019775895.2 of Stomatorhinus ivindoensis. Lineage (NCBI taxonomy): Eukaryota > Metazoa > Chordata > Actinopteri > Osteoglossiformes > Mormyridae > Stomatorhinus > Stomatorhinus ivindoensis. The sequence goes on along the minus strand of JABFEB020000124.1, from coordinate 4,831,363 downwards.
AATCTGGTAAGGCATCTTCATATTAGAAGATTATTAAAATTTCACTGCACAGAAAAGTCCATAGATGCCAGCAGAGTTTAAGAAGCATCAGTCTAAAAAAATCAATTTCAAGCCAGAACAAATTAAAACTCGCAGATCAGGGAACTCATACACTAGTAGCACTTGGTTGTTTCACAGTCTTTGGCATTAGATTTTATTATCTATGTTTTGGTTGGAAACTACCAGTTGATTGATGTTTTCCCCCTGATCACAAGCAGCTCTGAAAGGGAGGATGACAAAAAAGGTTTTTAATCATAAGGACTGAGAAAAATGGTGCAGGAGGGAGAGGTTGTGAGGGATTACCTGAGAGGAGTTCAGGAAAGGAGGGAGATGCTGGATTAGCTGATGAGGAAAGTTTGTGGAAATGCAGCTGTTGAAACATAGTTGTAAGCTGGTTACTCTATTTGAGGGTTAAGCGGCTCTACTGCATTTGGGGTGAAAAAAATGGCATTTGGTGTATTTGTGTAGCCGGGTCATCTATTATTGTGCCGTTTTAACAAACTTGCTTTTATTCGCTAGAGTCAGTGTAGCTGTGTAATTCTTTGGCGTAATGTTGCAGGGAGCTCATTTAACCAAAGTACATAATGACACCTGACTCGCGTTTTCCCTTCAGCCATTACAGGCATTTAAAGAGGAGTGGCGCCTTTTCATTAAAATAGATGTTCATTTCTGTGTTTCTTTCATTTTAGCTCTGCAGCTCAAACCACTGGCCGTGTTTTTGGACCCAAAGGCAATGTGTTTTATTTTAATTTTTCACATTTGTTTTTTGGCTTTTACCAACATACTGCTTTTTAATGATTCTGTTTGAATGATGATGTTATTAAAATTTCAATGTGATATACTAAACACTGAAGAATATTAGATTTAATGTTACATTTTGAGACTTATTTGCATTACTAAGAATGCTAACCCTACAAGGTCTGTTGACATAATGCTGAATGAAAACAACCTTTATGATCACAAATGTCAAAATGTGTTTGACCAATGATCATTTTTTTCAGTATTCAGCTAAACCAGGTGTCTGCTTTTTCTAAATCAAGCCATTTCAAAAGTTTAATCTGGAAAACATGAACTTGTGTCTCGCATGACACAGGATTTAAAAAGTTCAAAATGTGTAACAAATACTGAATTTTACCAGATGTGCAGGAATCTGTCTAAAGAGACTCATCAACCAATAGGCGATCCATTACATCATTTAAAATACAAATGAAATAACTTATCCAATAATCTCATCTCACTGTTGGTTTTTTACAGGAGAGCAGGAGATGAGATTAATTCTGCATATATATGAGCTGTGACCCTATTCCCAGACGGGATGTGACCCTCTCTATACGCAGATGTGATGTGACCCTATTTCCAGATGTGATGTGACCCTATTTCCAGATGTGATGTGACCCTCTCTATAGCCAGATGTGATGTAACCCTATTCCCAGACGTGATGTGACCCTATTCCCAGGTGTGAGGCACTGAAAGGGCTCATCCCAGCACTGGGTGGCCAGGCCACAGCACTGGGTCAGTGGGTCCTGTATCCTCAGGAGACAGATCATCCCAGCACTGAGTGCTACATATGTGGGGTCTATAGTCTCAGGATTATCAGTGTTGCAAATCCCTGGTGGGATTGTCTCAGATTGGGGGGGGCTGCATGCCCCATAAGCCTCGTTCTGCCGAGCCCAGGCCCCCCAAGGCGTCTTGGGGTTTCTTCAGGGAGTGAAGTGGTCTGGTGCTGTAGAGTTGGCCCTCTGGGAGTGGGGACACTGGTAATGGCAGACGCAGGACTCTAGCATCATGACAGGGAGGTGGACCAGGCGGCCCGTGGGGCAGCGAAAGGCCACGGGGACAGTGCGGGTGCGGTGGGGGGTACAGCAGCGGCCGGGGGGGCACAGGCTGCAGTACGTCAGCCGGAATGCCCCCACACTGAGGCAGCCCTGCCGCTCCAGGCGTTCAGGCTGAGGAGTCACATAGCTGGGCTTACACCCCCATGTCCTCTGGGAACAAAAGCATCCTTTATCTTATAAAATTATCTCCAAACTATGTTTATAAAAATGCCCTTGATAAAACAGCCAGACTTTTAGTACACATCGTACACAAATTGTTAAAAAGTATTTGTAATTTTTATAAATGACCACATGGTGGCGCTTTTTATCAAGTATAAAAAGACAAACCAAAGCTGTATGATAACGAAAATATGTATTCCACAAAATTTAATGGTCAAAACAGATCCTTGTCACCGAATCAACTAATTTAAATTAGTTAATAATTAAAACTACTTAACCCTACAGGGCCCAAACTAGATAAATTTTGAGTGAAAGTTGATGGAGGTTACTCACTGCTGTTGTCCTGTATGGGGGGTTCTGACAGGGCCGGACCATGCAGAATCTGGACTGCGTCTCCAGGTGGCATGCACGGTTCATGTTGGACACCCGTGTTGAAACGCCGGGGCCACAAGTTGTGGAACAGGCGCTCCACTCGGTACTTTGCTCGACGCAGTTAGAGCCAATGTTCATGTCGACGGTGGAGAGGTCCAGCTGAGCAATGTCAGGCCTGTAGCCTGGGACACAGTGCCAAAACAGGCTACACATCACTACCTATTTGATGTGTGTGTTTGTGTGTGTGTGTGTTTGGGGGGGGGGGGGTGCTGCTGGGTTTCTGAGTCCAGAATCTTAGCAAGGGTGAACCCCCCCAACCTTTAATAAGTCACTACACTGCCACAGTTTACAACTATGAGTAGAAACATATATTCTTCTAATGACTGTTACTGAAAGGGGAATCATTGTTAATTAAAAAATAACTTAAGCTACAACAATTTGAATAGTGAGAAGCAAGACTGCTCAGAAAACACAATAACTCAATAGAAAGAAACAACACAGTGATTGTCAAATTACGAACACAAAAGGTTCCTATGATACTGTTTTGGGAAACTGGTGCACGTGTTTTTATGTACATTTATTGCTCGCCTGTTAACACGTCACTTGGTCACCTGGCCTGAGAGAGCTCCAGACATGACCTCGCCATCTACCAATCAGAGTGTACCTAAACAACTGGGCCATTCTAGTAAGACAAATATCCCCATAATCAAAGCCCCTCCCATTAGTATTGCACACCAAGTCAGCAAGCAAGTGACGTTCTGAAAACACTGGCATTGCGTAACGTTTTATTACAGCTTCCCAGAATGCTCCTGTGGCCTTTTTCAAAATGGTCTGGTCCACCTAGACTGACAAAGAGATCTTGTTCCCACCATCATTTTATGGTTAGGAGCAATACTGCAGTCGTTTTCTGCCGAGCAGGGCGAACTGAAAGCGTAAGAACCTCGTCTGGCATATGAATGAATTCAGGATGCCAAACAGTTAACCAAACTAATCATATATTCTCCAGCCATTGTAGTATAACAGACATCCTTGGCTAAAATGAAAGAATCCTAAAAAATAATGATCCCTTCCTGTGTACTTTACTTGCTAGTCATTGTGTAGAAACCCAGACGTTTCTCAGAACTCCACAGCTGCCAGGTTGACTTAGGTCATTCAGGAAAAGTGTTGATCCAGTATTCTTTGTATAAAACGTGCTGCATTATGAACACGTGTCACCTAAGCGAGTAGTCGTTCGAGGTGACAGTGATGAATTTGTGGATGGCAACTCGTGGAAGATGTACCTGCCAGGGAATCCTGATAGACCGTGTTCTCCCTGCTCTCACACAGCCACTCCTTGCAACATTGTCCTGGAAGCTGGATGAGCTGGGGCTGGGGGCAGTCAGGGCCGGGTGGCCGCAGCTCCTCACTGCACAGACGCAGGCACGTCACCCCTCCTCCCAGACAGTGGCACTGCACGGCGCAGGACGGCTGGAAGCTCTGCCCCTCCTGGTAGCTCACACCATTGAACTCACAGCCGAGCTCCACTTCACCTAGTCAACCAAGAGCAGTGATTCGTAACCCAATCCTCCAGTTCACACTTTTGCTCCCTCCCAGCTCCCAGCACACCTGTACCAGGTATTCGCTGGTCTTGATTGGCTGGGAGCTGCGCTATCAGCTGAAGTAAAAGCAAACGTCATTCAGGAGACAACAATGGCTGGAGATGAGCCTCGGCTCTTAGTTATTTTCCACACGACTTTCCTACGCTGAGCAAGGGTTCGTGAAAAATGCAATGAGAAGCAGAGAGCTACACATTCTCATGCGGCACAGCATGAGGAACGCAATGCAACAACGCAACACTGGCACTTGTCACCTCCTTGTGTCAAAAACCATTAGTTATTAAAATAAAAGTGTCAGCATGTTCCAAAAACATTAAATTTCCCTGCTCTACTTAATAAAACCTATAAGCTATCACTACAGTATTTAAACATAACCTTCACATTACTATTCCATCTGTAGGATTTCCTTGACATCACCGCAAGTTTGCTCCTGGCTGTCATTTGACGTTCAGATTTGCCAAAAGTATAACAGCCGATGTCCTTCTGGGATTTCATCCAGTGGCCATTATTATTCAAGTGATAAATGGCCCCACTACCAGCCTTAAAAGGCAAGCCTGCGCACCAGTGCACTCTCCCGGCCCCCCCGGGTAGCTGGCGCTGTAGTCGCACACCAGCCCCCGCTGACTGTCGCAGGCATGCTTCTTGTCACAGGTCTCGCCCAGCTGCCTGGCGCACATCTGGCAGCAGCGGCACCCATCCAGGACCAGAGGCACCCCAGGGGGACAACGTGGACGGGGGTTGGAACAATGACAAGGGCCCCCACAAAGCTGGGAGCAGACCTGGCAAAAGGAGACACACTTAAAACACTTAAATACACACACAGTATTATTTTATGGTACTTAAAGTAACATGGTCATTTGTGGTGGAGTCATTTAACTATATATTTTATCCATCTATTACTTGAAATGCTTTTTGAGGAGCAATTCAGTGTTTTATACTAAATCCAGGGCAATTATCTTTTCTTTTAGAAAAAAAACTGATTATTATTATTATTTTGTTTTTTTATATATATTTAATTGAATAGGTGTGTTCAGTCTACCTAAAACAGATTAGTTTTTTTAACGAGTCCCGAGAGTTTTATTTTTTTAAATGCCAATTTCACATTTCCTAAGCACTGAAAAACGATCAAAACGATGGTCATTTATTGTCATTCAGGCATTAAATCGTGTTATACGCAGTCGCTTGGTTTAAATCAAAACATGGAAATAAGAAAATATTTAGTTAGTGGGAAAACAGTCGCACTGCTAATAACTTCACCACATGCTGGAGGGAGGAAAATAACGGGAACTCACCTGTGCAATTGTGCAAATGAGCAGGAAGCAAGTGAAGCGCGTCATTTCCAGGGTTTCTTAACCCGCCGGATGGATAACAGTCTTCGTCCGCCGCGGCGCTTTGCTCCTTCGTCTGAAAGTTGTTCGGGAAGCGGCTCATTTATAAGTGCAGGTGCTGATGTCACCGGCAGTGAAACGATCAAGTGGACCGCGATCAGAAATGTATATAAATGCCACAAAACATTCATATTACCACTTCCTCCCAGTCACCTTCCAAATATTTTCTTTGCGCTCTTTCTATTAATTTTAATTTAGCGTCTTTCCCAACAAAATCTTCATAAATAATTGTTACTCTTATCTCTGACGATGAAAAACAATTTTTGAAACAGTTTTGAAAGTGTTGATAAATTTAAACTTTTAAATCATTATTTTATAGGCTGCAATGAGATGAGAGAAAATTATACAGCTGTAAAAAAAAAAAAAAGATTACACTATAAATAAGCACAACGTTTGAATCAATAACACACCAAGATTATGATTACAACAGTGGACAGCTGCTTATAAAGGAACACATTTCAAGTTTAAAAATAGCCCTTGTCAAAGGAGGCCAGGTCATTTGTGAAAATATTCCCTTCTGTACCTAACAGGTGGGGACCATGTGCAGCGTCTGGTACAGCAGACAACTGAATTTGCCGTCAATATTGTGTCATGCAGGAATTCTTGTAAATTTATGGCTTTCAAAGTCATAAATCCAGAATCCTGAAAGAAAACTGTTAGTGTATGCTGTGTTTATTGTGTTAGACCTGCAAAAATGTAAACTTAAAATATTTCCAAATGAATGTATGAAAGTTCATACAAAAAGCAAGATATTAAAAGCAAAGCAGTTTAGCTTCCTATTACCGTGTACCATCAGACGGAGATTAATGTGTATTATCATTTTGTATATAAGCAATAAAAACTCCATCACAGTGTTTGCAGCTTGCAGTAACCCTTCAGTAGAGTTTGCCTAACTCAGTACCCTGGTGCACGGGTCCATCTGTTCAACAGTCTGCTGGCTTTTTGGAAAACATGGGCTGTGCACAAATATTTAAGCAACTTGCTCCACCCGCCAGTAACCAATTGTTTGAACTGCACTTCCGAAGCTCTGAAGATGTTTTTTGGCCTCCAGGGAAGCTCCCAGAGCTGTGAGAACTGGCGGCCACCAGGCCGGAGATGATACTTTTGGCAGCGCTGTGAGTCTCGAGCAGGGATCTGCCCAGATACGACATCATTGTGGCTCAGAAAATGCTGCTTTAGCAGTTATCTGCTACGTTTAATTCAAGTGTGGCTGTAGAGCCACCAAACAGGTATTACCCATGTGCTTTCCCTCCGTTTATGAGGGTTTGATGCTTGTCTATTCTTGTGAATTGCATTTCATGCCACAATTTAGCAGTTTTTTTTTTGCTATGGTTAATTGAACTTTTACTCATAAACATAGCTGCCCCATTTAAATTACAAACATTCCCATTTCAAAACGGCTTCCCCCTATTTTCATTGGCTCTGAGTGATGTCAATCATAGAACATGGAACAGGTTTCCCAAAAGCCAGTATGTCATGCAACTGTGATTTTAATAGTAGGCCTACTTAAGTCATGCCCATAACTATTGTAATTATTGTATTTTTATGTTGTGCAATTAGTATTAAGGTAGTGACAATCTTCATTTTTTTCTCTTCGGATGCCATACATTTTTACTGCCCCCAAAAAGTAATCTGGAGCCCCCACTGCAGAATTTACAGCTGATTGTGTATTTCTGTAATTACATAACCTGGATTTGACTGGTTATATTTCTCTTCAGTATTAAATGTCTAAATTTAACTGCACTTTAACTGCATCCAGTCTGAGGTTTTGAAACCTTCCAAATTCTTTATTTTCAGAGAGTCACTGAGGAATGTTATGAGACACAACAACGCGATGATACGTACTGTGGGAGCCAAGCAGAAATATTTGAAATAGGGCGTTGCTTTAGTCCCGCTACATTCTCCCCTGTCTCCACATTTAGCGTGATAAAAAATAATTACATTACTAGCTTTCTTAACATGTTTGATTCATTTTCACTTTCATTTTAGCTGCGTAACTGCACATAATTTTTTCACCAGGAAGCAATGCCAATAAGCCTTCAGACTCACTTCAGTAGCTCTGTTGGTAGAGCAAAGGCATCCTTAGGTTCAATACCTCATTGCTATTTATCATTAATTTACCCCCAGGGATTATTAAATGTATCTAGATTTCTCAATACTTTAATCAACTGCTGCTTTCACAACTTTCTTCTGGAACCAGAACCTTTTTTCCTGAACCAGAGACTAATGGTCCCAAAAAAGGAGCTCTGTTTTGACTCCACAGGAGACTTCAAAATGTTACAACGTTTTTGTCTGCTAAAAAGTGAAATACACAATTGATTCTTCTGCATTGAGACTTTCCCCATCGTGGTATCAATATATTGCGGGGACAGTGTAAGTAATTAAACAGGAATTTTTGGAAGTTTCGCTAAAGCTCTAGGCAAACTTGTGAAGGACAGCAGACAACATGTATAAAGTTTAACAAACTAAATTTACTAAATGCATAAAACATCTGCACAGTGCTGGTTTGGGGGACACCAAGCAGCCCCCCTGGGCGATATACCGCAGCGATGTTGCAGTTATCTTTGAATCTTGTGTTCCCTGCTTCTTTCTGCTTTGCTTTGCTCACTAAAGGGACCAAAGAGCCCAAAGGGATGGAGTGGTGGCTCTGAGGCTAAGGATCTGGGCCAGCAACCAGAAGGTTGCTGGTTCAAATCCCGTGAATGCCCCGATTGATTCTACTCCATTGTGCCCTTGAGAAAGGCCCATAACCTGCAATTGCTTTGTCCTGGGTATGATGTTACTCACATCCAGCCCTATAAGGAGATCCTCCAACTTACAGGGAGTAACCTGGGGGTTGGTGGCAGGATTGGCACTCCAACCACCAGAATAACCTCACCCTGGTCCATTTGGACTGGTGTGGTGCTGAGGTATCACCTGCCACATGGCTGCACTCATCCCTGAGGTGGTGGGTACAGCAATGGGCTGTAATCAGTGCATGTTCCTCTACAGCCCTAACTCACACAATGTGGAAGGCTTGACTGTAGATTACATCTACTTTAGATCTATACACTAAATTTCCTGAGCTTCAGAAACTTTACAAATCTTGTCTTGAGTAGTTTCTAAAAGCAAAGATTTATTCAGTTTATATTTTGCATTTTTATGTAATATTCTATTTTCTGAAATGCACAATTTCAGTGCCTTGTGATGAAAATTTCATAAGCAGCCATAGAAACAGGTAAATCTGAACTGCAACAGGAAACCAAAAAAAGGAAAGGTTTAATTTCACTGTCCTTATGTTTTCATTCACATCTTCATCGTCTCCCCAGATGTGTGGCACTATGCATGGTGACACAGCTGTCCAACCTGAAGAGATCCAATGCTTCTGATTTTATGCTGGGGGGAAAAATGGCTATTTGATTGCAATAATTCTATCTTTATGAGTGAAAGCTGGTTATTGGCTGGTTTTGATTATCAGGGGAGTTACAACCTCCCCATAAATTACACCCATACAGTCACCATGTGGATATGTTCACTTAGCTGCTGTCTTTCAAATGTCAGCCACCCTCTTTTTAACTTGTCAATGACAACTTGCCATTTTGAGAATAAAATAGGCCTACCAGTTATTATCTGGTTCAGGAATCCAGGTTTCAATCTTGCATCTACCCACCATTGCTCCTATTTGACTCTGTCCTATGGAGCATTAAATTAAATTCTAGGGAATAACATCGCTGTGTCTAGTGGTTGTATGCATCAGAAAAGCATTATTTACTCCATGCTCTACATTGCATAAAATATTTTAACCTGTTTCATGTTCAAGACTGGAGCTCACTGTCCATCTGAAGGCTTGAAAGACCACCCAAAGATAGCTGGCTATAGAACATTCACAGCATAGACGAAATAGTTCAATATCATCATGACCCGTGCACCAAATAAATAAGGTCATCTGTTGATGTCATATGCTATGACTTAAAATGTAAACAACATTAATAAAAAATGTTCTATCCGGTGTCATGAGGTTCACTTAAACAATTACATAAAAAGGCTGTTCAGCTCATAGTCTGGGTTTTACTCAGACTGTAGTTTAATTACAGAAAATCACAGTACCATAACTTAACCATAATAATAACATAGGATGGGTTTTGTTAAAATGGGACACTTTCTGAAAATTTGCTTTCTGGAAAATCATCTTAATGTCTTCATTCCCAACTTGATACCATTATAAATACATTAATGCCCCTTGAACAATTCAATTCAATTTATTGTCATGTTTACAGGTATGAGTATCATGTATAATGAAATGTTTGCTTGCATGTGCTCCTGCAGAAAGTGAACATAGACAAGACGGCTAGACTACAAGACGACAAGTGAATGTAATGAAGTGAATATAAAATAACTAAAATAGATAAATAAGACCAGAATCCCAGAAATAAATAGAGACAGTGGCTTTAGTATATGTGTGGGTAGCAGTGGAGGTGACGCAAGGTTACGCCATGCGTTGTTGATCAGCATATCCCGCCGCCTCTTTTTTCTCCGGAGAACACTATATAGAAGAGAAAATAAAATATCACTAAACACGTATTTTAACTGCAAAGTTTAACTGTCCCATTTTGCCAGGTGTCCCATTTTCACAATACTCACCCTATAAGGAACCCAACCTGTTAAACATGAACATTAACCATCAGTAACAATTAGTTACTTACCAACAGCCCATTATCTTAAACTATTAGCACAATTGAAGATAATCATCTGGCTGAAAAGGGATTAAAAGATTTCGGTTAATGATGTGTTTTTAAAGTAACTTCATAAACTTTCTTTAACTTAGCAAATTCCGTGTTGGCTTCATGGCTAGTTAAGCCAAGAATGATTTTTTTCCACAATTGAAATATGAGTTACTTCATTACACGTAGTCCTAACTGATGTGTGTTAATGAGAATAAAAAGAAAAAAAATCTCACACCACATGCAGTTTCAAACACGTAGCCGACTAGTCTGACCAGTAAGTAGCCAAATATATTCTGAAATACTTTTTTAAACCGGTTAATGCCACTGCTAGCTGTCAATGCCGGACTTCTGAAAAACAGAAAGTTATCTTGGAAGAAATTTCCTTTCAGTGAGATATTCTTAATAGCATTAAGGGATTAATATTGTTATTATTTTGAAATTCTCTGGTTCCAAAATTTACGGGATTATGTGATACTCGACTGGTTTCCTATTATACCTATAGAATAAACGATGAAAGAATGCCATTCTGCAGCAAACGGGCAAATGGGAGTATTAAGTCTCTTCTGAAAGAAAAAGATGCCGCTAGACTTTTGTTTGCTCTAATACGAGGTTTAGTGCTTCCCTGTCCTGAAAAGATAACACTTGCTTGTTTGTGGCATCCATTCTGGACGAGTAAATTACCTACAACAATTACTCGCCGAGGTCCATACTGGGGGGGTCTCAATTCACATGCTAAAACTTCGCAACTACGATATTCTAATTAATGACGTAGAAAATCCTGTTGGTTTTAAGAACAAGATGCTGTGAAAGCCTATTTTATTACAGCTGGAGCGGCTGTAGAGTACTCGTCTTATTTTGTACCTGGTTAAGTTAAGCGTTTGTCGTCCATATAGCCTATTGAACGGTATGTCTTCCACTGCTGTTCGGCCGGTGGAGAGAAAGACCGTGTTTACTATTGAACGGATCTTGGGATTAGACCGAAAGGAGCAAAGTACTGTACCTGTAAAGCCGCATAGACCATGGATAGGTAGGCAGAAACGTCTTACTCATATCCTCTCTTTTCATTACACCGTCAACGGGTTTTAAAACGTTTGCCGTGTATCAGTGCGTACTAGTAAATTAATGAAAAAAGCAAGAGAATTACTTGTGTTTTTAAATGGCATGGAGTTTGGTGCTTATAATATGGCTATTGTGCTTTTTAGACGCATGCAGCAATTTGGTCGGATCCGAATCGCAATTTACACAGGAGACGAAATGCAAACAGGATTCATGCGAACGACCGGCTTCAGATTCGTACAAGAGAACCTTGAACTGGTATATCGGTCGCAGGCCCCGAACCGCATTTACCGGTGCACAGGTAAAAATTTGCAGATGTTCTGTAGTTTTTGTTTTTCACTGAAACACAACCTGAGGATTATTGGCAAGTTAGGGTAACTTCGTGTTTCTCCCCAGATTGAGATCCTGGAAAGCATATTTCAAGTCAATTCCTACCCCGGCATAGATTTGAGAGAGGAGCTGGCCAAGAGACTGGAACTGGAGGAGGACAGGATCCAGGTAATTGGCTAAATCTCTCTTTTTTTGGATTAGCAGCATTAGTCATGGTCCCATTACTGGATTGCTGGCCCCATGTACTGGATATTCATATAACACTTGCACATGCATAGCGGTTTGACTTCTAAGATTCAGATCGAGCTCTAGGTAAATTTTTTTAACTGGTTGGTTTGACTTTAAGAAATTCGAGTTCTAATGAGTTTGAGAACTGAGTTACCAATGTATGTTGTGTTTCATAATTTCAAGAGGATATGTGGTATATTTTAGTTCTTTGTGGTTCCTTGAAATTTAAAGGATGTTTCTGCTTCCTTTCTCAGATCTGGTTTCAGAACCGGCGGGCAAAGCTGAAGCGATCCCACAGGGAATCTCAGTTCCTGATGGTGAAAAGAGCCTTCTCTGATCTCCATGGACAGGCAGGACACTAATATTGCAGTGTTTCCCCACAGACTCAATATCAGAAATGCGCATTCACATACCGTCCCCTCTGATATCCAGCCAGTCACTGTTGGACCCAGAATCCCACTATTTTTGTACAGTCTAAACCAGGGGTCTCTAACTTCAGTCCTGCAGAGAACCAGCTCTGTACAGAAGTTCTTTGGCTGTTCCGCCACACCTGATTCAACTTCTCTGCCAATTACCACCCATTTCTTGAGTTGAAGCAGGTGTGTTAAATGAGGGAAAACCCAAAAATGTGCAGGGTTGGGTTTCTCCAGGAGTTGAAGACCCCTGGTTTGAACGCTTGTGTGTATATACAGATTATTCCTTTTTATTTGAAAATGTCTCTGTATAATATGTATGCTTAAATTGTTTCAGCATGTATGTAGATAAGCCAACAATTACAGTAAATTGACAGAATCTCTGGTCTTAGTTTACCTGAGGTGGTTTCCTGTTCCTCTTTTGTGGAGGGAGGGGTCAGAAATCAGCCAGCACGTACTGTGGCTAAACACACATGCAGGTAGACCACCCTATTGTTATGTATAGTGTGGGTTTTAATGGTCAGTGCTTTAATTTGCTTCCACAAAGCCCGCCATACTAGGTTAAGTCCCACTTAGGTCATGCTTATTGTTTATCAAATGGGCCCCCCCCCCCCCCTTACGAAAGTAATTTGTCTCAATGGTACAGTTACAGCAACTTGGTGTGAAAGACAAAGCACTGGTAGAAATAAGCAGTTAATTTAATTTACAACTGTATTCAAGGCTTACTCAAAACCATTTAGGGATTTAGATAATCTTCTTATATGTAAAATAATCCAATGCACAAATTGTATCTTCAATAAATAAAAATAAATGATTTGTTTTTAAAGGTGCCTCAAGACTGAATATTAAGCACTCGAGGGAAAAAGTCAGTAGTCCTGTTCCATAAAGTCCTACTTCACACAATGTATCATAGTGTCAAAGCAGACTTTGATGACTATTTTATTGGAAGAAATGGCCAGTTGTTTCTTTTTATTAGCAGATTTTTATCAGAAAGTTCTCATTAATAATTAGCAATAATAAGGCATTTTATATGTAAATAGTGAGCTTAATTAGTCTCTATATATAATTATATATATGTATCAGTATTACATAAATGTGAATTATGTCTATGTGAGAACATTATCAATGAAAAAAACATGCAGCAATTGCTTTTCCTTATCTAGTGGTCTAAAAATCACTTAAAAAGACTTGACTTGAGTAGTATCATTTCATCTCGATTTACCATATAGACTATCCCTTAGTTACTGTGTCTGCAGTGAAAGATGAGAGATAAATGACTTTGGACTACTGTATATAATTAGAAGCTTCTTTTTTAAAATTTTCATAAGAAAGGAAACAGTGCCCTCTAACGTTTTAATAAAACAATGCAGATATAGATGGATATCAACTGAGTTTTCATCGCATGTCTAATCTACCTTCCTAAACCACACAAGATAGAGGAACCATGTAATCTTACTGTATTATTTCAGTCACCAAGCTTTATAACAATTTCTATAAACCAACTCGTACATCAGTCATTTTTTCCATAAGATTTATGTTAATGCAGTAGAATTCATTTTTCCACTTTCAAAGTGGGAATTACACATGGGGAACATATACAGCCATTTTGGGCTTCCGTAGAGCTGATGCAACAGCATGAACAGAAGTGATTTATAATTATGACATGATTAGAAAATAATATATTAGCAGAGCCATTGTACGCCATTTTGTCAGTTTAGGGAGGCTCATTTGGTTACCCATCGCCCCATCTAGTGGTCTCCTCAGAATGGACAAAAAGTCATATTTGTGGGAACCGAAAGTTGGGAGGAGGCGACTCGATTTACATGCTTTACCTGACTAGTTTCGTGGAGTTTCCATATCGTAATAACCGGTTTTCTTGGACCCTTAATGGACCCAACTTTCTATAGCAGAGGCATAGCTACATGACAGGCAGGGACACAGTTAGGGCCCCCAGAAAGCATATCATTTGGGGGTCCCCAACTCAGACCAATTAAATTTTGTTCCAGTTTTGTTCCTGTCACTTAAGGGCCATAGGAACCTTCTTAACCCCCCTCCCCACAGATAAGCAAAGACATTGCAATGACGAATCTGTTTATTTGTGTATTCTTTTTCAGTAAAATAATAAAAGTATATACATTTATTAAATTCTCTTTGTTGATATTAATTTTGACTTTGTGCTAACACGATTCATCATGTCCAGAGAGGGTGAGTTGGCAAAAGCTCCCTGGAAGGACCCTGGAAGCACCTCTAGTCCGTAACGTTCATTAGAAAGACGCTCGTTTTTGTGACAGCTGAATGTACACGAACAATATCCGGGAAGTATAGTTCATGTCATTTTAACAGAGGAAGCAAATCATAGAAAGGGGATTGGATATTTCCATTCCAGGTGTGGGAGGAAGTGCTGGGTCTTGAACTAGACTCAACACAACATCAGCCTGAGTTAGTAGCAGCCACCACTACACCACTACACCTGGCACAAAGTGAGGTGGCCATGTTAAGGAGGGACATAGTGAAGGATGGCCAATCCACATAGTGGCTCCCAAAAAAGGGTCTTTAATTGCTCAAAAAAAGAGCATAAGAAAGGAAAAGGACCACAAGGAGTCAAAAACAAAGCAGGTAACAACAAGTACTGAACAAGTACACAGGAACATCCCTAGTACAGCAGCAGCAAACACAGGCAATAACAGCTATCAACACGCAATGACCAACTAGGGAACAGAGTAAGGGCAGGCACAATAATCAGGAACAGTTGCCAGGAACACAAGCACAACTGAGGGCAGCCAACAGATAAAGGATCAAATCTGCAAGGGAGACTGGAAAACAAAGGTGACTAAACATTACTAAAAACTGGAAACAAGGAAATATAACACAAATCCATAGATCAAGAAAATAAATGAACAAGCAAAGCCCACAAAAAAGGAAGCCTGGAGGACACAGTTACCCACTCGGCCCATTTAGCCAAGAGACCAGGGAGCAGGGAAACATTTTAGAGCGCTAACTGCGGGAAAGAAAGGGAGCAGGGAAACATTTTAGAGAGCTAACTGCGGGAAAGAAAGGGAGCATGATGGGATATGCTAATGTTCAGTGGCATTACATTACTGACTTTTTGGGGGCGAACAGTGCATTAGGACATTTGTCGAGGTGTTTTCATTTTACTTTTATGTGCGATATGTGGTTGATATTCTTTCGAAAGTTTAGATGTTCGGAATTATCCAAAGTGTTTTCTGATGGAACTTAACAAATACCCCAGGGGAAGTCCTTCAGATGTACCTATAAGCTGAATAAGTATATTATACAAAAAATATGAATATCAACAAATGAATAATTCAGTAAAACCGTAGTCAATGCAATACATTTTGCATAAAACCACATACTCGGTCATTAAATAATGCGATGTTGAAAGAAGTTGGGCTTATCTTTTGTTTAAGCCTTTGTCTTAAATTCTTCTTCATTTTCTTAAAGGGTATTTTACATAAAATTTATTGTATGGAACCTGGGAGGATATTTTTTTTTCTGGGATTGTAGTAAGATATTTCTCATACTTTCCTGTGAGTAGCCTGGTATAGGAGATTCTTGTGCCACACAATTTAGACTAATATTAACGTGGTTTTGGGAGAATTTAGCTAGCCTAGTGACCTGACCTTTAAACTGACGGAATGAGAGTTTTTTTTGCAGGAATCCAGCGGGAACCAGGGAAGGGAAAATCTTGCGTACAGCATGACGGCGAGCAAGATGGACTTGTTGGGAGGCGTTGAACCCGGGGAGCCCAGCTCACACCACCAAGGTGTGAATCCATGGTCAGCAGCAGGGTCCTGCTGATTGGCTGCAGGTGTGAGTGGTGCCCGCTGTAGAAGGTGCTCCGCTTTGGCCTGGTGGAGGCCTTCTGCGATCTCAGTGCTGAAGGGCCCACGAGCTCAGGCAAGCACCTCATTTGCGAGGAAATTACGTGGCTGCCTCTTTCTCCTTGCAATACTAACCGTTCACTGGCTCACAATATAGCTTTTAAAGGCTTCAGCTTAGCCTTAAGCAATTCTCAGTCCCCAGTAAATGCCACAAATGAGTTTGCCCAGTAATTTTTCACTGGGTCAACCATACTACCAGAAAACCTATAAAGAAGAGAAATACACGGATTAAGTTAAGATTAAGTTATTGTTGTGTTGGCATAACTTGTGTTCTTGAAAATGTGTACAGAAAGACTAACTTGTCCAGCCTTGATTTTAATTTCACATTTACCTTTGCAGATGCTTGTAACAGATAAATACAGCAAGCAACAGCACAGATATGTACGAGTAAATGGATCTTCAGTAACGGAGGATACTCCAATAGTAAATGTAGCTATTTTCGTGAACGGAGCGGAGAGGCCCGACATAATTTTTAGTGATCAGCTTGAGGAGTTCACAATAGCAGGCAGATCTTCTGTGGACGCTAATCCCGATTTTCCTAGCACTCAGCTCCCCTTTGTCTGTGGCTGTCAGAAGCACCTGATCTGCTCTCTAGCAGCATTATTCAACTTTGGGGACCTCCAGTTGATCCTCATTTTTGCTCCCTCCCAGCCCCCGGCCAGACAGTCCTACCTGCAGCCGTCTGGAGGTCCCCAAGCACCCAGTTGAGAAATGCTGCTCTATAACCATGATTTAAGCATCAGAAAAGCTGCTCTTCTTCCTAGGGGGTCTTAAATGCAACAATTGACTACCCCTCAGAGGAGTCGAGCACTTTGTGGCAGAAGGGGTGAACTTGTAGCCATGTAAGTGGGTGTTGCTAGAATGTACCTTAATCTTGGGGTGGACATGCATTGAATTACCCTCTCGTCTTTGCTGGACCAGACTCCAAGTGGATTCATGTTTTCTCACGTTTTTACTCCTGCTTTACCCCTATTAAGGGGCATTACAGGCTAAGAGCAATAGTTATAATTGTATCTATTCATGATTAATGTATAGAGAATCTTTCCAGTAGGATTGTCTTAATAGCATTAAGGGATTAGTAAAAAAATATTTATTAAACTTTCTTCTAAACTGAAGCCCAGCTAAATGGGATTATGTAATACATCACTGATTTCTCATTGTGCTGATGTCTGCACTGCATAGAATGAAAGCATTTATATTCCGGGCCGAAAGGGAGGAGATCATTTGCAGTTTTCAATGGCTTCTGTGCTCCTGCAAGATAAGAGAGAATCCCTTAGTTAGTCTGGCACATTATGGGTAGGTGTAACTGAGTTAATATAATGCATTTCATTGCTAAGCTAATAGTTTCTTGCAAACTGTAATGCATTTGCATTACATAATATTTCAGATGAAGTCACTAAATTCAAAGACCCCCTCAGATAGACCCAATTTAAGATTGGAAGTCTGCATTATATTCTTTTAATTTCTTTTAGCTGTCCTGTTTTTTTAATTTTATGTTCTATTCTACTTTTATGTAATGTTAACTCTGTTTATCCCTTTTAGTTTTTTTTATTTCATCTTTTATTACTTATATTTTGTATGATTGTTTTGTCCTTTTATATAATAAGTATACATTACCTTTTTGCAGTATGTTAGCTGTGTCTTTAATTGCTTATTCTGTTTGCCTGTTCTTCTTTTCCGTGTTTCTTGACTTTTATGCTGTTTGTAAAGCAGTTTGAGCTTCATTTCATGTAAGATAGGTGCTGTTCAAACAAAGACTATATCAAGAATCAATGGGCAATCAATGGCCAATGAATCAATACAAAAACGGTATTCACAATGTAAGACATAAATATGACATAAAATACAGTAATTAATTATATGGGAAGAGATTTGGCAGTTTGACAATAGGATTGAATTATCAAGTGAGAAGATGCAATAAATGGGTTAAATATATTTTAGTGTCAGTATGAGATGTTTTGGGTCCAGTCCAGAGAGAGGGATGGTTAGTCCATTTAGCAGACCTAGTCTTAGACTGGGAGGGGGCAGAGAGTTCAGCAGTCAAAGAGTGAGGGAGTACAGTACAGTGATGGAGGCGAAGAATCATTTGGGACAGAGTAAATTATTGAGCTAACTACGGTAATGACCTGAAGTCACAGAGGTGAGTGTTTGAGCATTAAACCTTCAACCCAGCACAGTCTAGCAGGTAGACACAGTACCAATATGCAGATGGAGCTGATCCCAAGTTTGCATATTGAAGAACCACGCCCATATCCTGCATATATGATACAAGTGCATTATTTATTTTTTTGATCGAGAAACTATTTGCTTATAATGAACATTATGAAACATGTCTTAAACAGAATATAATCCTAAGTGTGCATTTACCCCAAGCAGTTCACCTGTTTTGTTGTACATGTACAATGACAATAATGATGCTTCTGTTCCCGTCGCTGTTTTCTGGGGGGAGGAGCTACATGCATTTGGAGATAGTCTGGTCTATTTTGAGGACTGTCGTGGGATTTTTAAGACAAAATCCGTGGTTCAGTTGGCTTCCATCAAGGGTGTCCTGCTGGTTTAAGCTCGCCCAATTTGCATCTACAAACATGATCCATCTACTTTAACACCAGTTTTAACCAACTAAATGTGTAAAATATAATAAAAGAGATCAAATCTTTTTCATTTAATATAAAATAAAGCAAACAGTATTTTTGAGAGTTCTTTTAGACCAGGGATAGGATACTGGGGTGCCGGTTTCTACCAAGTGTTCTATCCTACCTGCTGAGTTACTATCTGCCTGAGATCAGGAGTGATTCATCAGAGACCAGGTAGGATAGGAAACCTGCACTCCAGGATGAGGGCTGCCCACCCCTGTTCTAGACTATACATGTTAAATGCGCATTTAAAAGCAGTAATTTATATATCTCCCAGCCACTACTTCTAATATGAATTTATTGAACTATAAATATCCTCCACCCAGAAATACTGTAAAGGGATCTAACAGTAGGAATAACGTCAAGTAATGCATAACCACAAAAGGCACCAAACGAAAACCAAAACAGAGCACGGACCACAAATTAGGGACAAGAAAACTAGTAGAAAGGGAGCATTGGGGAACAAAAGTCTAATAAATACAAATAGGGGGCTGGCCTTGAACCCATAACCAAACAACACTCTCAGGGCTGCACACGCAACCTGTTGAGCCATGAAGCAGTCTAGGGAAAGGGAAAGGGACACAGGCTGAAAGACCACAGACAGGGCGGAGAACAGGCTTGTCATCAATACCTGCTGACCAAACAGGCAGGAGACATGAAGGGCAGGATCAGACGAGCGCTGACCCTGACAGCATTGGATAGAAGATCTATTTTACAGTTAATGCCTATGAAGCCGGAACATTGACTTGTTATCCTATTACCAGCCACAAGACGGTGACATGAATTTTAAAAAATCGGTAACTAACATTTTCTGCAACTGCATTGGCCCTGTATTTGCATGATTTACCTCCACATGTGCGTCTGACAGTCGATAATAATGCTTGCATATATTGTGCAAACTAGCAGCCCTCACCAGGAATAGTGGTCAGACAGAGGTCAGAAGGTCACTTGTAGATATGTGTTTTCATTTACAGATCAATACACCTGTCCTTTTATAGACTTAGTTAACTGACAAAATAAGAAATACATGATTTTGTTAAATAAAGAATGCTTTTGTATATACTGAATTGCTCACATCATAAACTTAATCCATCCATCCATAAATCAACCTCCTAACCACAATTTAGTGCAAGTCTCAAGGGGCCTGGAGCCAGTCCCAGGAAACATACTCACCATGTAAATTTTATGTCATAAAAAGTCTTATTTGTTGAGATCTAAGAACGATTTACCCATAACCAGATATATTTTCCTTTGTCCTTCCTTTGACCTGGCAAACAAGTAAAAAAAAGAAAAAACTTGCTTAGCTGCTTGTCTTATTTCAAATAGGTCTGGATTTATTCTACTTTACTTCCCTCTTGCCAAAAACTCCTGTAAAAAGATACCATTACTGCTCCCTTTCAAAAAAAAAGCACTCAGAGAAAATCAAACTTAGTGTTATAGTTCTTCATCGAGACAATCTTGACATATTTATTTAGACAAACACCATTTGATACCAACTTCCAGATTTTGTCTTACCTCTCAAAGCGGCATAGATTACACTTATATGTCAGAAGCATTTTTTCCTGTTTCAGGAAATAGTGTCAACTGTGTCCTTTGCTCCTGAGTGTTCTTTAGAGAGTTACTGTGCCGTATTTATTTTCACAAGCTATTATTAAATAACAGCCACATTTTCCCATTTGCTATCCTTATGCGGGATTTTTAAAATATATAAATAAATTTCAATTTGGAAAGTTGCTGCTTGGTACAAATTTTACAATGCTTATTTATTAGAATTTCTGATTTTAAAACTATATTTAAATGATAGCACCCATGGAAAGTATATGAGAAGAAGACCACTAATGTACTAATTTGTTAAAAAATTCATTGGCTTGCGGAAAAAAATCATTAGTCTCTAATAAAAACATTTAGCCTATTCTTCCATAATAATACTCCGGCGTTGTGATCTGGCGACTGTGACAGCAAAAACAGTCCCTGATGTGGTTTGTTTCTGCGTGGATCAGGCTGCGCAAGTCTATTGTGTGTCAGAAGGTGTGCAGTGGTCAGCTTTCAAGAAGCTAACAAAGACAGGTCCTTCTTATCCCAACTTCAATAGTAACATAATAACTCTGAAAGAGACATTGTGCCAGAGGGCGTTATTGTAGAATTTATACATTAACCTCAGATGCATCTTCCCCCTCCCCCAAGGCTTCGGGTCTGGTTAACTTTGATCTTTACATCAACTTGTTTAAGTGGTGGGAATTGAAGCCAAATGCTGTTTTTTTTAAAAGGGAAAAACATAAAGGAAGGTTTTAGCAATGAGCTAGAAAGCAACATATGCATCCACAACCAATCTGAGAAAGACAAGTCGGCCATTATAGAGTCCAACAATAAGACACCCATCAAAATGAAGCAAACTGAAATAAATAACACAGACCTAAAGCAATTGTCTTTTGAGTCATTATTCAGTTTAAAGAAAATCAGTGACGATATTTTACAAGTCTCTGGGTCCATCACTTTCAAAATGTAGGTAATTAGTGGCTAGTTTTAATTAGCAGCTAATCTACAGCACTGAGGGAAGGAAATGTGCCATTTAAACAATGTTATCAGTAAACAGGATGGAGTTTGAGAGAAATCCAGAGTATCCCTTAGCCTGTGAACGCAGCTGTTATAACATTGAGATTATAGTTTGCAAGGTCAGTTTATTGTTACAAGAGTTAGTCAGCAGTGCTATATCATAGAGGCAGGTGCCAATTGCTGCACATTCACAGACTGGGGATCTTCCCCCATGCAGGAGCACTGTGTCCCTAAGCCTACCTCTTAACAACTGATATTTACTGGGTGCACATGATGAAACAACCCCACGCATGAGCTGAGGCACCCCAAAGGCACCGCAGCCTTTGACAGCGCAGAATTCCCACCAATGCCGTAGGCTGGGGGGGCCCCACTCCAGTCCTGGGGGGGCCAGAACCTTGTGTAGCTTAGTTCTTTCCCTGTTCCACCATAAATGATTCAGCTCAAGAGATATGTGGTAATTAGCACGAGGAGTTGAATCAGGTGTGTTAAATGAGGGGAAACCCAAAAATGTGCAGGGCTCTGGCCCCCCAGGACTGGAGTTTAGGCACGCCTGCCTTAGGCCAAATGTGTTGCAGCCTTACATTAGGAATTCCTAGTCCCGATACATTTTAATTACAGTGTAAATGGCACTTGAAATACCAGGCGAGGTAACTTAGTTGACATAATTAAGAACAGTGGTTTACTGGGGGGAAGAAACACCAGCAGGAATCCAGCCTTTGAAAACCACAAGAACATATTAATACACAGAGCCACAACAGCAAAGAATGTAGTTATTATATGGATTTATTTCGGTTATGGGGAAAGCAAACTAATCATTCACCAGGTACTTTACAAGTACAAGTTTGAAAATGCATCAATGTACATATTGCACACCTGCTTTATCATTTATAAATTGTGGCAATTTATTATTACTGGTGACCTCGAAAGTGTTACATCTGTAATAAAGCTGAATCGGTTTTTCTGGCCTAGATTTGAAAAGCCAATAAAAAAACGTACAAGCAGATTATATAGTGGGAGTAAAATTGTTCCCTGTTTTATTTCGTTACCAGCTGAATGAAAGCACCCATTAATATCCAAGTTTCTAAGTTTCTAGTCTATAACCGTATCATCTTTTCGCATAGCTGCCCAGCGGGCTGCAGACCGTAACTCTACACTGGCTCTGACCCGCACGGCATTGACTGAAGGAACAGAAGCTCTTCCAAGCTTTGTTTTAAGTACTGGGCGTTTCCAGAAAGGAAAAAAAAACTGAGAGCAAGATATGCGCAGCCTCCTACAGCCTGTAGGGTTTCTTTGCAATAAATAAAACAAAATCAAAGTTTACAGCGCCAGAACAACAATTACTACCATGCAAATCAGGCCCAAAATAGTAAAAAAAAATAGAATATATAGATGGATCTTGGATGTAATGCTTCAAGAATAGAGGAAGGTCTTAGGTGGCCAGCCACAGCGCCACCTTGCGGCTATAACACACATCGGATAACAGTATTAGTCAAAGCGAGCAGACTCTCACACTGGATTAGCCCGTCTTCATGGACTGAGGAGGGATGGCTCCGCCGGGGAAGCTAGTCTCTTTACTCTCAACTTTGTTTGTAATTCAACTTTTGAGCCTGTATATTGCAACGCTGGCTAGTACCTCAAAGAAATGGAACGCAGACAAATGCAACCTAAAGGTAAAGCAACGATCGGTGCCTTTTTCATGCATGGCTATAGCGAAAAACTAAGTGCGTATTCATGTTGGACGTCTCGTACTGCGGCGGTGTGAAACATTTGTTTGGAATTGTGTAATGCTTTTTTTTCTCCCAAAGTGTTTCATTAGGTTTAGGACTTGTTGAAACCGTGGCAAAGTCAGTCGGGGCAGGTGGGAACCTAGCGATTGTTACGGGGTATTTAAAGTATTTTGCTTTAAAGCCTTACTGTAGCTGATGTCGATGTCTTTTAACTTGCTGAGCGAGTGGTTAATATACCTGTAGTTAATTACTGCCCACGGTACACTGTTGCTAAACAAAACTCGAGCATCTGATTTTTTTTTACTCCCGACTGTATTGTCTTTGGGAAAGAAATGTACATTTTAGCTACATCTCATTATGGGAATTTCATTACATGCATGCAGCAGAGTATGCTCTGGGCAGGAGACTCTGGGGGATTTTGTTTTGTTGGGATTAGGCTCCGATTAATGTATGGAAAAAGTCATTCAGCGGGATCTATTGTGTGGACGATTTGCTTGACCTGACCCGTCTTGTTGGGTTCCGCTGTGAATCCGCAGGTCTTTTGTCATTTCATGTCCATTGAGGGTCACAGTCTAAGTAAATGACGAGTGCAGAATTTCCCAGAGTTTTAGTTGCAAGTCAGATGATAAAAAAAATAATACATCAAATGGCCAGCTGTGATTGTTTATTGAAATACAAATTGTTAGCAGCACTTTATCTCGATAGGCGGCGCTTTCAGAGAAAATCTTAGATTTTGGCCTGCTACAAGTAGACTACATTTATTCAGATACTACTTATCCGTGTCAGACGTTTTCCTCTTCATCTCGAAGAAAACGTCACCCTTTATTTCGAACAAACGTGCCTTTCGAAATATTTGTCTTAATGTATTTAGTAGGGGAAGTGGCACATTCGAGGGGATTTTTCTTCCGTGCTCCGCTAGTTTGTAAATGTGAATGACGGGCTATTTAGTGAGTGATTGCCCCGTAATACATGGTCTGTCCGGGGAGTGGGCCGCCTTTGAAGTGATTTCCCATAGGAAGCGAGGGGACTGTTTGCTCTATTAAAATGCTTCGGTATTTCCTCTCCGAAACCACAGGCCACTTCCCCCCCACCCCCTCCACACGGCCACTTCAAACGCGGCCGGGCCCTGGGCTCTCAGTCAGTCGGTCGCTAAAAGAAACACTTCAAGATTGCAGGTGCCACGTCCATTCTTTAAACGCCACCAAATGCATTAAATAACACAGCCCTGTAGTACGGTGTCTAACCACAGCGGACCCCCCCCCCGAGATATTTTATTCTCAGCCCCATCTGTCCCATTGGTTTTATTTGTTGTTGGTTTGTTTGTTTGTCTTCACACTAATTTTGCCTATTGAAGTTTTTTTTGTTTGTTTCTGGATTATATACTTAGTAGTTTGTCCATCTAGTTAATTCTCCAAAACCAGTTTTGTTTGTTTGTAATTTACATTCTGGTACAGTATGGTGTAGCCAAAAATATGGACTTGAAGGATTTTTTATTTCACCTAATAATAATAATAACAACAACAGACAAGCATACATACGGTTAATAAAGTGTGATGCTCAGCTCCTAGTTCTTTGCTAATAGGCCTTTCTGTAACTAAGACTTGGAGCAGTCATCCGGTCCTTGCAAATTGTGTACACTCAAATTTAGTCATTTGGACAGCGACTCGCCACAGCCACACTGTGGTAAAAGGCAGTTGTAGATTTCTTCTCTTTGGGGTATTGTTTTTCCATCTTGGCTGTCCATGAGAGGTCTGGTACATTGTGGTCTGTTTTATATTTGCCTCCAAGACTAATTTGAAGGCCGTGGAAATTCACCCATGTTTGCTTTTGTCGAAACTTTACAACCACGTTAAAGCGGCAACCTCCTGCAGTGCTGAGTCCTCCTTTCATGGCTACTCCAGTGATACCTCTTGGCCATAAGGTGGACCGTTGAGTAGCGGAAAAACATACCTACATATTGGCTGCTCGTATAAAACACAAACATCTGGATCAGCATGATCTCTGACTAATATATGCTTTTATGTAGTAATTTTATTCCCCAGCTGCTTATGTTAAAGGATTCCTATATGTTTCTATATATTTTTGAAATTCTCAGTATACAGGGTACTTTTCGTATTTGTAAATAGCCTAAATGTTGCAATGTTAAAATGGTTCACCCCAAATCAGATTCTCATTCGTCTACACAGTGAGCTGGAAATGACAGGCCTGGTTTAATTCTAACAAGAAATGCTAACATAGCCGTCTGCTCATACCTTTCCTTCGGGCTGTTCATCCTGAGCAGTTTTATTCTCTCTGATTCATATGACGGGCTCTTTTGCCTTTTGTCTTTTTTGAGGAAAGGATGCCGTTTTCTATATGTCAGATTGTTTGCTCAACAGCAGAATTTAGGTTTGCATCATTAGTAGCTACAGAAAAAGGGCGACATTTGTTGTATAGACTTAAAAATCTCCCCGGCCATCAGGCTGAGTGCCTGAGGGTCTAAATGTAATCAAAACACAGGCCAGACCACTAATCAAGGATTACTAACCCCTTTTGATTAGGCTTCCTCTCAGCTAGTACCAAATTACCAAGAAGTCATCATTACCAGTTTTAAGTTGTGGGGAAAATTAGTGGAAGCAATTAAAGTTTTAGTTTAACCCGAGCATGGAAATCCATCACCTGATACATTTCTGACATTTAAAATGGCATGAAATCCTGGTTATTATTCTATGCCAGTTCAACTATAAAGCTGCCGTTTTATCAGGCTAGACATTCCGTCTTTGCAAACTTGTTTTGTTTATTGTAAATATGGATTGTGTACACGAGGAATATTTTTTTTATTTTTATCCAGAGAAATGGTACACTCCCTGAAAATGGTTTCAGTCGAAAGCAAGCTTCGAAAAATTCTTTGTGACTTGAATGTATTTGCAGTAGTGTGTGAGAATCTGTGGTCTCAGGGATGAAATGTTTTGTAGACGTTATAGATGTATACAAACTCGTGCTGAGCCAGGCCTTTTATTGGGGTGTGGTGTTTTTTTATTTTTTATTTTTTTATTTTTTTATTATTATTATTTTTTACAAAAATACATTTTTCTCTCGCGCACCCCCCCCCCCCCCCATCTTTATAACAACTG
>JABFEB020000124.1:4775446-4793086 GCA_019775895.2 Stomatorhinus ivindoensis | reverse complement strand
CCCCCCCCCCCCCACCCCGATTTTAAAATCGGGCCTCAACTTCATCACCCGTTTTTGTTTGTCCATTTTGTTTTTTTTTTGGCGGGGGTGCATACTGCAGGGTTGCAAGGACACTTCTTTTTCAGACGTTTTCCATGGGATGTCTTGAAATTAGTTTTTAGGTCAAAGCATAGACAACCATTAAGTTTATCCTTCCCCTTTGTAAAGATTATTGCGGTAAGATTTGGGTTATTCTCAGTACCCAGCCAGTCACCAGCTTTCCGTCTCAGTTATGCAGCTCTTGGCACAGAAATAGTCTTTGCTGGATCCTGTGTAATACTCACCCTCTGTTTTCAGTAACTGACATTCTGAACAACTGAACAAAGCACTGTGGTTCCTTTTACAGGGATCGAACATGTTAAAGGCTTCCGGGTATACCTAGAAGACAAGAACCCGGAGGGGAAACAGTGCCAGCACATGGCCTTGAAGGATCCGCGCCAGCTCAATTTCTCTTTCAGGAATTTTGTGAGTGACGCTCTCAGTCCAACCTTCGGTTTTCAGCTCTTTGTCGCTAAGGTCTCAGATACTGTTCTTTGTCCTTTTTGTCTAATTAAATTAATCGTTAGCCTTGTTAGCTGGTTAAATATAAAAAAGCAGCTGTGTATTTACGGTTATTGGCTGCTTTGATTTTTGCCGAGGCCTGTTTTTAATCTAGAAGCATGATGGTAGTCAGTAGTATACATGTGTGTTTATGTATAGAGTTTCTCGTGATTTTTTTTCGCTCGGTCAAATGTCCCGTGATTTATTAAAGGGGAGGTTGGCCCTCGGGTCCTGTGTGGGTTCTCAGTCAGAACCTGTGGGAAGTCCCCTTCCTCTGGATCTCACACTCCCTCTTTCTGGCTTCCGCAGAGGATGAGCACCCAGCCTTTTTCGGGCCTCGCCTTTGACACGGACTACATGGTCCGCATCGTGCCGCTCCCCACCTTCATGAATGACAGCTATTTCCCACCATCTTTCCTGCGCACAAACAGTACGTGGCTTTTTTTTTTCTTGTTTTCCCTGCTTCAGGCATTTATTTATTTAGAAGTAGCTTGTGTCCAATGTACAAGTGAGAATAGCCTAGGGTTAGACAGCATCTGAAACCCCTGAAGCTTTTTGATTGAAGGGGTTTACTTTGCTGGCTGCGGGATTCAAACCCACAACCTGGTCACAGGTATAGATCATAGCCCATTGAGCTACACACCTGCGCTACACTGTATCCAGGCTGTTAGCAAGCACCCCTTATGTAACAACGCAGCCGTGCACGTTTCCCAGATCCCTGAAGCGTGAAGCTCCAAGTTCTTCGAACACCTGCTTTGGTTTAGGCTCTTATTCAGTCCTTTTCAGTAACATAAGATTTGAGTGAAGAAAACATTAGTTTCCCTTGGAGCTGCCGGGGATAAAGCCAGGGGCCGCTAATGCCACGTGAGAAGGTATCGCTCCTGGGTGCTTCTCGTTAGTTGAGGAAAAGGAGGATGAAGGATTTTGACTGAGCCTCTTTGTTTTCACAGGCTGTGAAGTGCTTTTGGGATCAGACAATCTGGTCTGTAAGCCATGTGAGTTGTGCCATCGATACCTGCAATCCCCCCCCCCCCCCACACACACACACACACACACACACACCGAGCATGTACTGTTTTAGGAAAGGTGGATTAACATTCGTGCTACCAGTAACTGTGGCTGTTTCTTTGGGGGGGGGTTCCTGCTTCTTATTATTAGAATAGCCATGCATATTCAAATAGATTCTGGCTCCCTGTTCCAATCGCCTTCTCTTTCTGCAAACAGTCTGGAAGCCGCGAAGTTTCAATGTTTCCCAGTTGGGCTCCAGCCTGCATGTGGTCTTTGACCACGCCCCTTCTGCATTTGCCTTCAAGACCTACTACCTGTACTACAAGATGAGGCAGGAGGGCTCCTTTCGGCTAAGGCGCTGCAAAACGGTAAAATTCTTTTTAATTCATTCTTTTTTTTTCCTCCTGTTTCATCTGCCGCTTTTAATTGCAGATTAAATGCAAGTCCCTGGTCTACCTGCCCAAAGGAAAACAAGGGTCCATTCTGTCTCCTCATGTTAGGTTTATTCTAGGAATATGAGAGAGGACACATCACAGAACAGAAAAAGAATGACTGATTTGCTGTATACAAGCAAAAAAATGATTATCCAGCCATAACCGCGGAGAAACCAGCTGAATCTTAACCGAGCTGTTTATTGGTTTTACCATTTCACCCATTTACGTGTTTTATTGGATGGATCTGGGTTAAGCACCTCTTTTCTGGGTATTTGACTTGGACCTTGGGCTTTTGGGTTGCTAGACTAAGTCAGCTCTGTCACCTGGTACGTGTAGGCATGCCCTGACTTGCGCTGATTGTCTGTCTGTTTCTGCATGTTTTTCTCAGTATCGCTGGACCGACAGAAGGTTAACATTTTCTCATGAGTAGTTTGAAATGCGGCTTCCAGGTTGACAGAGAAACCTTATAGTTTCCGATCCAAGTGGACGGTGCAAAGTGGTGCGCGATTCGCCATACAGTGAAGTCGTCCTCTCCAAGGTCCCCGCTGCCTACTCGCGCTGTATGGGAGACACTCGGTCCAACTTCCTGTTCATAATCGTTAAATAGTAACGAGTGTGGGGACTTGAGTACTTTCCCAGAAGTGACTTGGTTCCAAATGTCCCAGCTGGACTCTTAAAGGCCTCTTAATCTCAAGGAAGAGATTCTATGTGCAGGGTTTAGAAGAAGGACCTATTCTTTCAGAACAGAAATTCATCCCATCTGCATCTGCTGAGCTTAGTCATATGTATGAGTGATGAAATAAAGTTGTACTCTGAGTTCCATCATTACTGTCAAGAGAATACTTTATTATCCTTTTATTAATAATAATAATAATTAATAATTGTATATCAGAATTGGGAGCATGATAGCTTAGTGGGTAGCACTGTTGCCACGTCCTCCAGGGTTTACATTCTTGCTGCGTGCGTGTGTGTGTGTGTGTGTGTGTGTGTGTGTGTGTGTTGCACTGATTTCCTCTGGGTACTCTAGTTTCCTGCCGCAGTCCAAACACATGCAATTAAGCTAAGTGATGTTTCTAAATTGCCTGTAGAGTATGTGTATGAGTGTGCGCCCTGTGATGGACCGGCCTGCTCTCCAGGGTTTATCGCAGCTTTGTGTCCTTATGCTGCCTGGGATATCGGCTCAAGGTCCCTAAAGACCTGCACCAGGATAAGTGGTCAGAAGATGGTTGGATGTAAAGAAAAAGGCTAAAACACAGCTAAAGGAACCCTGTGCTTTGGGGGGAGTTTTGGGAAGCAGCATAAATATAAAAAAACTTGAAACCCAAAATTTGATAAGGTCTGCAGGAGACCATTTACTTGCATGGGGAAATTGCATGATTTGGGTCAAGGCTTCATCCCAGTATCCCAAAGTCTCCACAACTGCGTACCATACATTTCAGCTTGCTAATTGAGTGCAGGCAGGATTTATATTTTTGGAACGTTGGAACGTTTTTCACACGCAATGTTTGAAGCCACATTTGAATCGCATCTTTCTCTCTCCAGGAGTCCAGCTCGGATAAAACTACGTGTGTACTCGAAGATCTCGCCCCAGGAACCTACACGATTGAGGTTACTTTTTTCTGATTTTTTTTTTTCTAGTCAAGCTTGAGACTGTGGAATTTGTGTACTGACTGGCCGTTTTCACTCAACTACTATGTTGACTGACTCCGGATCACCCGTTTATAGGTAGCTCATCCTCTGTTTGCAGGCTAGTTCTTTTAAACCACAGATGACCTCAGAATTGAGCAATAAAGCCATATTAGCTGGGCAACTCTTAAGCACTGCACTGTGTTTGATGACCTTTTACCATGTCTGCATGTCATGTCTGCAGTATAACTTTGGAAGAACCATTAATGACACTTTCTTGAAAAATCAGCTACTGATTTACTGTCTGACCGTAACCATGTACAGAACAAGTACTTTCTATCAGCTGTATTGCAGTCGCTAGAGGGTTTTGAGGTGAAATGACATCAAGATTGATCAGTATCCTGTTGTTTTTCTTCTGTTCAGCTCCGCGATGACAGCAATGCCACCAGGCGCCAGGCGCAGTACCACGTGAGCCAAGGTGATACGAACCACCTCTGATCCAAGAGACCTGGTTTTGTCAAGGCCGGTGACCAATTTGTCATGGTCTTGGAAAGGAGAAAAGCTTTGATACCTTCAGAAAGCACCATCGAACTTTAGAACACTTACTAAGTTTGCAAACCTTTTATTAGATAATATTTAGAAGCTTTTTTGTTTGTCCAGCCGTACCCTTTTTTGCAGTGAACGTTTCAGCATTTTAGATGATGATACTGATTGTCTTAATTTTTAGCATTGGACTGATTTGTCTGTCTGGCTGTTTTTGGCTGTTCAGTGCATTCTCCCTGGGCGGGCCCTATCCGCGCTATGGCCATTACTGTACCCCTGGTCATCATGTCAGCCTTCGCCACCCTCTTCACTGTGATGTGCCGCAAGAAGCAGCAAGGTAAGACCCCA
This sequence comes from Stomatorhinus ivindoensis, assembly GCA_019775895.2. Taxonomy (NCBI): domain Eukaryota; kingdom Metazoa; phylum Chordata; class Actinopteri; order Osteoglossiformes; family Mormyridae; genus Stomatorhinus; species Stomatorhinus ivindoensis. The sequence continues at coordinate 4,788,548 of JABFEB020000124.1, read as the reverse complement.
CCATGCCACTGATGTGGTGATAATATTATAGCGTCATCAAGCAGATGAACCCTTTCAGTGTACTTTTAATTCAGAAGAATATTCAGACATTGTAATTGAAATGTCAAAAAACAACCAACATAAGAACTACGCAATGTTTTTGGGGTATGTATCTGGTCTCTAAACACCGTCTGCGGAGTCCAGTCAGCAGTGATGTAATTTATGGCCAAGCTCAGGTATGGGGTCATATTTGATCTTGCCCACCTGTCTATAGCAGCAGAGTGAGAGGAGATGTCTCATCTCCTTCAGAATGTTCTCATTCATTTTGTTATGCCATTCTGGAATGGCAGTTTGGGAGATTATACGTTTTCTTTGGCAGTTCATACCATTTGTTAAAATTTCATGTTTTTAAATGCTTGTTTTTTTGTAGGGCTGCAACTAACGATTAAAACGATTAGTCGACTAATCTGGTTATAAATTGCATAATTATAAAATGGCTCATATTTAGCTACCAACTTTTACATTTAGCATGAGGAATTGTTCAACTTGAATGCCGCGAAAAAACACATTTAAAATGGGAATATGTCGTGCGATTGATTGTGTAAATAGATTTAACATGAATTAGATTTCCAAAAACTAAATAAGTGGGTTGGTCACACATGGATGATACCCGTTCCATCAAATAGGTCTGGATCGGCGCCGATACCGATCCTAATTCCTGATGAAATCTTTGTTATAATCCGGGCTGCATCTAACTGGTACGCATTCACCTTTAAAAGCGATACGTGCGGCAATCCATTGCTGTGACAGTGCAAATGCGTAAGTATTTTATGTGCGTTTGTGCTGATATGCCAAGAAATTATGCATTTTAACCTGTATATGCTAATTCGTACTTCATTTGAGGTATAGAGGTTAAAATGCACGGTAATTTCTTGTCATATCAGCTATTTATATAGCCCATGTTTACAAATATAAACTCATTTAAAAAATCCCAAGATCCCGACCCAAAATACGGGAGATTTAGAGCAGCTTCCCACTGCCATTCCTCTCTTAACAGCAAGAAAACGGACTTCAAAACTGCTGTTATTATTCGACAATGTCGAATAATCGTTGCACCCTTAGTTTTTGACCATGGTTAATGGCTGCATTTCTTTGTCTATAAAACAAATTACAGCGTCTGTGGTCGTAGGCCATTTCACACTGTCAGGCAAAGTGTTCAACTGCAATTTTTGTTCCCAGCTTGGAAAACTGGATGGTATGGTTATATTTTGGATGAGTTTTTAAGCTAGTTGTACTGCCACTTTTCGTTGCCATTTAATCATTCGACACACTGGCTCGGTCACATCACTGGCCTGTCCTCTCTTTCATTTGGCTCCCCTCTCATTCAGCTTACCAAATACATTTGGACTTATTCTTCCAAGCTTTCTAGCTGGAATTATGCAGCAGTCAGGAAAAAACACCTATTAGACTCAAGTAACGTATTTGTCTGTTATACAGGGCAGAGGTCTGCATTTCCGCGCGACCTGCAGCAGTAGAGTAAAGCGCGAAATACATTTTCACTTTCGAATGTGGGAGAATAGAATTGACTCATGGCATCCTGCAAAAAGAGTTTAATTATTGGTCAATATATATATTTTTTGTTTATTTCATCAAACTGTTTTTCATGTTGGTGAGTGAACATAGCATTGGTTATGACAAATGCACTTTACAAATGAAATTTATTATTATTATTATTATTATTATTATTATTTATTACATGACAAGCTTCTCCGGGAGCGAGCAGGACAAGACTTAAAAGATGCCAGTGGGTACAGAACAAAACGTGATGTGCAGGTGGGTGCGTGACAGAATCTCGCAGATGCAGGCGGGAGTGGAATTTAAAATTCCATCCGATGCAGACGTCTATCACAGAGAGCAGACGAGAGAGTAGAAGCAGCACAACTGGCAACAAAATCGGTGCCAGTCATTCTTATGTAAGCGCAATTTGCCAGTTTGTCCATATATCATGCGAAAATCGTAATTATCGCGATAGGCCTACTTCCACCGCTCAGTGACCAGGCTTTAATCATGCGCTGTTGCTGGACGATGCTGGTAAAGGGATACAAGCCGTCTCATTCTGCTGGGTTGTCATTTCCGCGCTCCTTTTAAAGTTGGCCCATTTGGCAGCATGTGTCCTTTCTCCCTCGTGCTTAAATGGCATCCAGGCAATTCCCCAGACGTTAGGGTCGCATCGGTCCTCGCCCGACACCTCTGTTCTGTCATCTTGGCTCAGAGAACATCTATTCCCACTTGGACGAGGAGAGCTCCGAGTCATCCAGCCACACTACAGCCCTCCACGCAGAGCGACCGCGGCCCCGCCCCAAGGTCTTCCTCTGCTATTCCAACAAAGATGGACCGAAACACCTGGATGTCATCCAGAGCTTTGCCGCATTCTTGCAAGACTTCTGCGCTTGCGAGGTACGCAGTCCAATGTTTCGCAGAGCTGGCATGGTGACCAAGAATGTGACCTTAAACCAAGTGAGAATCTTGAGAGGTTGTAAAACTACTTTAGGTATTTGCTGCCCCCTAATGGACAGTTGAATTAACTACATGCTTTGAATAATTTTTTTTTGCCTACTCCATTTCCTAATGGAACAAAATTGCTCTACTCTACTAACCCAGGTATAACAGTGCATGTTATCATAGATGTTGGTTAACATTTACATCACTTACCTCCTGTCAAACCCATCTGTATCTTGTAAATGGCTATAAATATTGGTGCCATGGGCACAAAGACCTCATTTAGTTAATTTAGCTGTGCATTATATTATAAATCCAAGGCCGGCAGGATGTAGCATTGTGGTGAATGGCACAGTTGACTCATACTAATTGTGCTTCTGTGGGCAAGTGTTACCGTTGTGCCATTTAGGTAGCTGTTGAGCCTGATTTTCTCAAAACACACGGCTGCATTGGGCAAAACATTGTCAGTGACTGCAACGGTAATGACGACGTGATGGTCAGACTGGCCGGTGGCCAAAGATAAACAGCCGGGGCTCTGTGCCACTCGCAGGTGACGCTGGACCTGTGGGAGCACCTGGAGATCTGTAGGGAGGGCCAGATGGCCTGGCTGAGCCAGCGGCTGCAGGAAGCCCAGTTCATCATCGCCGTCTGCTCCAAGGGGATGAAGTACTTTGTGGAGAAGAAGAACCGCAGGGGCAAAGGCTCTGGGAGCGGCGGAGCCACGGGAGGGGAGCCGTTTGTCGTAGCCGTGGCCATGATTGCCGAGAGGCTGCGGCGCGCTCGCCAGCGCTCGCCAGACCTCTCCCGCTTCATGGCGGTCTACTTCGACTACTCTCGCGAGAGCGACATCCCCGCTGCGCTGGACCTGGCGCCCAGGTTCAAGCTGATGGAGCAGCTGCCCCGCCTGTCCGCCCGCCTGCACTGCCACCCGGCCGGCGGCCCCGACCGCGAGGCCCGGCCGGCGGCCGTCAGCGAACGCAACTATTTCCGCAGCCGGTCGGGGCGCTCGCTCTACGTCGCCATCTGCAACATGCACCAGCACATCGCCCAGGAGCCGGACTGGTTCGAGAGGGAGCTGGCACCGGGACCCGGGCCCCGAACATGTGCACACCCGTCTGTTGAGAAGCTCGATTCTGGACTGGCGCTTAACGAGGTCGCCCTGAAGGGGCTCCCCGAGGGAGACCGCCCTCTGAAGAGCACTTTGCTTGCTGCCCCGCAGGCCTCTGCCACCTTGTCCAGACTGTTGCAAGGGGAACGTGAGGGCTCTGGCTCGCAGGACGGCAGTGCCTCCTTGAGACCAGTTCTGCAGGCAGATGGCAATGCCAGCCCCCCTGAAATGCCAAGGGACTCTGGCATTTATGACTCATCAGTGCCTTCCTCTGAGCTGTCCATCCCCCTTATGGAAGGCCTGTGTCCGGACCAGGCAGACTCCTCCTCCCTGGCCGAAAGCATGTCCTCTTCTTCTGGATTGGGTAAGACCGTGATTAGAAATGCACTCTAACTCAAACATCTCGACCAATCGGACAGCTGATCACATCTTTAACATAGCAAACCTGCAAGCCCTAATATTATCCCTAACATAAACACTGATGTATGTTGGGGAAGGGGGGGGGGGGGTTGCGTAATGAACCAAAAGGCTGCAGAAAGAATAGTAAAATGGCGGTTCAGTGGATTTGCTAGTGGCTTTTGCAAGTGGCTTTGCGTGACCATGAACTCGAAGCCTATCGTGTTTTCTTTCAGGTGACGAGGAGCCCCCTGCTGGTAGCTCTGTTCACTGCGGCGTGCCGACCATCTGCAAAGCTGAGCTCCACCACAGCTTACATCAAAGCGCCGCACTTAAGCCAGAGGGGCCTTTCTAGAGCTTGGGGGCTGGACACACGTTGCCACTTTATAGACCCGCCCCTACCCCCACATCGCTGGTTCTCCCTCGCCAGCTACCCGTCACATTTTAGGGACGAAAGAACATCGGCGGTAGCTACTGATACCACTCCCCCCATTCACAGGGACTGATAGGGGAGTAACAACACACTTTAATTTTAGTCCTGTCTAATTTGCGGCTACAGTCAGTCGGAATGTGCAAGGACATGACACTGTGACCAAAGAGGTTACATTTTGTTTTGTTTTTTTTGTTTTTTTACAACCTGTTTTTAGCTATCACAATGTGTATGTGGTACACTTTTTATATATACAACATTTCATCTGCTCTGTGTCTGCCTAATCTTCCATATTTATACTGCTGTACCTATTGTGACGACAGCATTAAATCGCAATATTAGTACAGCTACTCGTTAGCCATTTGAGTGGTTCTGTGCACATTGTTTTAATTTATTTTCAAATCCCTCTTTTTATAGTGTTTTTTTCAGCGAGATCGTTATTCCGCTGTTGACAGGCTGACAAATTGCTAAAGCCGATTCTGTGTGTCAGAGCACTTTTAGATGATATGCAGCATCAAAATCTTCTTAGTATTTAATTTTTTAAATGTGAAATTTTGCTTAAAGTAACTGTATGCCAATATCAGTGCTGTAGGGTTCTTTGTATCTATTGCGTTAAAATACTACAGCTGTGTTTCTTGAGGTAAATGGTCATTTTGTATGGTTTTTACACATTAAGCCTCAGTTTTTGCTGAAATTTACAACTTAACAGGGGCACTAATATTATGAAAATGGCTGAAATACATATTTTCCCCCTCATTTTCTTGATGTTTTTATTTTTTTTGAAAATCAGAATCTGATATTGACTGCGCATCAGCAGACATAAATTTGTGGAAAGTGGCTTCTCACAGAAGTGCTGAGAAATCATCTATAATCATATTTTAAATGTTCCCCATGCAGTTGTCTGTAAATGATTTCACACATGGTTGTCATGCTGTACGGCAAAATGGTAAAGTTATTGTTTTAGATCTCAAACTACAAATATGCTCCATGTTCAGTTGAGTTTCTGCTGGAAAAACAGCAATGAGTTAATCCACCCTTGACTGGATTTATTTTTATCCCTCCCCAAACCTTTGGTTTGTTGTTGTATAGTGTTAGGATATGAGTTTATTTCTACTTTATATATAAAAATATATATACTTTGTACTGTTTTATAGTACCAAAACGTAGGAAATAAGCATCAAATAAAACTGGTGTCATTAAGGATGGTTTCCAGGCGTATTACTTGACGGAGATTAAGATTTGAACTCTATTAATCTTGTGTGTGTGTGTGTGTGCAATGCAAAATTCATCCGTCAGGTGGCAGTAACGGCGTTTTATTTGATCTTGAATACCAGTGAAGTGGAATTGGAATTTTGGGATCCTGGCGTTTTTCATTGTTCAAGTTTGAGTTTGTAGGATGTCTGTAAGTCAACACACCTCTGAAGCAGTATGGAAATGGCTACCAGATGTCACAATGTAACACCACGTCCTGCTCATTCAAAATGACAGTCATTTGTTTCATGCAAATACTTAACTGTCAAAGCTGCATTCTATATGGGCGTAACAAACTTTCATACGGGTGTAACAAACTTTCCTTTACACAAAACCATAAATGTTACTCTGTATATGATTTATACTGATATGTTAGTGATGGAAAAACTACGAGTACATTTTAGTGGCAGAGGTCAAGTGATGATTAATTAAATATTACAGCTAGTTCTGATACAGACTAGTTATTTTTCCAGCAAAATGACCAAACAGAAATGCAATATTTAAATTCTAAATTTAACTTTAAGTGGATTAATCATCGTATTATGCTGTGTCATGTTCTTTTTAATTCTTAATAAACAATTACCCAGCGGTGACGGAACTTAACATAAATTTGTCAACAGCCGGTGCACTAACGTAGCAGATTTAACTTTGCTCTGTATGCTCAGTTTATATATATATGTTTTTATTATCTCCTGAATGGGGAAAAACTGTTAGAAGATTGGTGTTTTTTTCCCTCGTACACGAATTTTAGTGTTTGTGTCTGTCTGAAGGGTACAACAGATACACCCTCCTTGGCGCATAAACTGGATGCCTTCACGAATCCTTGTTCCAAACCATTACAAGGCATCCTGCATCTGTAAGATCAGACCAGATGGGCACCTATTCACCAACATCATTTCAAGCACGTGATCAGTTTGAATTACATGGTAACATTTTGCCTGGTGATACAAACGTAATTTTCATTTAATTTATTTTACCGTAGCAAAACCTCAGAAATTCGCATCAAACGTAGGGAAAAGCAACAGAGCGTTCTATCGCATGAAAACCTGTCACACATTAAATTAATACATAATTTTATATATATTAATTACATAGTTTTATATATTTTATATACATATGTGTGTATAACATATAACTATAAGGTACGAATCTAAGTTAAATTTACATAGATAATCTATATATTACTTACAAATATAAATGCACAAATACAGAAAGTTAAAAGTGAATCGGCAGTATGACGAAGTCCCGCATGGCAGCGACCCCCCCTGGTTGCTGATGCGCGCTTATAGGCGGTGCTGCCCTCCTTTAAACAGAAAGAGCTGGCAGCGGGGGAGCATAAAACTAAACAAAAAACAGAAAATTATCGAGAAAATAAAACAGGGAAGCGGATAGATACCGGCATTTCACATGACCCTCTCGGGTTTCTTTCCTTCTTTCAGCAATACAGGTTATGTTAAACCTTCTGTGGAGTGAAGCTAGATTTTTGTCCGAATACATAGATTTCTCAGACCAGTCGTACTTCGTTTCCCCCTTTCCGGGCGTGTTATTATTTTATTTTATTATTATTATTTGCTTTATTTTAAAGAATCAAATAAATACCCGGTCATATGCAAAAAGGCGTTGAAAACAATGAAGTTTCAGGGTAAGATCATTTTCTTTCCTTTTCCAAGTGCACTAACTGGTATACTCAGTATAATTACGCGACTTCACTTGTAGAAACATGACTTGACAGATCTGATTTAATGTCATATGTTAGCTCAGTTGATTTATGCAACCATACTTGCTTTTTGGAAGTGATTACGTGGAGGACGTACGGCATAGTAGGAACAGTAATGAGTAAAACAATAAACTCAAATCCGTGCCTTTTGGGGAGCATTACGGGACTTATGAAAGTTAAATATTTTTAGAAGAAACGACAGTAGATATGTTCCCACTTCGTTAAACAAAACAAAAATTCTTTCTGAATGGTTTGCCTTCGTGTCGACCGGCGTCTTCGTTAGATTTTTATGTTATCAGTTTGATTTGAAAACTCACATTGCTTGCACATAGTTAAAGCCCAAGCAGAATGAATGTCCTATGAATTCTTTCATTTATAGTTTGCCGCTGACCAGTTCGCTTTGTTTCGAGTTGTAAGCTATAAATTTGCTGTTAATAGGAAGCTCTTATAAATGCCACATCTGAGAGTCGTCAGCACCTTTCGACTAAGGATCTTTTCATTAACGCGGATGAGCTCATCAGAGGGTATAGCTTAATGCCCCCAAAACCCACTGTTGTGCATATTTAACAGTGTGTTAAAAAACAGGAATGTTGGGAGATGTATAATCTGAAGAGTGTGTCCTGTACTGGCTTGACTTAGACTTGTTTAGCTGACACTTAAACGTATCTCCCCGGGCTGAGCTGTGACGATCGCACGGCAAATGGACGGTGGTATTTTTTAAGCCTTCTTTCCACAGCTGCAAATGTGCAAATGCGGCGCATATGTGTAAAGCTCTAGATTAGAAGGGGAGTTTCTTTTTTTGCCTGGGGGTTGCATAGGTCTGATTCTGCAGATTTTTTCCCTTGCTTTGTCATTCCGGATTTATAGCTGTAAACTGGTTTCACTGCATTATAATTTCTCAAAAGGAGATGAGGTGTGCTATTTAGAGCATGGGTCTTTGAGTAGTTGAATGCACACGCATTTGCCCCTATACAGCTAAACCCTAACCCCAAACTCTTGCAGTCAGGCTCAGGGACATATCATATTGGGCCCCCCAACCTAACCCAATCCAATTATATTCCAGAATTTTGTAGGGCTCACAGAATTGTCTCCCCACCCCCTTTCACGGCACCTCTGCTTGGAGTATGTAGTCTGTGGGGCTAGTTTGGTCTGGGAATCCAGCCATCAGATCCTGTATTGCGATTGCTAAGAAAAGAGCGATAAACAGAGCAGGTTGTCAATCCATCTACCCATCTTCCAACCGCCTGTCCTGTCCAAGGTCATGCTGACCACACTTTAGACTGCTGGAGATGAAGCTTAATGTAGAGGAACAAATCTGGAAAACGTGTTTTTATTTGTCGTTGATTTTTTCAGTGATGAGTGTCGTGAGCTTGTAAGCTTTGTGAGCTGACTTGTTGGTGTCCATTTAATCATCAGGTGTCCAGACTCCGTGGTCACCAGAGCAGCTGGTGTCCTGTTGCCATATTGACCTTTGGTGAGCTTTGCTCCCGGCTGAATCTCTAGCCGTCATGCACTTTGTCCCATGTCGAGAATCTGCCAGGCTCTCAGCTGTGAGTGTTGAACAAGGATGATTCTACTGCGGGACAGTGGGGCAAAGACACATACCAGGGGGATCATCCCCTTACTAATCCACTTTCAATGCATCAGAAATCATCTACAAACATGACCTGACTGCAGCGCCTCTTCATTGCGTAGGGTGTAGTGGGGATTACTACAGAGTATTTCTACACCCAGCTTCTCTGCTCTTATCACATGACATTGACTAATTAAGGTTGTGGCGATTTAGTTTTTTATCATCTCTTCTGCATCTCTCTCATAAAAGTTGACACCGGTCGATGAGGTTGTGTTCAAGCCCGGGGGGGGGGGGGGCTCCACCTAGGGGCGGGTCTGTATTCTGAGAGTGCAGGGTGGACATCGCCTCAGGGGAACCACCCAAGAGTGTGGGAACCTTTGAAGTTGTTTTAAGCATGACACGCCATCTAATGCTTGCATAATTCCTATGATGTTTGTGTGCGTGTTTAGGTGTAATTATTGGTAATAGTGTAAAATACGAGTCCTAGGTACTTTTACTGTGTTTTTATCATTTGTTTTTCTAGCTACCTCTAGCTATAATTGGATGCATGTCCAATTATAGGAGATTCCAGCTTGTCTCCAATCCAGTGTGGAGTTTGACAAACGCCAGATATCTTTCAGGCTTTCTCTGGAACTGGTTTATGAAACTAGGTGTGTCTAACTGCTTGCAGTTCAACTTGATTTTTCTGCTTGGCTTCTAATGTACGTCAGAGCAGGGGGAGCCAATCATGCGTGCTTCCTTGAAATTTGTGGAGTATTTTTTTTGTCCTTGGTAGAGACGGCATCTCAGATGCCATCAGCAGAAGGTGAGATCTCTAGAGGAAGTCCCTGCTAGACGGATTACTTTAATTATGCTCTGCAACTGCTCCCGATGATTCACATGTTGGCAAAATGTCCAGGTTTCTTTTTTTTTAAACACATGATGTCCATTGGTTTGTTCTCTCCGTCCTCCAAGTTTCCTGGCAGGTTGTAATATTTTCAGCATGGATGACTCTTCCTGCTGAGCATCCATGTTGGAAATCTCCGGGACGTTTACTGAGTCTGCTTTGCTCTGGGAGGTACCTGTTAAGGAGGAGACGATGAAGACCAGGAGAAGCCCATCCGGGAGATGCATCGAACAAAGCACCAGATCGTGTTCTCCAGCTGAACGTGTTCTTTACGTTCGGCGTAGCTCTTTGTACAGACAGGGTTTTGCAACACTCGGCACTGGTACCTGATCACGGCATCTCACAAGCTTTATCGCATGTTCAGTTCCAGGAAAATTGAAAAAATGTATCTAGTCAAAATTGTGTCCCTGAGTGAATCGACTGCATGAGTAGCAGCAAACAGTGTCTGGGCTGTTTGTGTGAATTATGCGCGTAGACCACAGTTAGCACTGGCTAACAGCGAGAGAATCACACGTTGCCACACCTTTACAACATGTGCAGAACTTCACACACATTTTGTTTTCCTATTCACTGTAAACCTGGTCAGTAGAACAGAAGAGCTCTCACCACAGCCGCACTGCCAAAGGCGGGGAAATGCAGGCCTGCCTGCCGAAATTCCCCACGACCCTCATACACAGCAGTAACTCTGGTCACCTAAGTTCATGGCCTGAGAAATTGCTTTCTGTGTGCAAATCCTTTAACAAAACAGCCCGGCGTTCCATAATCAGCTTCTCCCGGCCCTATTATGCTTTATTGTTTCTTTTCAATATATATATAATAATATATACACATCCTTTGTGGTCTGACGATTGTCTCCGTGCTGCTACTGCGTACCATCCATCCTTTCCTCTTAGTGCTTTTGGAAGTGTCACATGGGAGCTGAAGCCCGCAAGGCATGCTTCACCATCCGTGATTAGCGAGGAACACTCATGACAATATTAAGTACCTTATGTAGTATCTTATAACCGTCAGGTAACCTCTGTATTGCTGCCTGTCTTACATTTTTACCTTTTCCGGTCATCCATCCATCCATCCATCCATCCATCCATCCATCTATCTGTCTTTCAGTCACTTATTAAGCTTTATATATAACCTCGCTTCCTCCATGAATATAGCCCTAGCTTGTTGTAAGGCATGAAAACTAAATAAACTCAATCAGGGCTTCAACTTTCTGTGAGAATTATCTATGGGTACTTTCCTCATGAAAAAGGAACTGAAAGACATGGGGGGGGGCTGCTCTACACATGCAAGGTTATATTTGGGTTTTGAAATCCTCAGTCCTGTCCTGGTTTAGTCTGGACTTTAGATTTAACCCTGTTAAGTTCCAAAGTTTCATAAGCCTTGGGAGATCTGTAAGTGACTCTGACTGTTGCCAGTTCTGGCCACCTGTTCCGACACAACTGGGGTGGTGGGTTTTTTTTTGGGGGGGGGAGGATTAATGGTAGCCGAAATCAACAGCAAAACATTTGTCCCTCACTCCACAACTGTTTCTGGTCCTGCTTTGGCAAGGTCCGCTCTTACGTCCATGTAAGAGAGCGTTGTGATCTTTCTGGACGGTGTGACCAGTATACACCCAGGCTCAAGCCAGCGAACGAGGCCAAAGCTAATCAACCAAGTGACGTTTTTAATGCGTTCTTTGGATGTTTCTTATCTGCTCCGTTCCTCCTCATGTGTGAATCAGCGCACGGCTGCTGGGTCAATGCTGATAAATGCTAAAAGTGAGCAGACAGCTGTGATTAAGTCTCTGCCCTTGCAGGGTCGTACTCCGATACGGGCAAGGGCACCCTTTTGTGATTGCTGTCCTCCAGACTTTTTCCCTTAGAGTTGGTGACAGCAGATGATAAGGATGCATGGAAAAAAAAATCTATATATTTTTGCTGCTAAATCACCAGCTATAGCTTGTTTTGGTACATTTGCAGTAAAGTACTCGTTTAAGTTTTTTTCTTGTAAAATGGTCCACTCCATTTTCTTCTAGAATGTTCTGTTCGTGTAATGGACGTGTGCCGTAAATAAAGTAATGAAGAAAACTGCTTGTTTTGCTAAAACCAAAAACTTTATTGTGTCGATTTACGTTCAGCAGTGGGGGAAACCCTGGTTACTGTGGTTTCTGGGAATTACTGACCACAATATTTCCATGTGCGTTATGTTGTCAACCCGTAATAATGAAAGTTCTGTGGGCTTTGTTTTTTTTGTTTTGTTTTATTATTATTATTATTATCATTATTTTTAACTAGTGCACAAGACTGAAACTCAACGCGGAAGGCTGGAAGGCTGAGTGGTTTGAGTTCAGTCTCATGCCAGTGAGTTTCCGCTTTGTTTTATGTCGGAAAAACTGAGAGAAGCTCCCTGGGGTCTGGGATTGGGGGAAGCTGATTCACTCGCAGACATGTTCCGCTATCTTGGTGGGGACCAATTTTGAGGAAATGTTGCTACAAAGATGACATATCTTGGGAAAAACAGACATGGGACAAAAAAAAGCTTTATTTAAATTGCATTTCACGTTTCCCTTACTTAGCATTTAAAAAAATACTGCGACAAGGTGCTTGGTTATCAATTCAATTCAATTAAATTTTAGTTAGATAGCAACTTTTAACGACAGTCATTGTCACAAAGCACTTTACATATAACCGGCCTGAACCCTGAACAAGCAAGGTGACAGTGGCAGGGAAAAACTCCTTCTAGCAGGAAGAAACCTTGAGAGGAACCAAGAATCGGAAGGGGACCCCATCCTCCTCAGTTTTTAATGTTGTTTTTGTTTTTGTTTTGGTCAGAGCTCAGGAATTATTTATTGTATCAAAGGGAGGTGTGCTGATAGTCCTCTTAATCAGAAAGGAAAGAGGGGCAGCACTGTGACTGTGTCTTGGTATTTAAGGGAACCTCAACATCAAACATCTACTCTGGTTTTCCAGTGGCCCTGAACTTCCTGATAGTGGAGTGTCATTAGGAGTTTAGTTCTCGTGAAGATAGACATTTCCTCTGAATGCTATCTTCCTATATACCCTCGCAATCAGAAAACATGATTCTGATACCGGGGTATTTTGTCAGAATCAGAACTCACAGGTCTAAATGGGTTTCATGATTATGTTTGCACAACGTCCTGTTTGTAAGTTTACCTGTTGCTTTGCATGATATTGTTATAAAATCTAGTTTATTCATAAATACCGCTAGCGGCCTTGGGTAGGAGTGGAGGTGAGGGTGGGAGTGAGGGGGGGGGGGGGGCCCCC
>JABFEB020000124.1:4751954-4764537 GCA_019775895.2 Stomatorhinus ivindoensis | reverse complement strand
GCCTATCCCCACACTGCACCATGGCTATCTAAGCCTATCCCCACACTGCACCATGGCTATCTAAGCCTATCCCCACATTGCACCTAAACATTGGAACACTCTTTGCTCTCACATCCAGCAACAGGACTCTATAACACAATTTATTTAAAACTGTTATTTATTTTAAAACTTATTTTAAACTCTCCTTAGCCTGTTTGATTCACTCTGAGTCCACCCACCCAAAAGTACATGACTTATTTCTTTGTCATGTATGATTTTATTGGTGTTATAGTGTTGTTTTAACCTTTATGGGATGACCAGGCGTGTGCTGAAAGGTGCCATGAAATATTTGTATAATAATAATAATAATAATTATTATTATTATTATTTCGTTTTTGAGTTATGCAGTCATTGCAGTCTTGATGCTCTAGAATTGTCGTCCCTGAGTGATTTTTAAAACATCATAATTAAGAGAAAGATATAAAACTCCCCAGTATTACTTACATATTCAGAATCATGCACCGGACACTGTGGGGGTGCTTACATGCCAAATTGCTCCACCACTGAGCACTTATTCATGCAGTTATCTAATCAGCAAATTACCGTGCATAACTTCATGCAGATATAGGCCAGGAGCTTCAGTTAATGTTGATATCACACACCAGAATGACAATATGATCTCAGTGCTTTGTCCATGGCACGACTGCCAGACAGGCTGCTTTGAGTAGGTGCTCACATATTGGCATATCTTCCTGAGACCCCACCCATACATTTATGTCCATTGCAGTGGACATTTTATTTTTGCATTTATCTTTTCACTGATGTTAGGAAACATATTTATTCCTATTGTGCACTAAAGAGGACATGCTGTGAAATTAAAAATAAAAATAAATTTGAAAAAATCTAAATTGTAAGATGTTTTATTTCCTCCAAAGACAAATAACATACAATTGAAGGACAGTTTTTCCTTGGGTTTCAGGAGGACATTAAAATCCATTGATCATACCTTCAATGCCACTCACTATTTGAGTATTTTTGCTGGCCATGTGCACCATTCACCCATCTTCTAATGGCAACTTAATGTGCCATGTCATGAAGCCAAAGTTATCTGGTCAACTGGTTTCATGAACATGACACCGATTTCAGTGTTCTTCAGCGACCATCCCAGCACCAGACCTGAATGCAATAGAACACCTTGGGGATGTGGTAGAACAAGCGATGCGCAGTATGAATGTGCAGCTGATAAGTCTGTAGAAATTGCATGTCAGCATCGACTGGAATCATGAAGGAATGTTTCCAACATCTTGTGGAATCCATACCATAAACAGTTGAGGCTGTTTTGAGAGCGAAGGGAGACCCAACCCAGTATTGAATGTGTATATCAACAAAATATTTGTTGCAAGTACAGAGGTGACATTTGAGTTTTGTTTCAGAATAACCTTTTAAAAATCCCTTTCTAAATTAGCTGGCTGTTACTATGGCTTTTCTGTTGTGTTATATATGTTATATGGAACCTCTGTTTCCCTGGAAACCAACTATTGTAGGTGTTTGGAAAAATGATCTGTTTTCATCTGCACTGTCTACCTGTGTGGTTTTCGGCGATGTGCCTTTGAAGTGCACTAAGATACTGTATCTGTAGTCACCTTGGCTCCAGGTAAAGTCGGTAATTTCAGATGCGCAGATAATTTTGTTAGAGAAGAAACCTTCTAGGCGCCTGTGTTGAACTAAATTTTTAAATGTTCTAACTGAACTGTAAACTGTTTTTGCAGTTAAGGAAAGACAACAGTGCTAGGTCACCCTCAGGGACGGCTACAGTATCTGGATTTTCCTTGGAGTGCACCTTTTGATAAGGTTCCTTCAAAGTTTTTGACCTTCAATCTCCTATATCTTCTGTGGTGATTATACGATACAGCTGTCTGTTAGAGGGATTCCGTCATCTCCTGCTGTCTTGGGATTTATTTTAAGGTTGGCAAAAGCCAAATAGTCAGTTACAAAACTGATGTATCCGGCTATGTAACGTAATATGTGCTATACTGGGGGAAAAGTGTAACCAATGTTAATGGTGTAACTCTGATTAAGAAAAACACTGAGGGTCATGGGAGAAGGGGAGAACCACCTTTTGTGTGTAAAACCAGATTGTCCACAATTATTTGTTCTACCTATTCTCTCTCTCTCTCTCTCTCTCTCTCTCTGTGATTAATATTGGTCTGTCTTTTTCATTGTGGCTGTAGCAAACTGTGTCCCTTCCCTAGCTGATACCCAATATCCCTGATAAGAATGATACTTTCACTAAATAAATGCAGCTTTGCTGTCCCACTCCACATGGTTCTGTTTATAATTGCCCAAGATGCCATCACAAAGACATACGACAGCAGGAAAAAGGGAAGACAAATGAAAAAATATTGCGATGATAGATATTTTTAAATGAATTTCGTTGCTTTATATAACAAGAAGCACTATTGTCCAAACTGGGCCATCATGTGGGGGATTCTGGGAAACAAACAAGATGAGAGGGCTAGTAATTTAAGGGGGGTTATATCTTTCACTGTGGACCATAACCCTGATACCTTAGCAGTGAACTGTGCAGAGCAAACCGGCTCCACGGCAGGTCTCAGGAAGAGCTTTAATTAACCCTCAGGTCCAGTGCCCCCATTGTTTTGCCTTCTCATGCTTTCATGCTGATACGCACCTGCCGGCTTCTCCATGGTGAATTTCGGGAATCATAGGCGCGACTTTTTCTCCGTCATTATGAATATTCTGTACTTTGGCTTTCAAAGTGAGGCATTCCGGGGTCAGATTCGCCTTGCATTTACATGCAGGAAATAACTGAAGGAAGTCGCACCATTTCCAGGAAGTGTCATTCACAGGGGGCTTCCTCACTTCCTGGCCTCCGAAGCAAAAAATATCTTGCGTACACCTACACATTTAACAATTGTGTTTTCGCAAAGGAGCGCTGACAGTGCTGCTCGTACATGCCTTGATTTTTAATTCTTCACAGTGTTAAGTTTGCATGCTTGTTATTGTTATTGTACACCTAGAGGCGACAATATCATTTAAACATTTGACTGAACAGTAGTAAATGTTACAAATCAGACTAAGTCCTACAGGTACACAATTAATAGGCATAGCAATGCTGCTTCTGGAAACGAAAGTCTAAAATCCACATCCTGGGTCATTCCCCTCAGGGACTGTTAGCCTGTCCATATTCAAACAAATGTGCCCATAGTAAAAACACTGAGTAGGCCGCATTTTTAAATAGCTATTGCATTTTGATCACAATGTCTGTGAAATAAAGTTGTGAATATCACCATGTCTTAAGTTCCTCGTTCTGAAACATGGCCAATTGGGAAGCCTATGCTATTAGATACTGTGTGCAGGTTTCAGACCTGTGCTGACTCAATAGGAGATATTTCTACTGTGTGTATGTCTGTGTGTGTGTGTGTGTGTGTGTGTGTGACTGAGTACCT
The DNA here is from genome assembly GCA_019775895.2 of Stomatorhinus ivindoensis. Classification (NCBI taxonomy): domain Eukaryota; kingdom Metazoa; phylum Chordata; class Actinopteri; order Osteoglossiformes; family Mormyridae; genus Stomatorhinus; species Stomatorhinus ivindoensis. The sequence continues at coordinate 4,761,091 of JABFEB020000124.1, read as the reverse complement.
ATGTGCGAATGCATGTGCCTGTGTGTGTATGTGTGTGTGTGTGTGACTGTGTGCGTCTGTGTATCTGTGTGTGTGTATGTGTGTGTGTGTGACTGTGTGCGTCTGTGTATCTGTGTGTGTGTATGTGTGTGTCTGTGTGTGTGACTGTGCGTCTGTGTCTGTGTGTGTATGTGTGTCTGTCTGTGTGTGTGTGACTGTGTGTGTCTGTGTATCTGTGCATGTGTGACTGTGTGCGTCTCTGTCTGTGTGTGTCTGTGTGTGTGTATGTGTGTATGTGTGTCTGTCTTTGTCTGTCTGTGTGTGTGTGCCTGTGTGTCTGTGTGTGTGTCTTAGTCTACAAAAAACACAAGGCTGTCTGAGACAGAGGCCCCTGAACCATAACACAGCCAGGGTTCAGTTTCCCGTCTCACATCCTGCTGTAGAGACGTACCACACACCCGTCCTGAAACTCACATACTGCTCACTCTGCTCAGTCCTGGTGCACTCTCTTTCTCTCTCTTCCTCTCCTTCTCTCTCTCTCTGTCTCTCTCTCCTTCCCTCTCTGTCTCCCTGTCTCTCTGGTTCCTGGGCTTGTCCCTCCAGACTGGATTTGGACTTGGTGTGGGAAGCTGAGCAGGTTGTCATTGTCTTCACTGTCCCAATGGTTGGCTGCTGTCTCTTCATACAGCACAGGGTGAGTGAGGTCGCCATCCAGCCTCCGCTGGCTTTGGTTGGACAAAAGGCATCACATTTGTCTGGGTTCTTGATGGCAGCGCAGCTCTTATCGAAATCGGTATGTGTAGCATCCAGTAGATCTGACAGTTATTCTGGAACATTCTGCTGGTGTAGGAAAGCCAACAAGAACATTGTAGCTATGATGGTCAAGATTATCAGATTTATTTGGGTATAACACATTTGAAAACTGATTGTAGTAACGTAATTTATATAAAACTATTTACTATTTTGTCCTGTATATAATAAAGTGATACTGTGTAAAATGTAACAAAACAAAACTTTTTTACAGCATACTTTGCAGAGTATTCCATTGCCCAAAGGCTTTTTAATCATTAAGGTACAATGTAAAGATTGTACAGTTTACCTTGTTGTAAAGCAAGAAAGCAACATGGCTTGTGGCATGTGTATGTATTTATTTTACAGTTTGGTTCAGTCAGTTATTTAATCACAACAGTAAATGTTTAAAAAGTAGTGTGTGTGTGTGTGTGTGTGTGTATATATATAAAAAATGTCTGAGAGGTACTGACCCAGGTCTGTGCATGAGAATGAGGGGGAGGGATTTTCTGATGCTGTTGCGGCTTCCTGCCATCACATGGGTGCAAATTTATGTCCCAATAAGCAAAAGCGGTACAGCTGTGCTCTCTTCTGTAATCTCTGTCCCTGGCCTCAGCCACGTCGCTGCCCAGTAGCAACGACATTAGCGGACGAGTGATATGGCATCTCTGACTGGGGGCTTCCCAGCCTACGTCTTTCGGCACCCAGCCGACATGTTGCACTCGTGCGGAGACGATCTTGCTGCCGCTTGCTGGGTGGCCCTTCTGCACATAACGACAGCGGTTGCAGTCTGACTCGCTAGGTAACCGTCGGCGGGTTTCATTTTCCGTGGAGCCCGCGTTACGTGGCCGTGCCGTAATACCGGGGAACGTGTGTGCCACCGGATGCTGAGGGCTCCGGCTGTGCTAGCAAGGCTGTAAGTGGTTTTATTCCAAATGCATGCAGGTTTGGTTTCACAGGAAGTGGGTGCTACACTTTCCTAGTCATTTAAGACAGGTGGAATCGAACGAAGAAGAAGAAAACTCATACAGTAGCTGTATGCTACTGAATACCAGGAGTAGTTTAAATGTGCTGTGAGAATTATCGTGATTAAAATATCTGCTGAGTGACTTTAAGTCTCATATGACAGAAACTACTGAATTATTTATATTTGTAGTATGTGGCCAGGAGTGTGGGTCACCTGCAAGTCAAGTGAGCTGACTGGTGTGTGGGCCACCTGCAAGTCAAGTGTCTCCTGTCAGCTGAAATGTCTGGGTCCTGGCATTGATAATTTGGATTTTTCTAGAAAGTGATATCACAGCTGCAGCTTCTACATGACATAATTAGCAATAGGTTCAATGCAGCAGGAAAATCCGGAAAAAAGACAAGAAATTGATATTTGTTTTTCATGGCAGATAAGCATATTAGTGATGAGAATGTTAACAGTGAATCAGAATAAACAGCTGACTATATAACAGGTTCTAACACTGATCTGCAGATCAGGACCAGGGATTCCATTCAATGCAAGTCAGAAACAGGTGTTAATTCCCAGAAAGCCACAGTGATGTTTACCAGCTGTAGGGTTAAAATTCCAGCTTTGGAATTAGAATCAAAGGTATATATTTGGTTTTAACATTGGTAGGGACCAAATAAGACTCAAACCCTCCTACCCCCTCAACGTACAGTACTTCCCCAATATTGGCAGGGGCATGTCCCCACCATCTATACCCAAACCTACACCATTGTCTAGAATTACCAGTAACTGGTGTTGGTATTGAAAGTGTGTAGGAGATTTCGTGAGTAACCTGAACATGATAGAAGTGGGCCTCATCTCATCTGCGTATCTTTTGCTCTGAAGGCAGGCCTTCCTTTGAAGGAGGTGGTGGTGTGAATCTCTCCTGTTAGGGAAAGGAGTTACTGCCTCCTTATCAAACACACTCTCAGTCTCAGTATCAGAAGGGTAATAGCATTTATCAAACAATATCAAAAAAATATAAAGAAAAACAGTTGTGAACAACCAAAACACATGGAAACTTCCTTTATGTTTTTAGTTCCATTTGTCTTTGAAAGTTTAATTTTCTGCACAGTAACTATCAAAAATTGAGGGAGTGCTGTCCCTATTACCACCAGTAAATAATTACGGTTTTTAAATTTTTTAAATACTTCCTTTTTCTTGGACTGTTATGTAAAATTATTATTTAAAAGCATTCCAAGAAAATAAGCAGGTTTAATCTGGGCTCTGGTCACACTATCTGGGGGTGTAAATGAAACGATGCCATTACAGATTGACAGCTGAGTTTATGTCATTACACATTGACAGCTGAGTTTATGTCATTACAGATTGACAGCTGAGTTTATGTCATTACAGATTGACAGCTGAGTTTATGTCATTACAGATTGTTCTGGCGCCTCTTGCAGTAAAACCTCCTGAGATGAGCCAGTTCCATTGGGTCCTAGCAGCCGTGTGTCTCAGGACAAGTATGAACTCTTCTCTTCTCATTATTAAGCCCGGTCTCCATTTTCACATTTCAGAAGAAGCGGAAACAGAGGAAGAGAGATGCCGACTCCCTCAGCCTGTGCAGCCTGGACATCAATGTGAGTACAAATTGCCGGCTTACCCACTCTGCTCCTTATAGCTGCCCTCCTGTCTGCCTGTTTCAACCAGCTTGCAATTCAAGGATGCCCAAACCAAAGCCTGTTTCATTTACATTTTATTTTTTACGTGTTTCCATTTGCTTCGTTTTTCAATAGATTTGGACTAAGGTTTCTTGATATAAAATGTAATAAGGCTGTTGTCTTCATGCCAAATTACTGCAGCGGATTTTATTTTGCAAATACTTTAGTGTCTTTTTGAAGAATTCCCACGGTGTTGTTGATTGGTGTTGAAGGTTAACTTCTTCTGTTATGCAAGGAAAAATATTTGGCCTCTTTGCCCTACCTGTCAGATGCCATTGTGAAATGGATTCTTTCTCAGAACAGATTATTATGTGGTTGCTGAAACAAAATAATGGCAAGGTCATGTGACCATCACAGCAATTCCTAACCCTGATGAATGTGCTTAAAAAACATCTAATAATATTACCACTGTTGAATAACATCTCTCCTATTTAACCATGCTCTTTGAAGGTTTGAAGTCTATGGAGAGTTTTTAATGTAAGACTTTGTTATAAGAGTAATGTCGCTAAGTGTAATATTTAAGACTCTACACCTCTGTGTGCAAATTTTCGTAGCCAGAAAGCTCACCTCCTTCCAGGCGACGGAACATACTGTACTTGATCCGAAGCCAAGTCCTCCCTCCTTACCGGAGACAGTGTCTGCAGAACTTCTTGCATTGTTTTTAAGATTGTACCCAGTGACTCTGGATAAAAGCAGAAACAAATTCCCCTTCAAGATGTTTTAACCCTTTGTTACCCTCTGGGGCACAAAGCTTTATTGTCAGTGCTGTTTGTGGTGCTGTTTGCCTAGCATCATCACCTGGGTGTGATCCTACGTATGGAAATGATCTGTGGTGCCTAGTCACTCTGTTCGCTGAGGCACTCCACCTGAATATACGTTTCCATGCACACCGCCTTTGTCCCAAGGAGAATATTTATGCCAGCCCAAGGTGTACAGTGTCTTTTTTCCAATACTCTGTGTCTTAGATGCGATATATATTTTTAGACCTGACATGTTTAGATAGGTCTTCTGCAAGTGTTCGTCTGTTAGGCTTGTTTATCGCCTTGCAAGGCATTCCTTTAGTCCTGGTTCTGCATTAGAAATATTCAGATCTCACCGGCATGCACAGCATTTAAAGATGCACAGAGGCCTTAAATTCACATGTATGTGAACATTTGTGGGGCGTATGTGGAAGTTCACGCGGAGGTGTGCACATGTGTGATTGACCGGAAGGGATGTACAGAAGAGGACCATTTCTCCAGTCTACTAACTTGTCGAACGTGGGCTTATGGGTAATAGAGAGGTGATTTACGTAATTGTTTAGCTTTCAAGAAACCCTTTGCACTTGATAGTGAGAGTTAAATAATAGTCAATAAGAGTTAACAGAAATGAATCTGTCATTAGGAGTTTTATCAATGAGAGTAGACAGGGGATTTTTTCCAGATTTTGCCTTATAATGACTAAATGAGGGAAATTCTTCCCGCAATGGAGAAATGTACCTTTGTGAGATGGCAGTCGTATCCCATGACACGTGGGTGTGTTACATTAACGTTAGTGTACATTAACGTGCATGTTTTGTTAGTGCACTACTTGGCTTCCACGGTTGTGCTGAAGCTCGTCCATCTAGTGGTGGCTACCAGTAAAGGCAACAATTTTCACTTCTAAAAGCAATATCGCCTCATTTATTTAAATGCCTTACACACTTGCCACAGTATGAATGGACCCAGTTACTGGGAATTGAATTGAATGCCATTACATTATAGGAACACCACACCCCCCTCGGGACAACGTCTTATGTTTTTGCTGCACATTTAACTTCTGAAAAACATGAGAATGAGAAAAAAAAATAACTAATAATATATTGCATTCAGGTATAAGCAAGTGGGTTACCTGTCAGCAGGGCGATCTTAGCAACAAGGATAAAGTTTGGATTAGCGGAAATCCTTTGTTCTCCCTCAAATAGCAGGGCTGTTTTTGCTGGGAAGTATTTGATTCTGAACTATCTTGTGCTTTTTTTTTTTTTACTGAGGAAGGTCCTTAGATCCTGGCTGGAGGTTAAACAGACCACACAGAATCCAGGGCATCCCAAAGACTGCGGCTTTCTCTGTGTGTCATGTTAGCCGTACTGCTTTTCAAAGATGGTTAACTATATCTATTTTGAATTGCAACACAATGCGGAATTGAATCCAATACAATCAGTTCTTGACTGATTTAAGTAATCTGTTGCACAAACCCCTAAGCAAGTCAAATTTTACATAAATCCGATTTACACTCCGGTCTTATGCTACAAAACACATAAGCCAAAAATGTGTTAGTAATACCTACACACATTAAATAAATGAAAAGATCAAGTATAAATTTACTTACAGACATACCTGTCCAGATTTATTTGGTTTTATGTAAGTCGAGAGCTGCCTGTAATTTTCATTGTTGGGAAAGTTCTTTGTTATTGTTCAGTGTCTTTGCCGTTGCAAAGAAGCACTTCAAAATAATTTAAAGCTTAAACGTCTTTACAACGATTGCCAGTGTTGACCAAGCAGAAATTTCATCTCGTATCTCTATCCTGCAAACTGTGACGGGAAGCAGGTAATGGCACAGAATGACACAGTAGTTGTTTATTTAATTGAACCATAACATTGTAAATCTGTTCGCAGCTTGCAAACATTACAGTGTGTGCAATAGACAGAACACTGTTGGTCAAAAAGGGAAAGACAATTCACCCTAGGCAGATCATCCAAAAGCTTGCATAGACATGAGTAAAGAAGCAACCTGTGTCTTTGCTAATCTAGTTCTGAGGTCCATGTCTAATTCTAAATTATTGTGCTGGTCAATGCTGTGCTAAACACAGCTAAGATATAATTATCATTTCTTTTGTTAGGATTTGTTTATTTGAGAGTGACTTGTTTTGTTGGCTGTACCAGCATTAATCACATTTGTGACTAAGAGGTCAATAAATCTTTGACATGTACGTAATCATAAACCACTAGTGGATGAGGGGGTTCTTTACTGTAAACTGCCAAAAATATGCAGAAGCTGTTAGGTCGTACACACTAGTTGACCATATACACAAAGGAGGCTCTAATATTCCAATTATTCATAATGTTTAGGTTGAGGGTGCAGAAATTCTGCTCTAGGCTTTCAGAAACCAAGATCGACCATTTTCTTGGGAGTAGGGGGAATTGTGGGAGAGTGATCGTGATCATTTTTGGGTGGAGTTTTTTTTTTTTTTTTACAAGTTACATCTGGCAATGCCTGCCCAAGAACAGAGTGGTGCGAGCATGCTTTTTAAAATCTGCTGATTTGCAGGTTGGTGATTACTGTTCTCCACCACAACTTGCTTTTTATGTAGTAGAACTCAGCAACCTAACAGCTACAAAATGTGGCCTAGGAAGTCAAATGGATGATACTGTGACTCCCATGTACTTGCTGAGCTGGTTGTTTTATCCAAACTATCTGGAAAAAGTTGGATTGTTCTATCAGAAACCATCAAGCCCCCTCCTCTGAAAGGAACATCAGCCCAGCAAAGTCTAGGTTATAGTCTATGTCACACAGTCTATGTCCTTATCGTTAAGATTATGGAATCAATTTAAAGCCATTTTGACTACTGTGTGGCACATTCAGCACTTTTTGGTAGCATTTTTCAAATGAGAAATACAGTCACTTTGATCAATGACAGACTGCATATACAACAGTGGTCCCATAATAAGAAACCATAATGGAGCTATCAAAATTTCTACTACCTAGGGACATCATAGGACAATGCATTACTCACGTGTCTGTGGTGATGCTGGCATATGCAAACCTACTGTGCTGCCCGTGATAAACAATTATGTACAAGACACAATATTTGATAATGATAATAAACAATTATATTGCTGGTTTATGTATAGACTATGCCAAGAGTGCACTCTTTCTACTTATAAAAAACGTTTACTGTAGTCTAGGTTGGTATAAGTACACTCTGCGATATTCACACAATCACAAGAAAGCCTAAGCGCAATGCGAAAATATCCTCAGTGTAGCTACTGTATAGTGATACTCGGCTATCATAGGATTTACACACTGCAGTGTTTTTCTTACTAAGAAGACGACAGAAACTTGTGTATTCGTGTATATTCATCTGTTTGCCGTCGCTCTGCTCAAGCCGGACCTGTCCTCCGGTAGCTTTTTCTTCCCACGGTCACCATATCCTGTCCCGCCATACAGCCCACAGACAGGCGAACGGCGAGACTGTCTGTCAGTCCACGATCTGGAATGACGCCTGTCCTTTTCACAGAAAAACTGCTTCTCTTACCCCCCCCCCCCCACTCCCAATGAGGAGCGGTAAAGGATGGGCTGCCAAATCCCCAGGAGACACTCGAGTTTTCCGGCTGTTTTGGCTTTCGTGTGCGATCTGTGTGCCGGACGGGAAGCCAAAGGCACACCTGGCCAAGTCTGGCTCCGTACTCAGCTGGATGGAGAGGTGTGAGCTGTAACTGGAGGTTAAGGGCCTTGCCCAATGGCGAAATCAGTCTGCCAGACATGGGGTTAGAACCCTAACCTACAGTGGCCACACACAGCCCCCCGATAGTATCACACCTCCTCCATCTCCATGTAATGAAGATGTGAGGCATCTGTTCATCACTGCACTGTAAGGACTGCCTACCTCACAGCCCCCAGCAGCACTGCCTCATCCAAGCCTCGCTAGTCGAACCCGGGGACCTCTCATAATGCAGCAGGGCTGTGCTGCAACATTTTTGGCCAATGGAGTAACCAAAAATGTGGGAAAAGAAACAGATGAGACATTTAAAAAGAGAATTATTCCGACAGCCTGGATATCAGCCATTTCACTGCTTCTATTTAAATCGACAGAATTTACATTTTACTTTCTGGTAAACAACTTTGAGATCATTTTTCTTGACGCACGGTGGTGATAAAATGTCTTCCCTTCTGGTGATTTTAATTAACATTAAGCATTTACTGGATTTTCCTTCCCTCTTTGTAATTGTTAATATATTTGATAGGATATGAAGTTAATAGAAAACAAATAATTTCTTTTGTCTATATTTTGTTACAAATACAACCATATTCCAGCTGCTTTTTTAGTACTTGGGGTTAACCTTAAATACATCACAATAAAAAATTAAATGTAACATCTGAAACAGCAAAGCTTTTCACCACATCGTTGCATGATCAATTTAGTACTATTTTGCCGCAGTTATGTTTCTAGGTATGTAGGTCAAAGGTTAGTCAAAGTTTATTTTTTCCTTTGTCTGAATGGCTTAAAATGTGCTACCCTGTCCAAGTGGGAAACCTTAAATTAGACCCCAAAAGGTATGTGGTAAATAAATTATATAAATAAGTTTGGCTTAAGTCTCATCTTCTGGGTAGCCTTGTGTTCATGCAGTGTTATTAACAACGTGCTTTCATCTTGAAACTGCTCTGGGTTTGAAGTCTTTACAAAGTGGATTATTCCACATGTGCTGCTACCATTACAGCAGTGGAGGTTCTGAGGTGGATCTTTTTTTAGGGTTTATCTGAGATTTATGGTTTTTGATGGGGGCGTGCCACTTTAGAGACGTGCCCCGGCGTGTCACCCATGCGTGTGAGCGACTGGGCGGGGCCAGGCTGTGGAACAGGCAGCCAGGTGTCCCGCTTGACCTCGGGTCGGTGGGGGGAGCTGTCTGCGCTGCTTTCCTCACGCGCTGGCGGAGGAGTGTAAATTGCATGGTATGGGGGCCTGTGTCAGTCAGTAC
>JABFEB020000124.1:4727388-4747615 GCA_019775895.2 Stomatorhinus ivindoensis | reverse complement strand
AGTTTTAAAAACGTGAGTCTGGTGTATGACACCTTGATAAAAGTGTGAGCCAGTGGTTTTTTTGTTTGTTTTTTGGTTTATTACGGAACCGTAGCTGGATTCGGAGGCGATCTGCTTTCCCCCATCCAACTTCCCCGGCTCTGATAGGAACACAATGGCAGGAACTGCTTTGCCTCCCAGAACAAAGCCAGTAAAAAAAGTGGGACCGGCTTCCTGCTGGCTGAAATGAGAGCTCCCTGCAGATGGGACTGTAGTTATTTACAGTGTTTGCATGTATTGGTAGTCGCAGTAAGAGGCTTTCAGATCATACCGAATTGCCCCCGAAAGTTTTTCCAAAATGTTCCAGTCTCTTGATAGAGTATGATGTCCACTACCTCAAATGACACAAAGTATTAAAAACGAAGATACTGAATGCAGTGCATTTTATGCCGGTTTCCCTGCAAAGCGGTTTCTCCTTGACATGTGCCTGCAGTTATTAAACCTATACAGATATTTACTTAAATTAGTTAAGCGTGTAGCATTCGCATGATTTGTTTACCAGTTGCACAGACTTCGGTTTTTAGTTTCGTTAATATTCATGTTCTAAAAATGTAACCCTAAGTAGAAACGGTTTCATGTGTAAGTTGAGACTATAAGTTCAACGCAGTAGTCACATTGCAACAAATAAATGCACTTGAAAAGCGTGTAATGATCCACGTTTATTGGTGCCATATGTAGCAATTATATAATTGTATTTATATTAATAATCTTGCTAAAACGGCTTTATAACCGTTTGCACTCATCCCTGAACCGTCGCCAGAAAAGCATAATTTCCTCGGTGGTCTTTTTAGATAAATGTAAACTCTTGCGAATTATAAACATTCCTGGGGCTTTTTTCTTGCCAGGTCGCACACATACACAGATTTTGATATAAATAAATTGCACATATTTTTGTTCATTGATGCTGGTAAGCCAGTCTTACCGACGCTTACAGAAGTGAGTCATTAGTTTTTTTTTTGCGGTTAGCTCTCTGTGCAGTAGCGGAAAATAATTTCTGCCAGTACGCGGCGCAGCAGCCACCTGGGCCGGTGCTTTGTAAACGCTCTGCGGGAGGTGCCGCTTCCAGTCACCCGGCCGGCTCTCCGCTCCGCTACCCGCCCCCGCTACTGCATCCTCCGCAGCGCTGGCGGGCACCGTGGCCGGCGGATTCTACGACTATCCCGCCGCTGTAGACACCGATCCCGCCGGAATGGTAGCCAAGGATTACCCATTTTACCTGCTAGTGAAGAGGGCGAACTGCACCCTGGAAGTGCAGGCGGTGGGCAGCGCGTCGGTTAAAGGAGAGGTGAGAGCGCACTCGGAGAACATCATTGGAAACATTGTTACGTTCAGTTACGATTATTTTCACTGTGTATCTTTATAACTTTTACTGTAAAAAAGGGAGTTAAAAGCTAATTATGCAGCAATGCATGTTTTAAGCAGAATTAGGTTTGATTTTTTTTCCTGGTTACTATAGCACAGTCATTAAAAACACTCCGATTGTTTCGGTAGCCTTCTCACGAATATTGAGGAGAATCTTTTGTTAATCGTGCTCCTTGCATTATAACGTGGAATTGTGTTCTGTTTGTTTTATATAAAAGTTTAAGCAAAAATACTGTGTTTGCATGGATTGTCTGGGTTGTTTATGAAAATGGCTGTAGTGTTTCCGAACATATAAAATGTAAAACGGTGTAAGGATTATCTAGCTTTGCTGAAACGTGTTAGTTCAATTATCGCATATTATATTATTACGATTTTGATAATGATAATGCCTGGACTTTCAAGAGGTGCCCAGTGCAGGTATTATTTGAAGGATATTAGCTTAATGTGGATGAACTGTCGCTTCAATATACTAGTGCAAACAATTTAAAGTCTGACTACATTTGTAATTTGTCAGGAGAATTACAGTCAGGATGAGATCACCTGGACAACCAGGCAGTGTTGCTATCTGACAGCTGCATATCGGGGGCTCTGAGGAAACCTGGTTTATGTTACTGGACTCCAGGACAGATCAGGATCACAAAAGCGAGCAGATAATGGGAAGGTGATATGGCTGATTCTCAAAAGAAGAAAAGCCACGAGGCATCTTGCAGAGCGTTTGATTATCACTCCGAAGGTTTTCGTTACACTCTGCCAAGCTACGTGTGTTGCTTTATAGTGCATCGCCCATGGAAACGCACATGGAATCCAATTTGAAAATGTGGGGCTCGCTGGCAGCAGTACAAGGCGCTAGTTATTACGGCTAAACCATGCATTCAACTTGGGAGCATGAAACCCCGGGAGTTCTTAACCCAGAACCAGGACACATGGCAGATTGCCCCTCTGCCCATGTGGCGAGTTCACTACGGAGTCCCAAAGCAGGATTGTGGGGTGCCAAATTGCGAAGGACTCTGATAGGTTACGTTGTGGGAGCTGTGCCTTTAAATAGTTAACTTGAATGCCTGCTTGAATTGTTTACATCGCAGGTTGGCCTAATTATGATGTTGCCGATCATTATGTTTACATTATATCCTTTAAAGCGTCCATGGAAGTGCTTTTCCTGAATATCAGCCCTTTTTTTATATTATCTTCAGTTAAATCCTGGACTTCTCTCTAAGTTTAATGTTTCTGCCCCCACCCCCTCCAGCAGATGTTGGATCCCCACATGTCTTCTCTCCTTTAAGATCTCACCGGTGGGTAAAGGTATCTGTTCTGCTCCGAGAGGAGGGGGCAGCGGTGAGCTATCTGTCACTCACACTGAGATCTGAGACTACCTGAAAGCCTCCTGTGCGGAGAGGGGAGTTTGGGAACGGACACGGGCACACTGGTCATTAGGGTGGGGGGACTGACTGCTCCGCGCTGGCAGTCCCAGGCGGTAGGCTGGGCACACAAAGAGAGCCCCGGCTCGTTATCCAGCACCAGCATTGTGAAGATTGACACACGCTTGGAATGTACTAACATTCTGAAAAACAAGGCTGTCTAAATGTGTGGCGTTAATGTGACGATCTCAGCCGAAACCTTAACTGGCTTTGATCTGTATCCAAAGGCGCATGTGGGAAACAGTCAGATGTTTTGTCTGTGGGGATCTCATGCCTCTGAGGTAGAAAAATGCAGTGTCTCTGCCTTAGTGTGGCCTTGTAAGCCAGTCACAAACTGATGCGATCCTGTGCTTTTTGTTTAGTCAGATAATATTAATATTTATTTGACCAATGTTGGTATCCTAGGCAACTTGAAAGTCTTCGGAAGTTACAGGCCAGACGCGGGAAAAATACTGGCACTGTAAATTCTGAATGTCAACAATGATTAAGGGTCAGAATGTAGATTTAAGGCTTCTAAAAATAAAGTATGAAAGACTGCTGTAGGTGCAATGTGGTTCATCGCCAATCCGGACTTGTCCTGTAGCACTAGACGCATTTTCTATCTTGAGCATCTCTTTCATTTGATCAGTTGCTGTCTTTTAAAAACCACACTCCAAGACACATCCTTGTCCTTTTAATTGTCTGTTTCTGATTTCCTGCTACATGTGTTGTCTTCTCTTTGTACTGCTTGTACCTTTGTACTTTATTTCCTTTGTTGCAAGAAAGTAAAATTCCCCTCGGTGTCTGTCCAACTGTCTGTCAGTCTGTCTATCTGTCTGCCAGTCTATCTGTCTATCTATCTATCTATCAATCAGTCTGTCCATCTGTCTATCTGTCTGTCCATCTATCAATCAGTCTGTCCATCTGTCTATCTGTCTGTCCATCTATCAGTCTGTCTGTCTTAGTTTGTCATGGTTGAAGGATCATCTCTTTCTGGGGTACCTAAAACAGCAGGACATTTTTTTTTTTCAAACAGGGTTTTGTGTTTACATTCCACACAGTGTTAAAATAATCTTATAATGGCAGCGGAACATAACCCTACTTATAATGAGAAGAAAAGCAAGACTTCAAAGTGATGCAGTAGTGACGGATGTAAACCATCTTTCAGTGTATGCCATGGCTGTGTTTTCGGTTAGGCTTCTGCGTCTGCTCCGTCTCCTGGCAACTGGGTGTAAGAATAACACAAGGCACCCCCCCAAAAAGCACCTTCATTTAATTCCTTGTGTAATTTTAGATTAGACGTGGCAGGAAAAGAAGGAAACGTAAGACTAAGGCTAGACATACATAACGTGTCAAGTATTTGTACATCTAAAAAAGAAATAATCTGTACTGCATTGACTGGTTTCAGAAATTACCAGAGGTTCCTTATTTCCTACAGCCAGGACCAGATGCATCTCTGCCTTCTATGCCTTCCCATGTTAGCTGTTTTTTTTTTGCATGTTGCATGTTCCTTGATAAATATCATATTTGTAGTCTGTATTTGTGTGTGTGTACATTTAAATCATCGCAATCTCCATTTGAGTGCCTTTGCGGTTCTCCTTCACCTTTATGGTACATCACAGCAAGCTATAAGGAAGGACCTCGCATGTTAACGTGTGAACAAGTTCACCACATTGAGTAATTTTTGGTTTTAATATTGAAAACTGAAGTCACTGTCTCGTCAGCTTGGGGAAACAGCAACCAGCTGTTTGCGTCTTTCGATCTCGATTTCCTCTGAAGATCAGTCAGACATCTGTTGGAGAGGTGTCTGTGCTGCTAACAGAAACATTAACGAATCTTAAATCTGTCAGTGCCACAAAGGCCAGTGGGATCAGCAAGTTGGATACGGGCATCAAAAAATTTACTCCGTGAAGCAAAGCACTTATGGCAGTTCTTACAGTGAAGTTACTCACAAAGAACGGGCCTGTAGGCTAAATCCCTGGCTATGATCTCTGCTGATCTTAGCATGATGATCTTCATCAGTTCATTTGTACAATCCTGATCTTAAGAGTCAAACAAGTAAACACTTTGGGTTGGCCTTAATTCTTTTACTATGGAATCCTTCACTGCTACAGTCCATCAGGGCTGCATGAGTTTTCACCCAGCCAGCATCCCTCTGGATTATTTTAGCCCGCAGACAGTCCGCTCAGGCACACAGCTCCCTTACTCTCACTCCCACTAAATGTCTGCATGGTTCCATGTCTCCTGACACTCACTAAACACAAAATTTGCATGATGGATTAATTACAGCTATAGCCACCCAGCAGAAGTCCTTACATTGATTAAATAAGTATCTTCTGTCATTTATATGTAGTGTCACAAATGCCAATCCATCAGGGACTCATCAGGTTTAACCTTCACGATATCACGGCTTATCATCTTACATTGTTTAGAACGTCTAAGCAAATATCGCAGCTAATAGGCTTTTCAGCGTGATCACTGGGCTTTCTTAGCCCCTGGTCATTTTATGGAGAGATTTAGGGTTGGAGCCAGGGTGTGTGCGAGGGGTGTGGGGGGTGTGGGGTACCAGTCATAGTTTTCAACATTTAAGACCGAGCCATCTGTAGGAAAATCTCTCAGCACATTCCCTCGCCCACCAGAAACTGATTGACTGCTGTCTCAGTCTCAATTGGCCTGCATTTGTAATATCATGGAGTGGAAATACAAGCTGGTCCAAGGATCACTCTTATTTTAGGATTGCTCCGTTTATATGAAGGACACAACAGGATCAGCAGGACGTGTGAGACGTAAGACTTACCCGTTATATCTTGTTAGACGAGTGGAAAATCGTTTGCTTGTATTCGTGATGGCGTATGATTCCATTATGTTGATGATGTAACTAACGGGTACTTTTATGTTTCTGTTGTGTTCTGTTTTAGCTAGGGCTACATGCGTGATTTAAATATGGGATTTCTGTGGTGGTACACGAGTACTAATATTAATAATATGACTGGGCCTGATGTCTGTTTCTGCAGCTTAAATAATGGAGAAAAATTAGGAAAACTGTATGGTTTTGTTTTCACTGCTGCTTTCGGTTTAATTTGCTACCATTTGTAGTGTTTATAGAAGTTTTGTGCCAAATGTGCAATTGCAGACAGCCAGTTCATCTCTGTGTTTACTGCATGATACCAAGATGCGGCGGAGAGCAACCATAATTAGCAACGGTCATATTTAGCACATTCGTTTTCCGTTCTTTCCTTTTAGACTATTCTTAAAGCTGTGACCCATTTTGATCATTTAATATTCCAGATGGGCGGCACAGAGACCATGTGGACTGTTACCTCACACCTTTTGCGCTGGGACTTCAAATGCAATGCGCTGTGTGTTTGGTGTTTTACGCGTTCCCCTCGTGGAGTGCAAGTTTTCTTCTGTAGTCTAAAGAGAGATAGACAGGCATCTCTAAATTTTCCCTAGAGTAGTGTGTGACTGGCCAGGATCAACAGTTAGAAGATGGGTGGATGGAACATACCAGATGCAGGAACTGCAGGATTTTGTGTTTGGTGCGCATCTCTCAGGACGTCAGTGGCTGGATTTTTCATGAATCGAGTGAGTAGAGGATAAAAGCCCTGAAATTCTGAACACTTCTGTTCCTCAATACAATATGTCGTCTTAAAGTCTGGTACTATACATTTTGTGAGTTGGGATGAACTGCAGACATTGATGCCATAATTAGTTGGCCATTAGCTTAGCAGAACTTACACACAGATCATGTCACTCATACATGCTTTGAGCTGGAACAACAGTTTTTGCCGTCTTTGTTTAGTACAAGGTTCCAGAATCATAGGAAAGTATCTCATGTATCTCCTTGAGGTCATGAGAGGGGGGGTACATTTGACGTCCTTTTCTGCTCTGGGATGGTAGAAGACCCGTTGGACCTCCTGTAAGTCTTTCTGCTGTGAAGCACTGCGGGCTTGCTGCCAGGGTATAAATGACATGCCGGCCAGGACTGTACTGTAGTAGCTTCGTTGCGGCTATTTAAGGCATTGCTCATAAATATTGTTTGGTTGAAAAATCCTTTTGCCCTTCTGTCTGCTTCAGGAGCCCAGTAACAAGCGAACCAAACCCCTGTCACGGGTCACATCACTGGCCAACCTCATCCCCCCGGTTAAGTCGGCTCCACTGAAGCGGATTGGACAGACCATCCAGGTATTTCTATTCTTTCCCTGACTGCAGAAGACCACTGTTAGGGCTGCATGATATCACACTACTAATTTTTAGGTGTCACAGTATGCCTCTCATTAATATTTTAGGCACACTACTGATCTGCTCACGAAACTGTTGGCATTAGTAATTATCTGTACAGTTCTGAAAAACAAATGTTTTGCCTGTTATCTAAAGCCCTGGTGATTATTGAGCGTTTGCCATATGATCATGAGGTGACATTGTGCAGCCCTTCTCACTGTATTATAGAAACTTAGTATCTTGAGTATCTTCTGAAGAATAAGCACTACTAATATACCACATGCTAAATTACAGACATGGCTGGTTTTTGATTATTAATTATTACTCGTGCCTCACGTTGAGTCACTTGCACTTTCAAAATTTCATTGTCAAATGACAATGACAATAAAGAATATCTTATCTTATCAGAGGGGTTGTCCAATAACAGTTGATGGAAGCAGATTGTGAATTGGCTTGATGCAGCGTACCTGGTTTTACGCGGAGACTTTGTTCTAAAATGACCAAAGACAAGAAAATGCTCCTCTTTCTTGACTGGTCAGATATTCGTTACCATGGTGATGGGAAACCATGCTATGAAATCTGCCTGACACTCATTAAACTCTTTTTATGAAGATTGTGATCTTGGTTTTAAGCCCTCGTACATCCGTGCGATTTGTCAAGCAGTTAGCTGGTTACCATAGGCTGTGTTAAGGGAATGAAACTCGTCACCATTTTGGCAGCAGATCTAGCTCTGTGACCGCGAAGAAAACCCACAGCCGACTTGACTCAGCACTCGGCCGCTGTAGTTGCGTACTGTGAGAATTTGCACTGCGCATGATGGTCGTGAGAAACTGTTTGATGTCGAGGAGTTAGACTGGAGCGCCATCCCTTCGTGAAGACTAGACTGCCTTGGTAGATGCACATATTGTGCAGTCACCTCTCTGATTAGTCCATGACTAAAGGTCTATGTCTCCACATCTAATCCCTCTTTCTCCCGGTGCATGCTGGTGTTTCATCTGTCCTGTGTCACTCTTCTGCCTATCAGGATTTGTTTAATTGTCTGTGGTCAGTGCTGGTTAACAGACCAGCAAATTTCTGTAGTGAGTTCTCTCTGCTTTCTTCCCATTGGCTTGTCCTGTCTGGTTCCAGATGTACTTGTGTCTGACGTGGTCTTCCTTTTCAAACCACCCACTCCTCCTTCATGCAGATGTGCCCCCCTCCCCAGCTGCGCTCCTTGACACTGAAACTCTGTCGCCCCCCCCCCCCACCCCACTAGCGCTCCATCAGCTTCCGCGGAGACAGCCGCCCTGAGATCATGGCCCCCTGGCCGCGAGGTCGGCACGGGGCCCCCGCCATCACAAAGCGTCGGGACAGCAAGCTGTGGAGCGAGACATTCGATGTGCGAGTGGACCAGATGCTCTCCTCCAAGGAGATCAAGCGACAGGAGGTGAGATCAAGAAGAAATTACTGCTCCTCTCAACTGTACAGTGCCTTTTCACACTGCAGTCATGCTGCGCTTAAGGATGTGAATTTATAACCCCGAGGTCACAGACTCAAGTCAGTCCCATTTCAGTTCTATCTATTTATTTAGCACCTTTTCATACCATTGGTATGAAAGGTGACTGTAGCATAAATGAACAATGAACAAGTACGAGAACAAAATGGAGGAGTGGAAACAAAATTCCCTAGTTTGATGGAGGGAAAAAACCTCTTGTGGGTTCAACTGGCTACTCCCTCCCCCAGGACAGATTTTTTATATAGTTCTGTATTCTGCCTGTGGCCCATCACACTGTCTATAGGTCAGTTCTTTTCAGGCATCTGCAGACCAGTCATTGGTCCTCTACTGAGCACCAGCTCTACCTGTGGCCTACTCCATCTGTGGCATGAACTCATTTGGTCTTAAAGGTCTGCCGGAGGACCCTTGAGCAGGACACTTGACGTATGACCTGCATGCAAGCCCTAAACGTCTAGCCAGATTTATTTGAAGGCAAGGGGAATTATTCCAGATGCTTAATGACATTCTCTGCAGTGCTCAAAGGTATAAATATAGCAACACTTGGTGAAGCCGTTCCCCGTCATGGATACATCACTCAAAACACAAGAGAGATAGAGCTTTAAGGGCCAGAGTACCACTGGTGCTAAACCAAAGGCTGAGGTAGTGAAGAAATGCGTAAGTTAGTCACAAGAAATGTCGCTGTGAAGCACATGCTGACTGTGCAGTTTGAGTTCTGACGGGGGGGCTGACTTACTGAGAGAACAGGCTTAGGAAGTGGAGAAAAGGTTCTAGACGCATTAAAGTCTGTTATGTCAACAAAGACATACAAATGATTCCGTGGCCCCAAGCTGGAATGAAGAGGATTAGTACTTTGTGTTGTGCTGCGGAAAATCAGCGTGGCCTGTTTTGAAATATCCTTGCTGCTGCTTCCTCGGGTTTCCTCTCTGGGCTCAGACTTCAAAGTGTGGGGGAGAGGTGGCCTGATGAGGAAAATGGGTTTCGTTGGGGGTCAAGGGCCCCCCTCTCGCTCTCCTGCATCTGCCACAGCCTGTTCTGACGTCTCAACATTTTGGGTACTTTTGCTAGGAAGTTCTTCTGCATCAAGACTTAACAGAGTTAAAATTCCCTGTTATCCTCTAACTGTGATGGTAATGTTAGCTATACCATGATTGCATTTATTTTGATTTAGCAGATGTTTTTGTCCAAAGCAACGTTCAAGTGAGGCACATACAGTAGCACATTAAAAACATACATAAGTGCAGCTAAGTTGAGCTTCCTTGGTTAGAAGATCTTTCTGTAACGTCATTACAGATCTAGCATTGAATTTTCTCATTTTAAAAGTAAGTCGTATGTAAGTTGCAAGTTTCTCATTCAAGAGAAAGTCATGCCAGACTCTCATATGATTGAAGGGTAGAGGTTAATGCCAAAGGAGATGATTATTTCTGGTTAGGACCGATGAGCTGAAACGCAGACATTGCCCTTAACCTCACTGCCCATGTCCCTTCCACAGGCCATCTTTGAGCTTTCCCAGGGTGAACAGGACCTAATCGAGGACCTGAAGCTAGCAAAAAAGGTGAGACCTGTTTTTCAAATTAGTATCACTTTCCGCCGTTTCACGGAACATCAAGGGAGGCTGAGTTATCCCACCCAAGAGGGTCATGGCTCTCATCTTGCTCTGATGGAATCGCACACAAGGGAAGAGGAGGGGTTCTGTTGGGGTGGAATGGCAGCAAGGGTCTTCGTAACAGAATATGCTTGCTTCAGAGAGCGCCTCACGCTTTTATATGACCCTAGCTGTCTCACTGGCCATCTCACTTGGCTAGCATTAGATCGAAACCAATAAATATCTCCTTTGTTTATCTGCTGCATTCACTCCTGAGTGAAGATACCTACATCATCTGTGGACAGTGTTTGAGTTAGTTGGCTGCCTTTTTTAGCTTTAATGGGCAAGGTTAATATTGGCCAGAACAAGATGGATGCGATCTGTTTTAATCTTGCGTTTTCTATATAAACAGCCCGTACTGGCTCACAGATGAAGTCCAATTAAACATGATAGAGGATTGAGGTTGTCCATGTTGCACAGTCAAGTGTGTCTTAATAATTTTTATAGCTGCTGGATCAGCTAATGTCAGCCCCGTCACCATGGAACCTAAAATGACAAATATTCCATGATTTTTCCCTCATAAAAATTCCACGAATACAATGTTCTCTGAAACATTCCACCAGGGAGCCCATTACCCAGATTTCAATGTCATTTTGTCCTTATGGGGAGTCTTGAATGTACGGACATGACCGCCTCATCAGTGTATGGTGTGAAGATTGGCTTTGTGAAGCTTACTCTGTGTTTTTTTTTTTTTTTAACTCGTAGGCCTACCACGACCCTATGCTTAAGCTTTCCATCATGACCGAGCAGGAGCTCAACCAGATCTTCGGCACGCTGGACTCGCTGATCCCACTGCATGAAGGTAACTGTTAAAAATGAGCCCGTGGATGTGATCCTCATTCTGCATGGTCATGGTGCTGAGTAGCCCTAACAGCCGTACCACCTTCCGCCCCCCCAGACCTCCTCAGTCGGCTAAGGGAGGCCAGAAAACCAGACGGGTCCACGGAGCATGTGGGACAGATCCTGGTGAATTGGGTAAGACCAACTCATCCTCTTGTTTGATGTTCCCCATGTTTCTGCTCGCTATCTTGAAGTTTGAAGGTTGAAAGATGGCAGTTCAACTGTGAACTTTTACTCCAGAGAAGGAAAAGTCCCTTTGTTCCCAGAGACCACACTCCTTCCAAAACCACCAAGAAGCCCTTAAATGTGACTCTGCTGGCTCACCTACTGATACTCACCTACTGATATTAATATTCACCTACTGATACTGATACTTACATACTGATAGTAGACTTGAATCTTAATGTGTCACCTTGTAAAATTTTTTGAGCTCCTTGCTCACGGCCTAATCCCATGAACTTGGAAGTGAAGGTGTGAGATTCTATTGACTTGGTATGGGAGGTAACATGGCATTTTTGACGAAGGACCCCCTGTCCCCACGCAAGCACTCGTTAGGATAGTGTGGCTTTCTGGAAAGTCTAAAGTTAGCATTAAAAGGAATGTGGTGGATAGATAGTAAGTCATGTATGACTGACCCACCAGAGTGGGGGGGGGGGCAGGGGCATCCAACTTGCTAATCAGTCCTGACAGGCGGGTCGGATGTCTTGTCTGGATCAGGAGCCTCATTTTCACTGGCATGCACCAGCACTCCGTCTGTTATCGGGGTGTCCGAGGCACATGGGAGGCGACAGGCTAAGCTCTGCCCGGCCTCCTGCCTGCCCTCCTGCCCCCCTCCTGCCCGGCCTCCTGCTCCTTCGGATGTGCTGAAGGAAAAGGCTTCCCCTTTTCGCCTTGTTTTGTTTATTTTAGCCTTCTTGTGAGTGATTAATGCCAGAATCCTATAAAAGCATTATGGGAGTAAAGTCAAGAAGCATGTTTAGCACTGAAGGCTTTTTCTGTTTTCGAATGTTTTGGTTGGCAATGAGCATATAAACAGTCTGCTTGGCCAGCAGCATGCTTTAGCTCGGGTAGTAAGAAGTCTTAAAAAGTCTATTCTTTATTTCTCAAAATGACCTTTGTTAATGGGAGGAAAAATTAATGCTGTTGCAATTTGAATTAGTAAGAAGAAATAGTCCTGCATTTTCATGCAGGAAGGGTAGACTTTATTATTGGAGAAAAATAATTTTTCTTTGCTGGGTTTTGCTGTTCATGCTTGGAATCCTTGTAATCAAAGGTGTTATTTATTAGGTGCTGAGGGAACTTCATGAATTGTCTCATTAATATTTATGACCATAGTTGGGGTTTGGGTCTCTTTAATCAGCAGTGGGACATTTTTAGCAAAGATCAGTGAAGTCCAGTGATGACTTAGTTTTGAAAAATGTTCTGGAGAAACATGTGGAGGAAGCCGATGGAAGCTGAAGGGTGCTGTTTGCAAGTGGAGGGCAGAACAAACCAGAGGTTTCTAGAGATGATTCGTATGCTTGAAAGCTGTGAATAGATCCGTGTTCCCCACAACAATTCTGAAACCTGGTTCCTCAGTCCCCAAAGAGGGACATCCATGATTTTGGGAAAGCAGTGTCTCGAAACACAAGCACTTAGGATGGCAAAGGAGATGGTTGTGTGGAACATTTGGTCTTGTATTTGCCTTTGAATCCACAATACAGTACATAGGGAAGATGGATGATGCAAATGTTCTTTTGGACTGCCCCCCCACCCCACTTGCTTCTGTTCTCCCTGAGTAATAAATTTATGATCTGCCTGCTGTGGACCTTAAAGGCAAGGAATTAGAATTATTATCAAAAGCATTGCGGGTGCCTTAAGGCAGATGAAACCTGTCCTCTCTTTCTCCCATGATTTTTGCTTCTTAAAAGCAGATGTTTGCACAGTGGGCTGGTTACACCGACTTCTTCCCCCGTCGTACTGCCCCACTGCAGTGTCTAGACGCGTCTAGTTCCACTGATGTCTTTCACATGCTGACTCGGAGCATATGCCCCCACCCCTCCTCCCCACGCATGGCATTGCAGATTCTTGTATTGTCGATGCTGCCTGTCGCCAAGGTAGAGACAGCCACAATGTAGAGGGTGCTCACTGTGTCAGCCTTTATGAACCAAGTACAATAAACTGAAGTGGCACGCACAAAAGAAAGGAGCTGTTGCCCCGGTTTTGATCTAAAGCTGTCTGTCTACCTGATTCCCCCCCCAAGGTTCAAATTGTTTAACCTGCCCCTGAAGTTCCCAGTAAGCAGCTGTCAAATACACTCCGGCATGAGTTTTGAGTCATGAAGTTTGTCTTGTTGGTCTTGTTAAGATAAATCCCCCCCCGAGCCCCATTCTTGAAATCACTGCTTACAGTGGCACCTCTCCTTTTCCTCCCTCCATCCCAGCTGCCCTGCCTGGATTCATACAACGGCTACTGCAGCAATCAGGTAGCAGCCAAGGCACTGCTGGACCACAAGAAGCAAGACCGCCGGGTCCACGATTTCTTGCAGCGCTGCCTGGAGTCACCCTTCAGCCGCAAGCTGGACCTCTGGAACTTCCTGGACATTCCACGCAGCAGGCTGGTCAAGTACCCATTGCTACTGCGTGAGATAGTCAAGCATACGCCCAACGATCACCCCGACCACCAGCTCCTGGATGAGGCGGTGAGTGTCCCTAGGAAGCCAGAGCGGTAGGCAGGGTTAGCAGTTCGGTCCATGGACCTCTAGCTTGTGCGAGCTGCTCGATTGAATCTTCCATCCATTAAAAATGTATGTAAAAATGCAGGACATGGAGCCATACCTGCATTTTGCTGGTGGATGCAATAGCATTCATCTGCGAGCAGAGGCTACGTCCAATGGCCGTGTTTGGGACAGCCCCATAGCCCTGCCCTCTCATCAGCTTCCAGGACTGATATCTCTCTGGAATCAGTCTGGTTATAATAGTTTGAGGTTTCTACATGGACCGTAGGAGCCAACATCACCAGAAAACACCAGCGTAATAAGAACTGGAGCATCCATTCTAGTAGGAAAGGAGCACCTCTTTCTCCAAACATCATTCCGAATCTTGCATCCTTTACTCTCAGATTAACATGATCCAAGGGATCGTGGCTGAGATCAACGCGCAGACTGGCGAGTCAGAGTGCCGCTACTACAAGCAGCGCCTGGTGTACCTTGAGGACAGCCAGCGGCACGTGCTGATCGACGAGTCCCGGGTGCTCAGTTGCCACGGAGAGCTGAAGAACAACCGGGGGGCGGTGAGTGTCCGTTAAAAACAACGTTGTGCTTTCCTGTTCCCCGAAGCTAATGGAAAAGACATATACTGATATGTACTGTAGGGTAATATGCACAGTTAATCTGGCATTTACATTGTCATTGCTGTGAATCTCCCCTAGGAAAAGATTCTGGTAGGATGCTCCACACTATGACCCGTATACACCCTACGTACACATATACAGCATTCCCAGCCCCACGGGTTCCTTTTGGTGCGTTTGAAGTGGGAACTGTAAAACCTTAGTGTCTCTTGGAAGTTTGAGCTACATGAAAGGGGTAGTTCATCTTTAGTCATCTATGAAAGTCGTACTTTTGAGGTTCTTGGCACAATCCCCTTTCCATGTAAAGTCAAATAGTACCGGTGACATCTCTGCCAAGTTTCTTTTAAAGTAATCTTTATTTGAAAATTTAAACCTATAAATGAGATTCTGATTGCTGCTTTTCTGGGTCACAGTGTCATGCAAAGTCATACCCTAATGAGTCTGATGTTATAGTGCAGTGTTTCCCTGTCCAGTCCACAGGGACCCACGGTCCATATTTTTGCTCCTGTAGGGAGCTGGGATGAAGCAAAAACAGACCATCTGTGGGTCTCCGAGGACGGGATTTGGAAACACGGTTAGAGTAGCATCTTCGGTCACAGGAATCAAGAGCTTGTGTACCTGCCTAGGTGTGCGAGGAAGTTCATTAGTTCTTATATGTTCATGTATTTGGGAATCCTTGTTTACTCGCATGACGAGGAGTCGTGCTCTGAATCGGTCATCAGCTTCACTCAGTGGAACTGGCAGGTCTCTGTGGCTCAACTTACGGAGTTACGCAATGCGGGGGCACTGCCCTGTCAACGCACGTCTTTAATTACGGGAACTCGCTTGACAGAAGGCGAAAGGTCTCTAATTACACATCACAGCAGAGTGACCACTGGAAATGGTTTATGTTACTGTTTCATACATCAGAACAATAATTAACAGGACATTTTCAAAGCAACACAACACTTTACTGACATCACTACCATCACCACCCCCGTACCCCCCATTGGCCATCGGTGTGTATATTGTCTTTGATGCTTGAGGAATCCTCTCCACCACTGGGAGCTGAAGATTAAAGGAAAGGAAGATGGGCCCCCTTTGATCTGGTCACTCTGTAGCTGCACCAAATCCTCTGCCTGTCCTTGAGATGCCCCCCCATCCCCAGTCCCACCCCGACCACACACTACAAAATTTGCCCACACATGTTCAGAGATTACAGTGCACTCCAGAAAAATACCTGCCCTGTCAGGGTTTCATATTTGCCTAGAAGCTTCTTATCGGCCCTTTCCAATTCAAAGCTGTGGGTGTCTTTCTGTAGCATTAACACAACACTCGTTTTTAAAAAAATGTCCTGCTCTCCTGGCCCGGCCAAACCACTCTTTATTGGAAGTTATTCTGTTTACATCACATGGTCCTATGTATTTGGAAATCTTCAAATCTATATCTGGGACTAAAATAATTTAAACAACTCTCAAGTTTAACAGAAACATTTACATTATGAATTGTACAGAGAGTCAGATCTCATTTTCTGTTAATGTTTGCTCTGTGTAAATCTGCTGCCAGAATCTTATTTTAACCTCATGGCAGGCAGGTAACATGGCTGTTAAATGCACTCTTTAAAGCCTGGGTTGTGATCTGTCACGCCAAGTACTTAACCTGCATTACTTAAGTACAATAGTCATATGGGTTAAAACCTAAGTTGTATTACTTTGACGTACAAGTTAAGCTACTAAGTGTAATAATTGGATTAGCGTTATGAGGGGATTTTATCCAGCTGTAGGTCTCCAGCTTCCAGTCTCAAGCTTCCAGTCTCATTTTTGACCTTCTCCTCTTCCTGGTCTTCTCCCACAGAAGCTGCACGTGTTCCTGTTCCAGGACGTCCTGGTGATCACGCGCACCGTCACACTCAACGAGCAGCTCTGCTACCAGCTGTACCGGCAGCCAATCCCGGTGCGTGACCTGGAGTGGGAGGACCTACAGGATGGCGAGATCCGCCTTGGAGGCTCCATCCGTGGAGCGTTCAGCAACAGCGAGAGGAGTGAGTAGGCACAAATATGGCTGCGTGATGTTTCCCGTGAGGGATTTAAGTTTGTGTATACATGGAAAGCATTGTCATTAAATCAATGCTGCATTTGCCCTGAATAACATGCACCATGGGTTCGGAAGCTCTAGCAATAAGAGTGTTAATCCAAAATCCATTAATAAAAGCACACAAACTAATAGCGCAAGTGCAGTAAATCTCTTCAGTACTGCTTGACATGCGTGTTGCTACAGTGAGACATCAGTATAATTTGTCAAAGGGCCAAAATGAAATGGCACTTGCGTGAACTTGAGAAAGGGGCTTTGTATACTGTTCTATGTGTCATTCATGTTTCAGAATTCAGTAGGGATTGCAGGAAATCTTGGGCCCGTTAAGTGCTGGTCTTTGGGTTTTTAAGTTAACTCTGAAAGATCTAAAAGTGCCACTGGTCACTTGCCCTTGGTCTACATCCATGAGTAAATCCAATCAGGGCTTCTTTACATAGTGATGGTAAACTAATCTCTCGGGTCCTCTCTGTATCCATACTTGAGAGATTATGGATGGTGGCAGGTGTGAACTTGTTTAGGTCTCTCGTTGAGTTATGGAAATTCCCTTTTCCCAAAGATATCCAGTTAGTGGACAGTTCCTACGTAGTGCTGACGTGGTCCCCTGTCCTTTCCAGCCAAGAACTTCTTCCGAGTGACGTTCCGCAGCCGAGGGCAGCTCCAGTCATACTCCTTCCAAGCCAGCGACTCATTCAACAAGCAGCAGTGGCTCAACTGCATCCGACAGGCCAAGGAAGCAGTGGCGGCCCGCTGCGGGGTCAGTTACCCAGGGAACCCGCTTTCAGAACAGGCCGCCTCTAGCTCGGAGCACATGGACCGTAGCGATAGCGAAGTGTCGGACTGCAGCATGGACACCAGCGAGGCCGGCGCCGAGTGCCTGCACATGGAACACTCGGACTTGGCCGGCAGGCCCCTGGAGGTGTGACCTCTGACCCCAGTGACACTTCAGTGTCCATTAGTAAATCTAACCTGTGCAGTATTGAATTACGGAGATCCTGCCCTGGACCAGATGGGACTGCAGACTATGTGAAGCACTTCTTATTGCCAATATTCTTACTTTTTTTTTTTTCCTCCTTGAAGGTGAGGGTGTATAGTGTGTGTATGGTAGCTATGCCTCAGTCTTGGCCAATGCTCAGTCCCTTGGAGAGGAAAGGACCCTGCGAGTAGGGTCTTCAGGAGAGTCTGATGGACCATTGTACCACAACCACTATCACAGGGTGCCCACTGGACAGGTGTTTTGTTTTCTGGGGAGTGGGGGGTGTCTGAACAATCCAAGGTTACTTGCATCTTTCCTTTTCCTCTCTGCAATACTACTGTGGCCTTTCAAGGGGAAGAAGATGCAGATGCATTGGAATATGTATATATTTATGCAGTAAGTAGAACACGCTTGCAGCCAGAATGCGGATAAAATGACAGCAGAATGTTGAAGACAGTCTAGAGTAAGCCAAAGGCAAAGCTGCTGTGACTGACTTGATGGGAGGCAAGGAGACCACAAGGGAATCTACGTTTTCAAAGGTCTTTGGGCATCACGAGCAAGGCAACACCAATGTCGGCATGGAGCAAAATGCTCTGGCCGGGTCCCACCGCCCTACACGTCCCGTTTCTGGAGTGAAGAGGCGGAGGGTCTCCTGCAGCTGAACTCGCAGAGCTGTCTGAAGGAAAATGAAAGTATCGTTACCGTGTAAATAAACTGCAGGCCTGGTGTGCTCAGTCACTTAGTCCTCATGTTCTCTGCGCTAAAGTGTTAGCCAAAGCTAAAGGGACTGCTCAACCACTGCCGAAAAAGGAAAGAAAGAAAAAAAAAATGTTTACTGGTTTGGTTTAATGTTCTTAATCTTGTTTAGTCATTGACTGTGTAAAGCATCCTGCAAATTTATTCAAAATGTATGCCATTTATTGTATTTTTTTAAAGTAATGTATAAAATTGATTTTTTGCCTTTTATTTATAGTGTCCGTTCCCAAAAAGAGACTCCATCTTTTTCCCCTCTTTGTTTTGGTTAAGCTAGAATGTGGTATGGTGGCACAGGATATCACGTAAGGGGATTATATGATAAATGGGGAAGTATCAAAATTGATAGCTTTCCCATAAATAATGTTAAATGTATGTATATTTTTTAATTATATTGAGAGAGAGACTTGTATGAAAGCACTACTGTCTGAAGGAGAGATGACTGTCTTTAGAGATGGTGTGTTCGTGAAGATGTGGAAAGGTGCTGTAAATTGGAGCAGAATCATAACCAAATAAAGGACATGAACTCTGTATGTCGATCCCAGTGATTATTTGCCTGTCACCCACCTGATGTCGCCCGCAAGGGGCAACTCTCTGTGTAGTAGTTCACTGATGTCATCTCATCTGGCTTCCCCTGCCACTGCTTTCAAAAGCTTATCCTTTGCATCTCACCTCCATCTTAATGTCTACACTGTCAAATCCATGCAGTGCGGGTCACTGGGCTAAGCTAAGCCTCTGTGCCTGTCATCAGAAGGTCACCAGTTTGAGCCTGGCCTTGGCATAGTTATCGTGCCTTAACTAAAGCCCTTAACCCTCAGTTCCCAGGGGGTTGCAACCAGTGGCTGCCCTTCACAGCCAGCTTGTTCTTACCTACAGAAAGCAAGCTGAGGGATCAATAAAAATATCAAGTACAGCAGATGCTTCTACCCAAACCAATATACAAATGGTTCATAGAGCATCAATTCTGCCATTACTGCTCCCAACACTTCACGAGCCATTTGCTGCATTTTCTGACCCCACGTGATGGTTCTCTCTATGCAGCGAAAAGTTTCAAACCATGTCCTAAAGTAAACAAAGAGCACCATCTAGTGGGGTCAGAAAATACAGTGAATGGTTCATGGAGCGTCGTGTTCATGGAGCCATCAGTACTCGCAACTAAAAGTAATCGACAAGTTGTGAATTTGGCACGTTGGCTTGAAATGGTTACTAGCAAATTCTCAGGAGACTCATAAGACACAAAGGAGTGGTTTATGATGTACAGTGGTACCTCAGAACTCAAACATAATCCATTCAGAACTCCGGATCGAATCCTAAAAAGTTCTGGTTCTGATTGAATTTTCCCCATAAGAAATAATGGAAAACCAATTAATTGGTTCATGGGCGTAAAAAAAATACACCTAAATATGTTAAATGTTATTATCTTTTAGCATTTAAACACAAAATGAACCAAATAAAACAAGAGCATATACTGTACTAAACACATCTAAGGATATTTATCAAAACAGTCATTTGTAAAGTAAGAAAATAAATGTAGCCAATGTGTAAAGTTAAAAAAAAAACAATGCTTCCTGCTCCGAACGTCCGCTCCATCCGTGTGTCACGCCCCCTCCATAATCCAGTGTGGAATCCCAGTGTGATCAACTGTTTCTGGTTGTTGTCATTAGCCCTCTGTATTTCGTCCGCGTTTCAGTTTCCCTAGGCCGGTCATTGTATACCTGTAATTAAACCCCGTATTCCCCGATACCCTGACGTCCCCGCTCGGTACGACAAAATTATTATAATTAAATGTATTAATGGTTTATTATTATTAAAATAATTAATAAGCAATCTATTTTCAAATGTTTTTATTATGTGATAAAATGTAATAAAAATACTGTTACTGTCTATCATTGTCTAAATGTATTTTTACTGTCTAAATTTATGTATTCTGTCACGTTCACGGTAGAAGCGTGCCTGGATGTGGGCGGCGTCAGGCAGGCAAGAAGGCAGGCAATCCGGGTATACAGGGTTTATTTACGGACAAACGGGGATAGACGCTACCAAACATCACAATGACCGATCTGGGGATACGAACTCAGACGCGGACTAAATACAGAAGACTGACAGGGAAC
>JABFEB020000124.1:4703217-4719344 GCA_019775895.2 Stomatorhinus ivindoensis | reverse complement strand
TAAAGTATATAGCTGAATAGTGAAGCAAAGTTAATGTGTTGGATATACATTCCCCAATCGCAATTCTACTGCATCACAACTAATCACAATATGCCGCCAATAAAACTGCATAAATCAAATTTAGAAGACAGAGAAGGATATCACTCATCCAGTTTTAATTTGCAAAGGGTACATGTTTACTGGCATTAAGGCACTCCTTTTTGTTAAAAAAGCAGATTCCCGGCAGTAATTCAATTTCTTTAAATATCACAGAATAGTTGCTGAAGTGGGTGTAATTCTCATAAATATTTAGCGCCTGGACTGAAAATTATAATATAATGCAAAACTAAATTAATAGGCTCTACATTATCAATACCTAGTTCGTAGAAGCATTGTATCGAGTCCCTCGTAATTTGCAGTTACACACTTATAGTTTTGTCCATTTTAGTCAATCGAAAAGTAGTTCTCTCAGTGTAGCCTACTAATCCTCCCTGAGGATTAGTAATGATTTCTGAAATTTCTAAAATGTCCATAATAGTATTGGATTAAACTGATTCTTACATCGAAATTATAGGTATATTTTCATATTAGAATTAGAAACCCAAAGCTGCGACGTTTCAGGCGGAGGCGGAACGGCGACTGAAGCGGTACCGCGAACAGCCTGCGGGAGGCGCAGCGGCACCGCGCTGCACAAGAGGGAGATTATAAATACAACGTCTTTCCGTCGGACGGCGGTGTGAGTCGGAGGGGGAGGAAGCTGGAATACGTCAGAGAAGCAGAATGGCGGAGGCAGGCTGAGAGAAGACGGTCGGGAAAGCAGCGGCTAGCCATAAACAGCGGCCGCGAAGAAAAATAAAAAAGCGCGGATTCGGCGAGCGGCTCGTCCGTCGTCCAAAGAACTGCCACTGAACGTCGATAATGGAAAAGGCAGAGGGCAAAAGCGGCGAAGGGGCCGCCGGGGCGGACGCCTCTGCCGAAAGTTGTGATGTGCCGAGGCATTTGTTGCCAGTCGCGGTTTCGTCCAGCCAAGATGGCGAACAAGCCGCGAGTGAAGCGCTGGCGCCGGCGCTGGAGTCCACCGGCCGGCGGAGGAACACCGCGTCCCCAGCGGCACAGCAGAGACCGGCGGACGAGGCGCCGCGACTCCACTTCCAGATCCCGCGGAAGAATAAAGAAAGGAAAGGTCGGCCATTCTCGTTTAATAGCCTGCCCGTGTCCCCGAAAGGGGGCTCTCCTGCTTTCATTGCTCGGCCGATGCATGTTTGCGGGAAGCCGCGTTGCCTGGAAGGAGATTTGAGCATCTGCAGCCTCACTGGGTGCTTTATTAGAGCCACACCGGGGTGGTGTTCCTGGGTGGTTAGCTTTAACGTCATGGGTAAGTTATGTGGCTGGAGAGATGCGCCGGATCCGAGGAGACCCCCACGTGAGGATGGTGGTACCTTTTTATGCCGGCCCCGGCTCGACCTTATCGGTGGTCCATGAGATGTCTCATCCTACCTCTTTCGGCCCTCCCTTTCTCCCTCACACCTGGCCACCCTCCCCAGCTCTTGTGCACTGATGGTTTCCCCTTAACTTACATACTCCGTATGCTGCCTTGTCATGAGGGATCAAACCCTGGATGGATGGGCCACACCCATCTCTGAGCAACCAGCAATACTTTCCATTCATTCGCACCCTTTGCCTGTCCTGGGAAGTAGAGTGATCTTTGGAAATAACTTTGCTCTCTTGATTTCACCCATTCATCAAAAATCCAGTGAATATTTCAGTAAATGTGACCAGTTACTGTCTCTCTGCTCTGACTCCCTCTTGAATGTTACGTGTTCTCTTTTATAAGCATATTAAGCAGTACCCAGAGCCCCCTTAATTAGCCCTGTAGTTTTCCTTGTAGATGCCTTTATTTTTAAAGTGACAGAAAATCAGGCCTTTTTCTCTGTCTGCATAGATGAAAGCACAGATGGTCGTTTTCTTTTAGAGGAAGTCCCTGTCTTCAGAAGAAGGGTTTTCAGAAATGTGTGCTTATGTCCCGATCTGTGATGTTCAGGCGTGCCGGAGCCCCTGGCTTTTTGACGTGCAGACCAGGCAGTCCATCATCCTCAATAACAAATTTTAACTGACTACTTCATGACAACCGGTAAATAAGCACTTGATGATTGATTTTAAAGCTGATCACATTGTCCTCAGTCTGAACATGCGTTGCTTTAGTAGCAAACTTTAAAATGGCGTTTTTGATATTGTGGTTCTTCAGGCAATGGTAGTGAATGCTTATGTTGTGATTAACTGTCAGAATACTCACTGGGCCGTGTGTATCACGCTTTCCAAGCAAAAACAGTAAGTAGTCTGCTGTGTGGATGCTGACTTATGTGCCAGTGTTTTTTTGAACTTTGACACTCTCTGTGCAGGTGATGTTGGACTGTGCACAGGAGTGTCTGGTGTAACTTGTTGCCCTGCAACGGTATGAGTAACTATGGCGATAGCATCCCGGTGTCTGGCGGGAGAAGTTGGTAGGCTAGGCACACAAGGGAGTGATTGCATTACGTGACTGGGTTTGCCAGTTCAACATATCAGAGCCTGATATGTTGAATGCAAATGTCTTGTTGTTATTGGTACTATTTCGGCAGTGTTTTAATTTCCCCACGCTTGAGAATGGGATGATATGTGGTGAGTAGGAGTGTCACATACCATCCTACCATGGTTTCCTATGTTACCTGTCTGGTAATGAGTATGGAGTGCGCCTTGAAAACTATGATCATTTTAGTCATTAGGGTGTGAGGGTGCAGCTCTTCAATAAAACAATGAAATCCATAGTTAAAAAAAAGTTATAATGATGTAGTTCCCAGACTGTTAGTTTGTCACACGTTTTTATTCCCTCTGGATTTAATGGCTGATGTGATTGGAACACCTGGGAATTTTTCAGCGATATAAATTGCTTAAATTAGCTAGTGTGTAGCAGAGATCAGCATAGCAGTGTGCCGTTTTCTCTGTGATATAAGCATAAAGGCGCCATTGTTGAGAGGGCCTGACAGCTGTTGTCAGTTCCTGGGGAGATTTTGGTGTCTTTGCTGTGTTTCCTTGAATTTATAAATCCAATGAATTTACTTTAAGCAGCACTTGACTTTCTATGGCATGTTGGATGAGTTGTTTCAAACTGTGTGACTTTTGATTTTAGCATTTTAATGAACCTCTTGCACCATTGAGAAAGAGGAGAGCTTTTTGTCCTTGTACCTTTTTTGACTGTCAGACTCATGGGTTTTACTGTAATCAACATGGTGTCCTTTTGATGCCACAACTGGTTTTCTGGACAAGATAAGACTTTGGACGCTGCAGGACCTGTCGTGGGTGCAGTTTTCCTTCTGTATTTTTTTTTCTGTATTCTGTTTGAGGAAGAGGGAGGGACTTTGTCGGTGAATTTTATTTTTTACAAAGATGTTTGCTCAGAGATTTATTTTTTGGATGATGTCTAGTGACTAATCTTTAAAAACATCGAAGTTTGCCCCTGAGGCAGAACAATTAGGGTTCAGATGCTTTTCTATGGATTATTTTCACTTTAGCACTGATAATGGAATGCCAGACAATGCACTTGCGCAAATCCTTGTTTCCAACATGTTTGCCTAGTTAACTTTTTTGCTCAAGACTGCAGGAGCAGTATTCCCTGACTTCACATGGTTTACATTTTCTGAACTTCTACAAAAGGCATAGAAAAGTATCACCATAAGTCAAGTCTGCATTTTTTGTTGGCATTTTAGGGATGCGGTTGGTCTATTTACTGTTTTGCATGTAGCTGTCTGCCCATATCTCCTTAAAAATCCATAAGTATGTGTTAGATTGATCGTCTGCACTAATGGCCTGTTAGTGCTTGGCTTTATGCAAGTGCTCAGTGACGAAGCTGCGTATCATAACGGGCAGGATTAAAACTATGAAACAGACAAATGTTTAGATCAGGGAAACCTTATCCACGAAGAGCCAGTGTGTATGCAAACTTTTGGGATAACCTGTAGGTCAGCTGTTCAAACTCAGGTGTCAGGACTCTTCAGCCAATCAGCCCTTAATTATTAGTATAATTAGAGAGTTACAGCAGAAACCTGCATACCCAACGGCCCTTCTTGGATAACATTGACCACCCCTGGTTTAGATGGTTATGGTGTTATTGACTCTGCTCTGGATTCCCCCACTCCCCTTGTGCAGCATGCTGCTTTGTTTTCCTGCTCAGAGTCAGTGCTGCAGACTGACCCCATTCTCCTATCCTGCAGCCCTGTTTCAGCACATTGCCACCGGGTCCCGTGAGTTCGAAGACCTTGTGAAGATTCTCTCCTCCTGTTACCGGGACACCACCTCGGCTGGGACCTTCTCTTACTCCAAGGCCCGGCTCGTTCACAGCGAGTTGCTGGAGAAGGACGTAAGAAGAATTTCATAAAATCTTGTTTTTTTTTTTTACCCCTATATTTATGGCCTATCCCTTTCATTCTCCCTTTTTGGGTTGTTTGTTTCACTTCTGTAAATAAGTTACAGCTTGCGGAGCCTTGTGATTTATGTGTTGTGTTGTGATGTTGAAGTTCGAGGGTGGCTATATGCTTTCTTCTCAATCTGCAGTTCATTGAGAAGAGGAGAGAGCTCAAGCAGGATGGGCGAACGGACAAGGAGTTGTCAGAATCTTACTGCTACCTTCTGCCAGATCTGGCCAAGGTGGGTTGACCCATCAGAGTGATACACGGGTGTGTTCTGGGAGCATTACGAATCTGTTCCGTTCAGGTTTATCAGGAATGCATCAGTATATTGCGATGTGCGATACTACTAATAATGAATATATAGAATATAATACATGCTATTTTCCTTCAGATAATCCAAGCACAGAACACTGGGTGCATTTCGACCAGTCATATGTTGGTGATGCACCCAACTTGGTTTAGTCATGCTTTCGGTCCTGCTAATAAGCGGGGTCATGTCTGCACAGTTCCGGCTCTGGTACGGCTTGCATAATTTGCAATGGAGAAACACCATTTCTCGGTATGACTTGGGGTATGGCTCAGGTCTTATGGCGACTTTTCTATATAGTCATCCCTTTGTTCTTCTAGATTTATTGTGTCCTCATTAAAGAAAGAAACTGGCCTTGATAAAGTACAAATGTTGCTCCTTTCGAACCCATTCCTTAAGTTTTGGTATTCAATTTTGCTAACCCACCAAGGTCTTTCAGTAGACCAGAGGAAGAACCAGTCAGCCACCCACACACCTAATCCCTCCAAACGTATAATTATATTTATAATACAAGAACAGTTACATCTGGCATCTTTAAGCCAATAAAATTTTCCCACAGCTGTCATTTTGAATTTTTCTAATCATTTTTGAGTGACTTGCTTCCTTCTCTCAAGACTAGTGATAAAGGTGCCTTTTGTTGTTGCTAGATTCCTAGCTGATATTTAATGTGGTGACACCTAGCGTCTTATAATTAACCTCAGCGCCATAGCCAATGTATAAACGACGGTGGGGGTTTGGGATTTCTGAGGGTCATGTTCTTGAGTCACACCTGTGGTTGGATCCTTGTGGTGGAAAAACTGGATCTCAATAGCTTAGACTAAACAATTATTAAACAGGCAGGAGGAGATTCTTGAAATGCTAGATTAGTTTTATTCATTTTGCACGCATGCTAAGATTTCTCATACAGTGGCAACACTGTAATAAATGGTTACAGATCATATGCATTGATGGTCAGGATTCATTTTGCACACAGTCCACAACTTTTTAAGATTTTTGTTGTTTAAACTCTTGTTACTAGTAGCATCCCCAACCATTTCAGTACTTTCCAAAGGTCACCGTACGCTTCCGACAACCTCTTGACTTTTTGACTCCGCTAGCTACTTTGCAGTGCTTCCTGGCTTTTCAAATAACCGGATCTTTTGCATCACGCCTGCCTCACACCCAGCATTTTGTCTTTAAGTTGATGTTGACTTTCCGTTGACCAGCTTTTTGTTCTCTTTCCCAAACCCCAGTTAGTGCACTGGGCAGCCTATATAGCAAATCTAGCGATATCAGAGGATGTCAGATATACTTACATAAGTACCCTTATACATGTCATTAAATTGTATAAGTATATGTATGCATACATATATGTATATATATGTGGGGTGTATATATGTATGTTTTATTAATTCATTAATGAATTGCTCATGTCACTTTCTTGCCTTCCTGTGTGTGTATGGGTTTCCTCCTGTAATTCCAAACCATGTGGTTCGGGTGAATTGGCCCTCAGATGTTGTTTTCTTTGCTTCCACCTGCGTGGAAAAACAATGTCCTGCCTCACGCCCAACCCTTGGGCTCTGTAGCATGGTTACATCCACTGAATATGTATCTGAGCATGGGGGAAGTGTGAAGTACTGTTGTGCGCCGGGGTTTATACCAGAGCAGGATGAGTTGCAAGGTGTTAAATCCGCTTTCTAACCCGTGTTCTCTCCTCCGCCTTCAGCTGCACTCAACATGTGAGAAGGGCCTGACGGTGGGACACAGCAGGATCAGCATCCTGGGGAATCCCGCCATGGGTAATGCTAATGCTTTAGCTGCGTAGCGCCGTGCTTCTCTACACCAGCTGGGGAGTGGGGGGGTTAGTGTGCTGCCCTGCGCCTTCACCTCCACTTGAAAGCCATCCTGTCCGTGAGTGAGCAATCGCTCGCCTGTCATTATTAGTAGGCATGTGGCGGGTTTCTGAAAACAAGCGTATAGGTCCCCATAATTTTTTTTTGCTTTGGATACTTTTATTGGAGCATTTCCAGTTTAGGATTGTGCTGAAGTGTGTGGAAGCAGGACCCCATGTGAAGCGTAAAATGTTTCTGATGATTTATTACGAACCTGTTTTAAACGTATTGTGTTATGACTGTAGATCATAGCTAACTAGCTAGCGGAAGGTGACTGCCGTTGCGGTAAATAAGGCTGTCCTTGTTCTTCAGCTTGTAGGTGTGCGGTGTCTTGCTCATCCGCTCTGTAAGGCCTGTACTGTGGGGTTAGTCCTGGTGAATGTCTTTGCATTTAAAAAAAATAGTTTTTTTATTTTTTATTATTATTTTTTTTTACTTTTTCACTGTCCATCTTGGGAATTTCATTCAATGGGCATCTATGGGATGTTTATGCTAATGCTAGTGTTTGATCCTGAATACTAAAAAATTTAGTCTGTATTCCTTGGCTGAAATATTGGCCATATTGGATCTGGCAGCTGAAGACCTCGGACTGACTTACTGTCATTTTATTATAGTTCAGTCATGTTCAAAGTTAATACACAGTGTAGCTGATATTCATTTGCACATATGTTTGCATTAACTTGCTGTCATTTTCGCTTGTTTTTTTGTTTTTGGTTGTTTTTTTTTGCCTGAGTTCACCTTTGGGACCTTTCCCCCTCCCCCACCCAGAATAAATACACCCTGGTGATTTGTTGTGTCTCTAAAGCCTCTTTTTACCATGGTAACTGCCGCTGCTGTTGTCATTCTGCTAGCGTCTGTGGCAGAACCTGTCCTGCCTGTAACCCTAACCCTGCTGTGTTGTGCACCTCTGTTCCTGCCTTTGTAGGAGTTTATCTCTCCAAGTACTCAGACCTGTTGCAGATGAATCCTTTCGACCCCGGTGCCTCTGGAGAAATTATTATTTTTAAAGTTATGAAGGTACCTATCAGTGTCAACTTGCATGTTTGTTGTTCATTTTTATAGCCGTAACTGAGACGGGTTTGAGTCTGTGTCCTTTAGAAACATTTAAGGAAAACAAGTGATTTCTTAAAGCACGTTTTGTTTTCCTCTAGGGAAAGGTAAAGAGCATATATGAGAACATATCAAAGAATGTTTTGGACCCCACCCCGAAGTTTGACTGTCATATTTCTAAGAACGCCGCCAAGGTCACCTCCCTGCGGTCGTACCGGGCGTTTGAGCTGACGCAGGTACGTAGCGGGGCGGCGTGCGCTCAGGAAAGGCCGGGGCATGCAGACGGTGCCCAGGAAGTTAACATCTGGCCACCCTTTATCCTGGTTCGGCTCCTGGAGAAGCCGCTCATGCTGAAATCACTCCCCCATTCCTCTGTCCCCGTCTTTTCCCGACAGCAATACTTCTACGAGTACTCCTTTGATGAAATCAAGTTGCGCCCCAGGCATGTGTGCCCGTATGCGGTGGTGTCGTTCCTCTACAAGGGCAAAGAGGGCACTCCTCCCCCTAAACCCACAGCCCCAATCAGGTGTCTCCTTTATTTGTTTGTTTGTTTGTTTTTAAAAGGTTTCCCAGCACCCCAGTGTGTCTAACGGTCTGTCTTTGCTCCTCAGGTCAAGCAGTGGTGCCTCTGATGGACTGAAAGGTACAGATTTAATGTCTATTCTTGTTTTTCTGGGCTTTTACCGTATTCTGCTACAAAGTTCCCATGGATTTCTTGCTGTGTGCGGCAGGCAAGTGCAGCTACACGGTGTGGAGCGGCCAGCTACTAAACGGCGGCAAAACCGTCCACCACGTCTGCCTCCAGTCCCACGTATGCCCCTTCCTCCCATTTAAGCTGTAAGTCCCTCCCACTGATATGCATCATCCCAGACCCAATATGCGTGCTTTACCGTACTTCTGTTCTTCCATACCTGTTTTAAGTCATATTCCATTGCTAAAGGCCAAGGACAGAAGTACTGAGGACGGTAAAAATCCCGGATGCCATTCTTGCCCCGCCTCATATAATAAGGATGCCTTGGTTGCATCCTTGCCAAACGAGGCCGATCCCATGATTCATTGTGGTTCTTGGGAGGGAAGTTCTTGGGTTTTGCCAAGACCACAAATACGATCCTTGCATTCTTGCTATTGAGAACCACTCCTAGTGCTCCAGTAGTAGACGTTTTGGCTGTTTTCAATACTGTTTTCCTCCCATACTGAAGACTTTCCTTGATCTCTGGCAGAACGCAGGAATGTGTCATGTAATTTCAAAGTTGCAGGCCGAGAAACCTCTACAAAAGCTTTGTTTAGCAAGGTTCTGGTCCATCAAGTGCGTGTGTCCGGTGAGAAGTTGTTACACATCTGTTGCTCACCCATGCTGAAGTATTTTCTTGTGTCTGGTGTTGCCGGAACAGTCCGGAAAAGCTCGAGATTGGCACGGTGATGGACCTCGACCAGGTGAAGCGAAAGATTCCGGCGATTCTCTTCTCACTGGACACTTACTGCGGGGTGCGAGAAGGTAAGGCTGATGCCTTGAACCACCTCGTGGCTTTGTGGTTGCTTTGTGAATTCAGCTGTAAGCCAGCTGGGTAATCTCCGCCCCTCATGTCCTGTGTTTCAGTGTTGAAGAGTGGGATGTACTGCAGCCTATTTGAAGTGGTGGATAGAGGCAAACCTGGATCCGGCTTGTCAAGTCTCCTCCAGAAGCTGGAAAGGGAGAGAATGGTGATTTGTCCACTCTCCGCGAACAGGAATTAAATAGCTGCGTGCAGGGGTGTATACAGGGGCGGGGCTTATGGGACACTGAAAGTTGATTGACCCCTGCAGAGTAACCCCTTCCCTGTCACATACAGATTCAAAACATGGTCATTAGCTAATTAGGTTGACCTCTGTATATGAATTATAGCCCCTAAAGCTGGCTTTTGTTCCTTAGGTGCTCGTCAACCCCTTGGTGGATAGGGGCTTCCTCTTCCTGCTATCTTCTGCACAGATGGTCAGTTCCATCGGTAGGTCAGTCGTCCTCCACCGCAAGGCCCTCCACGCCCCCCTTTTGGGTTCTGACCCAAACCTAGCTCTGTGTGCCTCACCCCACAGACCGGCGAGCCGATCGGACGAGGTCCCTGCAGGCCCTGTTCGTCTTTCAAGAGCCACGGGGGGTCTCCAAGTTCCGTGAGTGTCCGCTTTTCTCGTTCAGAGGCGTAAGCAGACCTCGGCGTCGCTGGGGAACTGGTCCTCATGGCCGTTATCCCTCCCGCAGAGTCAAAACGGCCCACGGCCCAGGACACACTGGTTTCTGGCCAGAAGGAGCCCGTCATGCCCCAGCTGGACACCTTCATCCCGGCTCTTCATTACGCTCTGATGAAGGTGCGCTCGAACCCGCCCCCGGACCTCGCTGCCGGAGTGCAGCGCCAGGCCCGCGATTACCTGAGTGGCTGCAGCGGGGGGAAGGTGCGCGTCTATTACATGCCGGAGTACCAGCAGAACCTGGACGCGGTGAACAAGTTGCGGCCAGTGCTCTGGCGCGGGCATAACCGCGAGCGCTGCCTGCGGGCCTGCCTGTATGGCCCATCATTTTACCTGCTGCCCGTGAAGCAGGCCAAAGAGATTATGGAGAGTGGCCGCTGCCCGCCCGAGTACAGCCCTGTGTCTGACTGGGAGGGTTCCGACGGGCAGCCCAGCGACGGCAAGCAGGCGGCAGTGGTGGCTCGTTCCAATGGCGCCCATGGGCCGCCGGCCACCAGCGCCGACAACGACCCCGAGAAGATGAAGGAGCTGCTCAGGCTCATCCAGATGTGCAAGAGGAATTTTGAGGGGGACGGCCGGCTGGCGGCCGAGGGCCGCGATGCGCCCGAGGAGGGCGTCTGGGATTCCCGTGCCCCCAAGAGGAAGCTGGAGCAGGATGCTGCTGAAAGTGCAGTCAAGTACTTGAAGGCTGACTTGCTGGATAATGGGGAGCACAGCAGAGGTGAGGAGTTTCACGTGACTGTCTCCGTCAGTTTGTCTCTCTGTCTTGTTCTGTGTTTGTGTCTGTTTCTCACATCCCATCTTTCTCTCACTCCCTCTCTTTTTCTTGTTCTCTGTTTATCCGCCTCTATGTTTAACTTTGTGTCTGTGAATTTGAGCGAGACATCAGAATATACACTTGAAACGGTTTCATTTTTGGCGTGAAAATCTTTGAGGCTCACACCGTGAATCGTGATTGAGGGTAAAGGAGAGGAGAGGGGGATCGTGGGACACCGTGTCAGCTCGGTGAAGCTCATGGTCGCCCTTTCCCGGCCACAGTGATGAACAGCATGGGGGTCCGTGATACATACCTGAGGAAGGATGAGCCTGTGGATGCGGCAAGGCCAGTGGGGAGCAGAGTTGGGCCGGCCGGGGACGGTGGCAGGGAGGTCCTCGAGTATGACTTGCTGACCCGGCTTGGACTGCCTGCCCAGCACCACGCTGATCTTCAGAACCAAGTGACTGCCGAGGGGGAACTGGATGGGCAGGTAACCGGGGTCCCAGTGTTGGGCCCGCTTTATCAGTTTCCTACATTTACGGCCGAGGCTGATTCGGCAGATTGACTCCCTGTCCTCCAGAGCGCTGAAACTGTGTTGCGGTGCCTCACCATGTGCCCGTACCCCCGTGCAGGAGCCTGCGGCTGGCAGCACCGAGAGCCCCGAGGCATTCAGCCCCTGCTCTGTTGGCGAGCAGCAGCCCCGCTCCTCCGAGCCGCCCGGTGACGAGCATGTCCCCTGGAATCTCATTCCCATCACGGGTACGGTGAACCTCTGGCATGGTGTGGTGGCGGCCAGTCCATTGGATCGCTTTTATACTGATCCCGTGCTCTTTTGCCACTGTATGGTGAAACCCAGCCTGGGTGGGGTGGTGGTCCACCAGCTATATGTGCACCCAGCTGAGAATGCTATGGGGTGGGGTTGGAATCTGTACAGAAGGTACAGGGGATCAGAATTGAGTGTTGACCCTATCCCTTACCGTCTTGTGTTCTCTGTTCGCTCTCAAGTCTGGTCCATCTTAAACCGTTTCTCTCTCTGCTATTCTAAATATGTGAAGATGACGATGATGCAGCGGGTGCCCGTCTCCCGAAGCCCCACCTGGGATCTGACCACGTCCCACCCGAAGGGACACGCAACGGGCTGTCTGAGCCAGCGGCGGCGGTAGCAGCGGACGACCACCCGGACGCCGAAGTGGGAGACGAGTGGACAGAGAGCCTGTCGCCGGGCCGGAAGGCGGCCTTCGATCGGCTGGACGGCATCCTTGACCAGGAGCTGGGCGAGTTCTCTACGGAAATACACAGCCTGCTGAGTGGGGAGCGCGTCCGCTACATGCCTGACCCGTCCACCCTGGCACACCGGCCCAGTCCCTGGATGGTCATGGTGCCATTCTCTGAGTATGTCTCTGACTACGTGCCACCGGTGCCCGTGCAGAGCTACGTCAGTGCGTTGTGTGAGAGGATGACTCGCGTCATGGACTCAGAGGCAGCTCAGGGAAGGACTTGTACCCCTCCATGCGGCCCAGGTGCTGATCCCACCTGCACGGTTTCCCCCACACCCCCACTGTCCCTGTTCCTGCCCACTGTCTTGGCTCCTCCCCCCGACCCCACCCCCATTCTCGCCTCCCAGCCGAGCCCCCTCGCTACCTCGCCCCCGCGGTGGCGGCATCAAGGTCTACCTCAGATCTCTCAAGAAGTGCCCACGCGGGCCCAGAAAGTGCCCGGGGTCCCGAAGAAGCCAGATCCAGACCCGCCCAAGCCGACCCGGCACGAAGACGGCGTAATTGCAGCAAACAGAAGTGCTGCCAAGCCGGACCCCATCCCCCCAGCAGTGGAACACACCTCCGGTCCTACCCACGGCTCCAGATCCAACTCTATCAGCAGCCTGATCAGCCAACTGAAGCCAGAGGTGTTCAGCAGCCTGGTGGAGATCATCAAGGACGTGCGCAAGAACACTGTTAAGTTCTACATCCATTCCCAGGAGGAGAGTGACGTATGCGTGGAGATAAAGGTGAGTTTCGATATGACAGTCGGTGCAGTCACAGCATTACCAATAAGACCTACCTTTGCGTACCAGTGGTACAGCGTGAATTCCGTCAGACAGACCAGGGTCGTCTTCATGCTTCTTTTGGGTAGTTTTTTATGACCAGCGTGTGCCACAGTGATCCTGAGGATAAAGCAGATTGGTGTTTCTCTCTCTCACACAGCAAATTCTGAAAGGGTTAGTCATTTTGTTTAATTACCACTGTATGGAAAGGGAATCAGTCAGAACAGTCATGAATAGGGTTAGGGTCTAGCTCGGCAGGGCTGCCCGTCTCTTAGTATATATATACGATAGAACAGTCTCATAATTAACAGTGTCAAATAACGAGGAGTCATTTGTCAGGCTGCGACATGCTTTTCTGTGCAAAGTGACACTGCGTTTTGCTGCTCTCCTTCAGAGATCATCGTTCTGTCGGTTGACGTTCAAGTTCTTTTAACGAAAGCCCAGTCGACGGAGCACTGCCGTTGTCAGCTGGGCGCGGTGTGACAACGTCACATGACGCAAGTTCTTCTGACAAACTGGCACGCTTGGTTTCCTCGTTATGAAGTGTTGGTGAAATGTGTTGACGTTCTCTTGTTTGTAGACGGCAGTTCAAGTATGTACAGAGATGAAGTCTGTAGGTGCTTCATTAAAACAGGCACATAAAACACATAAAATACAGGATTTGTGCTAAGTGGTACATTGGTGTTGATTTTCAGCTGATTAGAATGAAATGTAAACCATCCATCCATCGCTATTCCAGTACAGGGTCGCAATGAGTCCCACTCTTACACATTCACACTCATACTCACACGTGGCGCAATTTGGAGGTAGCAGCTGGCTGCTTGATTTTGGGCTGAGTGAGGAGATCGGAGGGGACACCCGCGTGATTTGGGGAGTTCATGCATCGTAAACCTCACATGAGAATAAAGATATACTGAAACTTGTGCTGTTACTTAATTAGTCATTTCTACATTGTGAAATGCTTTAAAAAGGGAAGCCAAAAGAGCCGTAGCGTTATCCCAGAAGACACTGGCAATCAGTGTGAAGCGTCCAGCGGTGGGTGAAAAGTAGCATTTTAATAAGCCGTCCGAGTGAAATACCGAATTCAGCCTTTCCGCAGCTGCCTGGGAAATTCACGGGGGAACGTGTGAACAAGTGGGATTGCGGGAGGCTGCACAGCTTCAGCATGAAAGCGTAGCCAATCACGTTCCATAACACTCAGATCTTCCCTCTTAATGTACTTGCCTTGAATCTTCACGATGCAGCCAATCGGCATTAGCCTTGCATTAATCATCATTGGCAGCAGAGCTAAATAAGAGTTGTAAGGCAGCCAATTCAGCAATAGGTTAATCTGAACAGAATGCAGACGACCCTTCTAATTGAATCTAGGTGTGTGTGTGTGTATGTGTGTGTGTTGCCTGTCGCGCACACTTATGCATCTGATAGAATAACAGAGCTTCCCCCCTGACTGGCTGATGTTAACTTTGGATTCTGACATTATAGTCAGTTTTGGTTCAGTGAAAGCAAGTGGCTGCTCTCTTTGGAATCTTGTTTGTGGAAGGATCAACCTGCTTGATGTCGCCATACTAGCTAGTGCTGTATAGATTATATGCATGAATATGCATCACAATACCCCAAATAGTAATGCTGGGAGCAGCAGACTTGCGCATTCTTAACATTCCGTCGCTGTTTACTTTTACATTGTGTGTCAGTGTTAATGTTTTTTTTTCCTTTGAACTTATTCTGTTTGTCCATGCACTTAAGGTGTATATGTAGTGCTATGGTCTGGGGAACGTTACTTTGTGTTACCGTATGCTATGTACTGCATATGATTGGTGTGTCGGTAAAGCCGCACTTTACTCGACTAAGATACAAGGCAGTGTTACACCCTGAATGGGTTGCCAATGGCATATAGGTTGCATGCGTGCTCATACGTTACGAGCAGTTTACTGATGGCAGTTAGACTAACTGCTTATCTTTGGACTGCAAAAGGAAACCAGAGTAGCAAGAAAAGAACTGCTTCAAGGAACCGGATCTTATCTATACACACACACAGTGAAGAGGCCTTGGAGATGGAAGGCAGTAGTGCTACCTCCTGAGCCCCCATGCTGTTATACAGAGATCCATCCATCCATCCATCCATCCATCCATTTTCTATACCCACTTATCCTACTGGGTCGCGGGGGGTCCGGAGCCTAACCTGGAAGCAATGGGCATGAGGCAGGGAACAAACCTGGACAGGGGGCCAGCCCATCGCAGGGCACACCCACACACCATTCACACACACAGGCACACCTACGGGCAGTTTAGAAGCTCCAATTAGCCTCAGCATGTCTTTGGAGTATGGGGGGAAACCGGAGTACCCGGAGGAAAGCCCACGACGACACAGAGAGAGCATGCAAACTCCACACACATGTGACCCAGGCAGAGACTCGAACCCAGGTCCCAGAGGTGTGAGGCAACAGTGCTACAGAGATACATAGATATTTCAAATTTATCTGATACTGTTTCCTAGCTTTGTGTGATTGTGTCCCAGTGTTGGGGGGGGCTGATTCAGATACAAATGATGATTCTTCGAGGTGGTGTTTTTTAAACCTGAATTTCCAAAACTACCTAAATGATGGCATTGAGCTCTCTACACTAGCCATAACAAACTCGTAGCTGTGAGTAGCATAGTGTTTTACATGATTGACACCTACTTGTGAATTTAGGTGTCAAGAAGTGTTTTCAGTGTGTATTTTGATCTAACTGAATGCCACATGACTAATGTTTACTGGTATTGCCCTTTATAGATCTGAACTGCTCTACAGCAAAAAAAATGCAATACATATTGAATTGACCAACAAATCTCCATACAATATTGATTAGGGATGTCTTCGCAAATTATACCCTTAATAGATATTTTAATTTGTTTCCTAGCATCATGTGATATACTTTAAGCATTAACCTA
Source organism: Stomatorhinus ivindoensis (assembly GCA_019775895.2). NCBI lineage: Eukaryota > Metazoa > Chordata > Actinopteri > Osteoglossiformes > Mormyridae > Stomatorhinus > Stomatorhinus ivindoensis. Next base: position 4,703,748 of record JABFEB020000124.1, on the reverse strand, counting down.
TATGAGTGTATACTTGTCATATTTGTAACCAAATTTAGAGATTCCTTAGGGATGCCTTATTGTCAGGGATGATCAACCTGTCCATACATGCATGAACGAATCCATGGCAGGGACTAATATGTATCCATTACTATTGTCTCAATTAAATGTATCAGACTATGTAAGTTAAGTGTGTAAATACCATATCTGTGGTGGAAGTTGCATTTTGTTGAATAGGTCAGTCAATCCCCCATGGAATCCTGCTAATTGTTGACTGTTTTAATTGAATTACTGAAAGGTTTTGGAAATGTGACTTTTGTATAATCCAGGGAGTTATTACATCGCTGTGATGATGTTTGCGTGTGTCAGCGGTATGGTCTCGCCTCACTGGCTGTGGGACACGGCTTCTGCTGCCCCCGTTGTCTCCCGGGGCCCCGAGGGCGCGACGAGACACATTCCACAGTGCAGCCCAGATGGCTTCCTCTGTGTCACTGACCTACAGCAATTTGCAGCGTCGTATAGTAGAATCGAGTGGTGACAAGTTATCCCTCT
>JABFEB020000124.1:4675048-4693059 GCA_019775895.2 Stomatorhinus ivindoensis | reverse complement strand
GTGTGTGGAGTTTGCATGTTCTCCCTGTGTCATTGTGGGGTTTCCTCCGGGTACTCCAGTTTCCAGTACCCTCCATTCTTCTCCATAACTTGTCACTCCATTTGTTCTGTACCTGGTGCTCTAGCTGTTTAACACGCTTCCTCTCTCGCTCCTCAATCTGGGCCGGATCCAGGAGCGCCGTCATGGTGCGCAGGTGGCTGGGGGCAAGACGGGGGAAAGAAGAAAAAAAAAACACCTCAACACCAGTCCAGTTTCCCCTTTCATACAAGTGCCATTTATTTGACACGTGTGCGCCATCTGCTGGTAGCAGGATAAATCAGCACCCAGCTTAGCACAAAGGACAGTAGGGAATAAGCCTCCTAGTAATGGCATAAACATTTCATTGTGAATTTTCTAGCTCAGCACTAAGAGCTCTGTTTTGACATCCACTCATCAGCACCACAGTATACCCTGAATATGCTCAGAGGGCTGGTGTTGCGTACTTGCTCCTTTGGCCTCCACCTGTGGAGCTGTCCACACTGACCCAACCCAGATGGTCCCCTGCTATGGTACTCGTGCCCTCCCAAGCCAGGGACGAGGTGCTGGGGGGTGATAATGGGCGGGCAGTGTAGCGGGCACTCGGAGAGCCCGAATCCCGCCCCTCAGTGGCCGGGGGTAACTGAGACGGGGCTCTTTTCTGGAGGGAGTCGAAGTGCATGGCCCAGCGTTCCAGGTCTTCCCCCTGGTGGCGGTGGGAATGCAGGGTTAGGTTGTGCTGGGGACAAATGGACGAGACCCATGAGGACCCCCGCGCCGGTACCTGGGCCTGGTTCTGGCGCTCCTGCATCCTTCGCAGCCTGGCCTCCTCACGCTGCTGGTCCAGCTCGTGGAGCCACATCCTCCGATCGTCCCGCTTCTTGGCACTGAAAGCATGTTCCACTGGGGTGGCTTCCTGAACGGCGAGATACAGCAGAGTATGAGCGTGCCGGCGGGACAGGGCTCACCGATCGTCCATTAATGATAGAGGGTAAAGCATCGAAGAGAATGATAAAGTGATACTATCCCAGCTTTACATTTGCATGCTATATTTCAATCTACAGCTGTATAAAACAAAGTTCCCAATTAATTTAACCCACGGGACATTTTATCAACAACACAAAGCCAAGGGGTGATCATTCTGTTCTCCCCCAATTTTGCCTGATCATGATGCTAAAATGCACATCTGTTCTTTATGGGATGTACATTTGATTCCCATAGGCTGGATTTGGCCTGCAAGCTGCCTACTGGAGAACCCAACTATAAACTAAAAATCCTCTGCAGCCTCACGATACCGTCTGTGTGACATCGATATCTTTACCCCCAGGACAAACGCAGAGCGCATGGCAGCCGGAAGGTCCTTCTGGCTGCAGCGCACCGATGCTCTAGACTGCTGCAGTTTCCTTTCCTGGCTCTCCCCCAGAATCCTCTCCTCCTCCGCCTGCCCAAGCACGGTGATTGCAAAAGAGTGAGCTATGTCCGGAATTTAATCTTCTCATAGCTTGTTACAACAACCGATGAGGGACAGGATAAACTCAGGCCTACCTCTGTAAGATGATCCCCTGTGACAGTGCGGCAGTTCAGTGTTGCATCTGGAGTAACTTTCTTCTGCCGTTTTAAAGCCATTTGTTCATCTGAAGAGGAGGGTGGGTGATTTTTAGACCACTATGTATTCTATCAAACAAATGTAGAATATTAATACTGATATCTATACATCTATCAGTCTGTCCATCTTCAGGCTGCTTTTCCTTGTCAGGGTCATGGTGTCGGCAAACCTAAAAGGGCAGCCCAGCCTCCCTTTCCAAAGACCCCAAGTCTGGTTCCTTCTGGGGGATGGATCTACAGGTGTTTCAAAGCCAGCTGGAAGATAAAATCCACCCAGCCTGTCCTGGATCTGTCCCAGGACCTCTGCCCAGTGGAATGTGCTTGGAACAGCTCGCTTGGGAGATGACCAAATGCCATCCCGTGTTCATTTAGTCTTTAAATTTGCTATCTATCGAGGTGCTGCTGCGCTAAAAATTGATAGTCTCATTACATTTCCGCAGCAATGGCTGTGTAGTGAAAGTCTGTTCTGCATACCAAGCTCTTTCTTCCACTGCTCTCTCTTGGCCTCCAGAACATCCTTCTCCCTCTCTCGTTCTCCCAGCGTGCTGAAGAGGCCAGCTGGAAATCCATTTGGAATCACCCTAGATAAGAGAGCGTAGCCTTCACTGTAGTGAACAATGAGAACAGTCATTCAGGAGAAGCTGCCACCCAAACAACAGCATAGCAAGATGCCAAAGACAGTTAAGTTTTTGCCATACTTATCCTCTGAAATTAATGTAGCACCCTCTAAGAGGAAGTTGCCCTTATTAAGTAGGACATAAACATGAGAATTACCTGTTATCCTTTGCATTCTCCGATCCCATATCACTCTTGTCTGTATGAGCAGATGTAGGTTCTGAGCATGCGTCATTTTTTTCTGTTCCGTTAACACCTTCTCTGACTTCACCCCTTTGACCTTCTAATACAGAAATGAAGATCAAAAGTATATTGATACTCATTTGAGAAAATGCTACAGTATAATGAAACTGTACCACAGAGAAGAGCAGCCTGCCATGGCCCAAATTGTGCTGGTGGTTCTGTTAGCTCACCTGACTGAGGCTGGCTGCTGCAGCCCGGGCTTTGTGAACCTCCGTCTGTAGCCCGGTTGATGCTGCTCAGGATCTGCTCTAGCTGCTGCTGGGTCAGACAAACCAAGCCATTCTTCAGCGTCTCCCTGGCAACCTCAGAGTGCTTCCGGACCGTAACCTGCTTATCCATCCCGAACTTCTTTCCGGGCCACGATCGAGTCGGAGCGCCAGTCCGCGGCAAGGCTTTACAATCACCGCCTGTGTCCTTTAAGGAGGCCCTACAGGGAGGCTTTGGGGCTTCCTGGAGCTCACTCCAGGCAACAACGCTCTGTGAGTCGATCCTTTTCTTCACATCAGTGAGCCTCTCCTGAACCCTCTGGGGTTTCCCCATAACTGATTTGTTATATGTTTGCTTCAACCTGACAGGGACTTTCTCAAGTCTAGTTAAAGGCATCACCTACAATCAATACGAAACAAAATAATAAAATATAATACCAATAAATTAAAACATCAAGAAGTGTTCTAAAAATACTATCAACAGATTTCATAGAAAACTTATGAAATATTCATTATAAATTTCCTCCATTTTAATAATAGAGAATCACTTAACTTGATGTCTTTTGACTGCTGGAAGAAACCCGACCTCCCCAGCCCCTCCCACCATCCATACTGAAACTAATAAGCTTACCTTCTTTGCATTTCTTGACTCCAGACCTACAACAAAAATACATCAGTGAAAAAATTGGAAAATTACCTTACGGGACTTACTATGTGATGTTTAACATAAAAAGGCATGGGTGAAAAATCAATTACCTTGACTGGACAAAACAAGCTTTGCTTTTCCATTTTCAAGTTCAAACATGAGACCGTCTCTGAAATGCAAAACCGCACAACTGCGTAACCAACAATGCCGTTTAATAATCACTAGTAGTATAACAATTGTCTGTGCAAGACAAGGGACTGATTTAAAAAAGTGTTGAAATGGAAAGACTAAGCTTGGAAATTCGAAACTATTCAAAAGCAATTCAAATGAATGCTTAGCTACTGCATGGTAAAAGAAAAAGAGTTAATGGTTTGTGATTTCATGTTTTATTTTTAAGACTTTTCCCAGACAGCAATTAATTCGTTTAAATAGTATAATCAAAATCCATTGACCGAGATGTGTTGACAATTTGCAAATAAATACCCGAAACAGCGAAAGGTGCTAGCTGGTTCGCGATGGAAGCAGTACGAAGACATCGGAATATGGTAAATCAGTTCATTTATGTAAAATGGGTAGCAGGGCGATAGACGACTCTCTTGCTTGATTGACATGCGAGTAATATACATAATCCTAATCTAGAGGGTGATTAACTGATAGGAAAAAGTCATGTTTGATTCGACAAGAAAATGACCACCTAAACGATTAAAAAATACACTCACCCCAGATTCATTATCGCAGTACTCTCACATTAAGCTGAAAGATGGAAGTGTTTTGTTGATTCCTTTAAAACGCACAGAAACACCTTGTGGAAACATCTTGCGTGCCTTCCGGAAATCTTTATTGTGTACGTTGGTTGCTGGCCACGACCAATAAGAGCTTCACTGATTGGATTAATTTTATGACGGTACAAATAAGACGGCTAATCACACGAGCTCTTTTTTCGACATGTCTAAGCTTTCAGCCAATCAGGGTCGCGCTACGAATTTTTACATACTTAAGTATCTGGCGGACATTTTAAACAACCCAGCAGGGGGCAACACATGTTTAGTTACGTAATCACAGCTGCCTGCACTGAAATGGAAAGAGAATCGTTCATCCTGAAGTTTTACTAAATTAAGGGTAGACTACATGATACGGCACGAACGACCCACTCAGCAACTAAAGGTATTTCAAATTAATCCTTTTGGAACAATGATCTGAAAAACATGGGCTATACGTCAATCGGTTTCTCTATTTTTCTAATTAAAGCAACATGAGCTAAATGAGAGAATCTCAAATAACGTGCTTTTTACTCTGGGCATAAAACATCGTGCTAAAATCGGATCATAATAAAGCGTAGTTGTATTTGTATTGTTCTGCGAGAATCAGCGGGAAAATTACTAGTAAGTTACAAGCATTAAACTACAGAATTAACGCACAGATTGATGTGGTAAACTTTGTCTTCATCTAAGCCACGCCTATTCCGAGTACCGACCAATGGAAAGCAGAAGTTTCTGTCCGATCTGACGAATCAACATATCGGATGCGGGCAGTTCCTGGTCCCTTATTTGGGATTGGATCATAGCACCATCTGTGGGCCGCCATTATGGTTTCAGAAGTGAAAAATTGTTGAAGTGTTTTTTTGGCCAGAAGGGGAGCATCGAGATCCAGATAAGGAATATACGGATAATTCCCTCTTCGCTTTCTTCTGGCAAATCAGGACGAGACGGATGGCCATTGTAGGGTTAACGGAGCAAAACTTTTAAGTGGCTTTCTGATCCAGCTAGCCGTACAGCTGGCTGGGTTGACGGCTGCGGCGGTGAGAAACAAGGGCATGGAGAGCAGCGCTGATGTAAGCAGGTCAGAAGAGGGGAGAAAGAAGAAGAAACGTCATAATAACAGCCGGTACTCATGCAAAAGGATCGTGAAAGGCCATGCTTGCTCTTAGATATGCCTAGCTGCCGACGAACCGTCATGACAGGCCCTTTTACATTAGTGAGGTAGCACTATATTGTCGACCAGTTATCCAGACAAGGAGGGTATCATCCAAGAACACTGTGCTTCGAGTAAACAGAATGTTATACCAGCTGCCTAGGACGGGATGCTGATCGTTGTTTAGATTCTTGTAAATGATCATTTTAAATTTGTACGTGTCTCTAACCTGAGATGTTTACTTGTTCCGATTTTTAGTGAATGCCCTGACACATCGACCTGGAGCTCGTTTCCTGAGTGCATTTTCATAGGAAGCAAAGTCTAACCCCCACCGACCGGCTCTTTAACAAAAAATAACGTTTTTATTGTTAAAGAAGGCTGTACAGCCAGTCGGCTAGCTGCCTGAAAATTTGGGTCGGAGAATCGCCGAAGGACAGACGTCTCTAAATGAGACACTTCACCGGCTGCATTTGTGCTTATTTTTTTAAGAAACCTGAATTATAATTCAGATAAACACGCATAGGTTGCTTTCGGGGATTCGTCCAGGACCGAGGCGTGTCGATCTGATTCCCTGGTCACTCCGGCTGTCGGACCCCAGACACGAGGGTGATCAAACCGGTAAGTGTGGATGCTTGTGCTGCGCCTTTCCCCACTAGTTTGTTTATTAGTCACACTTCCAGCCTGTGCTGGACGCATCACGAAAGGTTAGCTTATTTTTGACTCCTCACTCGCAATAAAACGTGCTCGTATGGATAATTTCAACATCGGATCTCAAGCCACCAAGGCGTAGGCTCGATTTTCTCGTTATCCCCGATGTTGGCTGGTTAGTGATGGTAACCCGTCATGGTCTTTTACATACCGGCTACACATGCGTCATTTCCATCACTGTGCCCCATTGCGTAAGCATGGCTGTCGTTCATTTTTTATATATTATTAACCCACATGGCGTTTCCCGACGGGGCATCCGACGCTCATTGCGCGGCCAGGCCCACACGGGGCCCGCGAAGCCGCCCGGATCTCCGCGCACATTTCGGCCGGAGGTGACAGCAGCGCCGCAAACCGGCCGCCCTCCCCCTTGTCTTCACGCCTACTTCGACATTTTGACCACGTGTGTCGTAATGTTTTTTAAAAACGGGGGATAAATCTTAATTTGCTCAATATGAAATTACGTAAAGGAGCTGCGTAAGTGCAGTTGCAATATTCGGCTGTAACAGTAGGAGTTACATAAGACACCCGTCGGACACGCAAATGGAAAGGATATTAATTGAGGCTTATCTTAGTTGTGTACTTTGTAGTCTTGTGTTGAAGTGCCAGCGACCACAGTTGTCGTTCTAACCTGGAGACTCCCCCATCAGGCGTTACACTGCGGTGTGCCCCAAGGTAGATCTGTGATCTATAAGGTTGGATTTTTCCGTCCTATTGAGGATCCTGGCTGCCACAGGTGCAAGGGTGAGGGCACGGAGTCCAGCTCTCTTGTGGAAGGACAGTGTTTCTGTCATGGATGCAGGTTCATTAATAATGTACTCCTCTTACATCATTCATAATGACAAAGATGAAAATAATCAAAATTAAAATATGCAGGCACAGGATCCCTCAAACAAAGAAAGAAACGTTTTTGTCTCTTAAACTCTGGTTTCCAGTGATGTTTATTCCAGTTTGTTTTGCACATTCAGATCAGTCAGTGTTGCCAAACCATATCCCAGATAGGTACTATACCAAACCTAGATCTTAAATCCCTAATCTCCTTATTACTTCCCTAAGTGTTCATTTCCTCTAAATGCATTAATGCATATTCTTACCAGCTGCTCTCCTGATTTGATTATAGCAGGCCTGGATGTGAAATTGTTGTTGAGAGAAGAGTCTGTCTTGGTTTTTGTGCATTTCATGTTACTTGTCAATATAGGTTTATTGCATTAAGCATCATAAGCTGCTTAGCCACTGTGTCACTTTCTGGAGTTTCTATCTTCCCATCGCTGTTGAGGAATCAGGTGCCCCACACCCAGAATTGCCACCATGTCCATACTCCCTGCAGCGTTCTTAGAATGATCACCGAGTTGGTATTCCCAACTTGGGGCACAATGAGGTTTTCTCCATCACTGCTTGCATCCAGTATCTGTCACCATGGATTACTGGAAAGTCAGGCATTTCCACGGCTGTCTGTTAAAGGTGCAGTGTTGGCCCATCCTTTTGTTTTACCAAGCAGTCCCAATGTTTGTTGTCAGTCCCTACTCGCTTGTTACTGTGGATACCTTCTATTTCCGTGTCTTCCATGGTTCGGCTGTGAGTCACTTGTGTACAGTTGTACCTTTCTCCACCTTCCCCCCACTTAGCCGTTCAGTCTCGTTGATCTCGATGACATTTGATTCTGATGTAGGACCTTCACGTGATGCTCCCCCACCCCCTCAGACAGTGGGGGGGTGGGGTGGGGACAAATGGTAGTATTTTAGTGGTGAGAAGGAATTTGCTGAATGCTGTGGCAGTCCTTGACCCTGGAGGCAGGTCATCTTGTGGAATCCCACCTTGCATGTAGCCCCAAATATCCTGATTCCTCCATTAGTGCTTGTCACCTGTTTAATAGCCCTCTCTCTGCAGAGCCGCCCCTTCCCCCAGCCATTTTTGGACAAGCTGTCCTTCCACTCTCTTGGGGGTGACGGTTTGGTCCAGGCCACACCAAAGCTTGAGACGTCATCGCTCTTCCGACTTGCCTTCTGCCTTGTTTACGTTCCCTCACCAGCCAGTCTTGTGGAGCCACTCGCTCTGCCTGACTCCGCCCCAGCTGTATTGTAGAAAGGGACATAGAAGTACATAATATTCAAGTGTTTGAGACGGGAAGCTGGATGATGCTGACCCCTTGCGCTCCCAGGCCCCTGTCATCCTTGATTTCCCCAGGGGGGGGGTCTCTCCCCAAGGTGCTTCATGGCTCCATTCTCAGCACGTTCAGTTTCGCCCTATAAATGGGAAAACGTGACGAAATATGACGTCTGTGCATAGACATTTATTATGTTATGATGACGTCAATGCCGCCAAACAGTTTGGGGTGTAGCTGTTTATTTACCTAGAAAAGCTTTTCAATTGTCTTGTTTTCTTTTATTTTCTTTGTAAATGTCAAGGTACTATGCTAGCTAATGTTTCTCTCATGTGCTCCCAACTCCTGATTGAATAAACATTCAAAAGTGGATGTTTATCAGTTTAAAATGCAGTTTCCCCCCCCCCCTATCTCCATGCGTCTGCTGAATGAAGAGTTTTTCAGAATGGCTATCGGGGGAGATGGAAGTGCTATCTAGAACAGCAACACATACGCACTCACAGACACACACACTTCCCCAACCACGTGACGTCATTCGTAATTTAGCTGGATTTTGGTCTGTGTAAACAAGCTTGGACAGATGCTTCAAGCAAGCGGTGACAGTTGATGGCACTCAGAGCCCCTCCCCAGGTGTAATTTACACAATTACCCAGCCGCATCCCCCACTGCTGTTTGTGTTATGGTGACGCCAATACTCCCCTTTGCTGTGGCCCGAATACACGGTCAGTGGTGACGCACACTTTGACCGGGGCAGGCTGATGCCCAATGTGTATTTTAAAAGGCTGCGTTCATTCGGTGCGCCGAACTGCGTACTTCGTGGCATTAGCCCTCTGAATGGAAATGTGTGGGCACTTTTGCGCCCTGCTTCTTTTGTGACCAAACATTCTAGAAGTAGGCCGTTTGGTGGGCAGCGACTCTCCCGCCCTGAGGCAGGCTGTTTGAGCAGCGGCGGGTCGCCCCTCCCTGGAATCCCGCAGTGGTTCCCAAATCCTAGATAGGTGGCAGCTAAAATTAGCTCAATAATGGCCCAAGGTCAGCAGTCGGAGAAGTGGACACCGAGAGATAATCTGCCCAGGCACCCACGGAATAGAGGCTTACCTCTCCTTTGTCTCTCCTTGTTGCTGCGATCAAGGTGTTTGGCAGAAAAGAATTTGGGGCAGGAAGATTCAGCTTGGTTTCTTTCCCTTAAAGCTCTGGCAGGGATTTTTTGGAGGTGGGTAGGTGGCACTTTGACCCATGCCGAGTATCGTCTGTTAGGACCCTACATCTGGGAAAACCCACTGCTTGGTGGGGGGGGGCGGGTGTTGTGGGGTTTCCTTTTTTGGGATGAAAAACACAAGTCAGCTGACAGTTTTTGTCTGTACCTGATTGGGTGGCAGTTAAGAACATAAGAACTATAGAAACGAGAGGAGGCCATTCGGCCCATCCAGCTCGCTTGGGAAGAACTTAATAAGTTGTTAAAATCTTATCTAGCGCTGATTTAAAGGAATTTAAAGGAGTTTGGTACCTCCAAGACGTTTGTATAAAATATATAATATAAATTGTCTTTATTTTTGCTGCTCTGTCACCCCCAAGCCCCCCCGTTCTGATCGCTTTTGTATATTTTGTGGTAACCACAGGAAAGTGCGCCAGTGGCTGAGTCCCAGTGGACCTCAGGGTCATGGGGCGTGGGAGCCTCAGGCAAGCCACTGGTGGTTAAAGTGTTTGGGCCCTGAGAATGTGTGTGTGAGGCTGAGGGAACGGAGGGTGAGAAGCTGCTTAGTACCCCACCGCGCCGGGCCTTTCCTCTGTACCGCACCGCGCCGGGCCTTTCCTCTGTACCGCACCGCGCCGGGCCTTTCCTCTGTACCGCACCGCGCCGGGCCTTTCCTCTGTACCGCACCGCGCCGGGCCTTTCCTTCTCCCTTTGCTAAATGAAAATGATTTTTTTTTCTTGCAAAAAATTTTAAGTTTTTCATGAGATGCTTGGGATGCTTGTAAATAAAAACCATGATAGTACTTAATACATTTTGCTTCTTAACCAATCTATTGATCTGATTCAATAGCATGATCTGTAAATTTCTTGATGTGACATTCAGACAGTCTGCAAGTGCTGCATATTAATAGACTTTTGTCACAGTTAGTGGTGCCTGGTGCTGGACAGCTTGATGGCACCTCCTATTTTGGGTCTTATGCAGGTCATTTTTACAGTTGACGTGCATTAATGGTTGCAGACTCATGTATTTTTTATGAAATTGTTAAAGTTCCGAGGAACAGGCCAAGAGGAACACCAGTTGTTAGTGTGCGCTGGCCCGTAGCGAGGTGTTCTGTGCCAGGCGCAGATCACTGGGGGAAGGTTTGACACCTAGCTTTTGGGAACCTAAATGATTATCTTGCCGTGGTTCTCCAAAGTAATAACATAGAACTATGTTCGTAATTTACTTAAAAGCTGTGCAGCAGGTCATTTAATGTGATTTTAACGTGGTAAATAACCATTTTCTTGCTGGCCTGGACCCTGGTGGTTTATCCTGCTTTGTCATACTTGGTTTTTTTGATAACTGCGCATACAGTTTGTGGTTCTGGCCCCCACAGGTCTTGTAAGCTACGAGGTGAGGCACACCCCGAACAGGAGGTATTTATGGTCAAGGAAACGGTGTCTTCGGTCTGTGGGAAGAAACCAAAAGATAGCATGCAGACTCAGCATGCAGCAGAGGGCCTGTTTGAGTCACGGGTCTGTCTGAGCAGCCACCTCAGGAAAATCCTCCCTACTCTCTGAGTACCTGATGGGATGAGATCAGGGATGCTTTTCCTCTTGCAGCTCTTATCTGAATTTGTCTTCAGTCTTCTTCACTCTTGCTTTCTCCCCTGAAGGTATGGAAATAGTGGTGTTAGTGTGCAGCTTGTGTTTGGTCATTTTGGGGAAGTAGGGATGAGGGCCTTCAATTATTGAAAGTTTGGGTTTGGGTCCAATTTTCAGACTGTACCCATGGCTGGACCCTGATGAGAGACTTGTTTTTCCTTACTGCGGTGTTTGTTACTAGTGCTCTGTCACAAAGAGGTTTGGTCACCTCCTGCTGCTGTTTCTGGGTCTAAAAATCAGCTGTTCTGTTGGGTTCCGCCTGCATGCTTGCTTACGTTTCTATTATGTTTTTTGTTGTTGTACAGAAGATGTTTCTGTGATTTGCTTCTAGCAGCATGTGGCCATGAATAGACCCCCCAGTCTTGATGACTGAGCATAAGGGAGAAGGGATGATTTGGTGTAGATGTCTCTCTATCAGCCATGATGGAGCTGTCCAGAAAAGTGTCATCATTCAGCACAGCATAGGATCAGGACTGGGGGGGGGGGATGGAGGGAGTTTCTCCTCTTGACTTCTGTCCCAAAAAAGACAAATAGCAGGAATATGATACTTGAAACTGGTGGACCTAGACGTCAGGCACGGGCTGGTCCTTCATCGGGGCTGCCGGCCTGCTCTGCATGTTTGAGAGTCATGGCATGTCCAGGCTCTTCACTTGGCTCCACACTCTGTCCCTGCTTCTGCTTAACGTCACCCTTGGGCTCATGCCACGGGCTCAAAATGGACTCTGCGCAAAGTGCAATGATTTCATATACTCGGTATCCATCGGCGTTATTACTGCAGCTGCTGATGCAACAGTAATGAAAAAGTGCCGATGTAGATTTTGATCGTAATCAACAGAGTTAGACCTCCCAGTTTCCTGACCCTCAAAGCTTAACTCTTCTCCCTTGCAGTGATATGTTTTCTCATCTATGACACTTCCTCTTACCACCAAAGGAGTTACAACAAGACTGAATTCAGCCACTCTTCTCAAATGGTTCTTGTTTCTCGGTACTGTGCTTCCACTACAGTGGAGCAAGAAGGTCGTGTCCTCCTTAGGGACCATGCATGCAATGTGCTATGCTGTGAGAGGTTAGTGAAGCACATGTTGGGTCTGTAAGGATTTAGAGCTGGGCCATGTGCTTGTTTCTCTGACCACTTCTCCAGAGCTGGCCCTCTGGGGAAGAACAATACCCTGACCATCAGCTTGCGTGAGCAAGTGTTTCCACAGAACAAGTGTTTCATGTATAGTCAACATGGCAGGTTACAGGCTCTTTAGTTAATGACTTGAAGTCAACATGATGTAGCGAACCATCACTGGACAGAAGGGCAGGTGTGTTTTATGTGGTGCAGGGAGTGACCCATTGTGTTTTACTTATTATCTAGTTATGGTTCTCAATGAATGAGAATGAGAGTTTTTGTGCCTTTATGATCTTTTTTTTGTGGTTTCCTACTCTAGATTGATTGGCCTGCAGTTTCACAAATGCTCTGTGTCTCGGAGACTCTCATCAACTATGACGAAGACCCCTTTGTTATGTTCAGATCTGTTATATGTATGAGATTTGTGTGATATGTTTCTCAGCAATCTCACCTGTGAGTAGGGCTGGGTACCAAACTTTGGAACTTTTGTGGTACCAACCGAAATGCTCAAATCCTGTCGAGGATCGAAAAATTAATTTCGGTGCCAAATTCCGAGCGGTAAATCTCAGGGTCTGTGAGCCAATAAGCATGCAGCACACCTGTATAAAGATCTAATGTAGCTGGTGATTGGCTGTCTAACGTAACATTACACTAACACGTCATGTAGGCTGGAGGAAAAAAAATGGATGGCCAGAGACTTGGCTCGCGTTTTATGTTGTTTTTGTTTGTCACGTAGTGTAAAAAATGCCAAAGAAATCAGAAGTGTGGCTCCACGGGGTTCTGGACAGCGACCATTTAGTTGCATTTTGCGGCCATTTTTGGAGACAGCCCAATTAATTATTTTTATTATTTTTTAACTAGGTGCACCACTACGACTTGCAAAAATGCCCCTCGTGTAGCAGGTGATCACATCACACATCACATGTAACACCCAGAGAGAGTGAGAATTGGTGTGTGTATATGTATGCATGAGCGTGTGAGCGAGATCATTGGTCCTCGGTCTGATTCACTACCTCAGAGGCGCTACAGTGTTACACTTGCTGATTGCTTGACCACAAGCACCAGTGCTAACATGGAAGTTATGTGGAAGAACAGGAAAAAGTTGGTATTTTTGTTCATCAGTAAGAGCGAATACCTTTTGCCTGCGTCTCCAGCCGGTGCCAGCGGTGAAACGTGCCAAGGCTTATTAGTGAGATAATGTTACATCATTTTTATTCTGTAGAAAATGAAAACTCGATCTGCTGGCCAGATTTATGAGTTATAAACGATGCGGGTCGTACAAGTAAAATCAGGGCCCTCAAATTTCACACATTGACCGTGGGATATATGCATTTCAACCAGTTCACACACTCACAGAAGTAAGGAACAATTCCCTCTAAGGTGCCTATTATATGCAATTAATGGACAGAGAGTGGAGTTTTCCCACTGACTTCATAGCTGTCCCAGTCAAGTTAGACAGTTTTAATAGCCACCTGCTAGCAAATCAGAAAACAGCATTTGTTGCATGTGATCCCGCTGCAAGCACGGTATTACTTGTATACTCGTATACAGAATGTGGACAAGGTGTAAGTTGCAGAGTAAGATCTGATGAATGTGGTAGGCAGGGCTCTGAAGTGTCACGCATTGACCATGAGACACAGACTCCGCCCCTAACAGATGTAATCTCACTCCAAACTTTTGATGAAACTTGGGAGCCCTGGTAAAATATAAATAAGGCTTTGTCTTGTTATGATTGCTATCGAGCCCCCTAGTAACCACCCAATAACTAACAAAACAATGTTCAAATAAAACATTAGTGCTGTGATGTTTAATGTATACTTGTTGAAACTGATTTAAAATCTTCTTGGCATCGAAAAAAAGTATTGTTCAGGTATCAATATCGAAATCAAGTTATCGTTCCAGCACTGGTATTGAAATATCTTTGTGAAATGCCCAGCCCTACCCGACACCCCAACCCAACCCCCACCTTCTGCAAAGTGTTAATTTTATAGCCTAGTGGCTGACAGTGTGGGAGCATTAATGTAGGTCACCTGGTTGGCTGAAGCACATGGTAAAATACTCAGGCTGGCTCACAAGACCCATTCTCTCCTGAGGTGAGCAAGCATTTTCCGAAGCTGATGATACGTGACCCACCCAGACCTGCACTTGTCTTCTCTTACCATATGTGGAAGTGGAATGACTCTGGATGGTAATCCTGTTTAGTGGTTTGTCTGCTTTACAAAATCTGCCTGTAGCTATTTGTGATAAGCATGCGCAGCCATCCCCCGCTTTCCCGATCAATTTAGTAGCCTGTTCAGTCGAGTGTTACTGAGAAGTTGGTGTATTTGTGTAATGGGGTTGGATCTTGACAGGATGAGCGTTAAGACAAGCCTCATTCAGACGCTGGACGAGAGCTTCTTTGATGATGACGGAATAGCGGCTAAAGAGGAAGCTCTGGATCGAGACCTTGGCTTGCCGCCAGAAATCTGTCGCTTACGGGTCTGTGTAGCAGCGTAGCTGATCTCAAGAAAGGGCTTGACGTAGAAAAAAAAATTGTGCATGCGTGTGTGGGAATAAGTTGTAAGTATAAATACACTAGATGCCTGAAGCCCTTGAAGTGAGTTTCCGATCTTTCGGTGTTAATCTGGCATGCTCTGCTGCACGGCTCCTGTTACCCCGGAGCCGATGTGACGCTTTCCAGCCGCGTGCCGTCTCCGCATTACGAACGGGCTGGTATAAAACGGGCGGGGTGATGTCACCGTAGCTGGCAGCATCTGTGGTTTTCACTGGCTCTGGTTTTGCTCATGTGACCCGTCTGGGACAGAGCGCGGCTTGTTTATTCTTCCGCTCTTCAGAACTCTGTCGTCCCGAGAAGGTTCTGTGAGGCCCTTTAAGTCATTAGCTCTGACTGTATAAAAACATACAGGTGACATTATATGGCTGCTGAAGGTGGGGGTGAATCTGTCTGCAGGCCCACTCACTGTCAGAATGGACGGGGGCTCTGATGTGAGTTTGTTGGCGTTTGCCTAGAGACTGCACTCTACTCAAAATTATTGTTACCTCTGTGACTAACCTGTTTTTCTAAGGAGGGAATAGCTATAATGTGCTTATTTTTTTAAAGCTGATTATGTTCCTTGTTTCCACATAAGATCCATGCCATGGACATGACCCACCCAATTATGGGCTTTTATTTCACCTTCTGCCCACCCTCTGCGGTCTTCAGGGCACCCAGGGCTGGATACCCGGGGAGAGCAATGCAGGGGTGATTGTCTTCCATTTCAGTGTGGTTTCCAACTGATTCCAGAGACCGTAAAGAATTTCTGCTGTGCCTTTCACTGTCGCTAATAACACATGACAACACAATGTAACCTCATTTAATCCTCCTCAACGCGGTTGTATTTAACTTTTTTGTTTTCATGTATGTTTATGTTTGGAAGGCATCGAAAAAATTGCTCTGGAATGTGAGAAATGCCAGTCGCACTCTCTATATGCGCTGCGGCTTGTCGGAACGCGCTTCTTCCCGGTGCCATTTCTTGGTGACTGCTTTCCCGGTGGACGGAGCTGCTGGTGACTTCTGAGGGGCTACAGCCCCGGCATGCATGGTGCCAGTCTTTCCTGCACCTGGGTGAGGATGAGGAAAGTCTTTAGGTGCCCGCTTTCGCTCATCGCCACGATGCTAACGGTAATGATGCTAAAAACAGAAGGGACGGCGCTAGCGATAGGACCCCCCCCCCACAGGGCCAGCTTTTTAGCCTCTTAGCTGAACGATTGTTTATGTCCTGCCATGTCGGCGGTGGCAGCGTGCAAGGACGAGCTGTTACTGGGGGAGCGAGGGAGGCACGGGCGATGGACAGGTTTGTTGTGCGTTTGAACTCCTGGACAAGTGTGGCCTCGTCTGCCCTGACTCTTCTCTGATTGCTTCTGGCCGGCTGGGAGAACGTGTCTCCCCCAGGCCAACAGGCTCGCACCTTGAGCGGGGAGAGCCGCTCGTAGCCGTGAGCGACACCTTTTTTTCAGCTGGTCGGGGAACTTTGGGAATGAACATTCCCTCAACACGTGTATGTGTTTGACACCTTTTGAAGGCGGGAAAAATGTGCCGTAGCCTCTGGACCCGATGGCTGCTTGGTGGCAGCTCTGATCTTCAGTTTCTGCTGCATCTGTGCCTCTTGAACGGATAATTTGTCCCAGTGTTTCCGGACCCAGTCCTCAGGGAACCCTGGACACTGCGAGTCTTTGCTTGTACAGGTGTCTGGTATTCGGTGTTCCTGATTGGCTGGGAGCTGGGAAGGAGCAAAACCATGAACTGTCTGGGGTTCCCCATGGACTGGGTTGGGAAACACTGATTTATCCGTCCATCCATCCATCTTCTGCACAGTTTTCCTTATCAGTGTCAGAGAAGGGCTGGGGCGCACCGTAGTGTGTGTGCCTGTAACTGTTCATCCTCATCTGCGTTTCCCCCCTCTGGTCCCGCAGGAGGCAGCACCTGAAACCTGCCCCGGTGCCCGGCGAGTGGGACTCGACTGGCTGGTGGGCGTGGCCGGCGGGCTGGCTCCTCCCCCACCCGGCAGCGGCGTGCGCTCCCAGCCACCCCCCTGCGCCTCGCGCTCGCCCAGCCTGCGCGCCCGAGCCCATGCCCCCGGCAGTGCGCGGCCCAACGCCATGTGCCCCCCGCACGGCGTGGAAGCGGGCAAGCATGGCACGGGCCAGGGGCGGGACCAGGGGCGGGACCCGGGCGGCTGCGGTGGCACGGGCGTACCGCTGGAGCCCTTCGTCCACCAGGTTGGCGGCCACACCAGCATGCTGCGCTACGACGACCACACCGTGTGCAAGCCGCTCATCGCCCGCGAGCAGCGCTTCTACGAGTCTCTGCCTCCCGACATGAAGGAGTTCACCCCCGAGTTTAAGGGTAAGCGGGAGGGCGCGGCTGCCAGAACACGCACATGCTCAGTTCAAGGTACGGTGATGCAAATGTCCCATGCTGAACCTCTTTAGCATAATGCTACCTTTCTCTACAAGTTTAGTGCAGCACGTTTATGTCAAGGGCCTAATTGAGAGCTGTCGTGTCAAACTCTGTAATCTGTCAAACTGAATTTACCCTTACTTGAGCTGGTCTTCTGAATCTTCAAAAGGGTCCGACTTCACTTATTCCATTTGCGGCAGAATGTTGGGAAATAGGGACGATAACAAATTCAGCCGGGAAAGAAATCTCGCTCTCTACTCCTGTTTATCCCGGATGGTGCCCTTTACTGCCAGCTTTTACTGTTTCCTGTCCGATCCCCAGCTCCCCAAGCGTGTTCCTCACGGAATTTAATTGAAGGGTCTGTTGGGTCCTTCTGCCTCAGTGTGCCTAAATCAACGCTGAGAAGCAGCAGGCTCGTGCACCTTATACAGGGCTAACAATATTACTCCTGTCATCCTGAATTAAGGCCTCTTGTCGTTGTTTTTTTCGTACTGGATCATCTGGGCCTCTCAGTGCCGTCTTTGGTCGTCTCTTCTGTACCCTGTTTGCTGGCTGTTCCTCCAGTTTGGGTCTTCACAGCCAGACCGTCAGTTTAGGTCGGAAATCCATTTGTCAGGAATTAAACGGAGGCACAGGAGAGCTGAGGACTGCTGTGCTCTGCAACGTTTCAAACGGCAAGCAAAACGGCAGGAGAACGACGCTGATCGTTCCATAGTCCCTATTCTGCTCATTTTCCACTTGCAGTCCAGGTAGCCCCGTTTTCCAGTCCATTCAGTCTGTTCCCTTCAATAGGCCATCTGGTTCAGTTTGATCAGGCTGTCCTCTCGTCCTGCACTCCAGCTGGCCCCATTTCCCTGTACTATCAGCCTCCTTCCTCTCTCCGCAGCACACATCCCCGGGCCTTGCGCTCGGATTGCTTCTTCGGTGTGCAGTAGCATGGATTCTGCAGTGAAAGGGGGAGTCGGAAGTCTCTGGCAGATAGTATTACATCATCATTCTGTGTTTCGCCAGATCAGACCCTGGAGTGTGACAGATGACGGTGCTGGGTCGGGGGTGTGGGGGGGGGGGGGGG
>JABFEB020000124.1:4649088-4661219 GCA_019775895.2 Stomatorhinus ivindoensis | reverse complement strand
GGGGTCTGCGTTGTGAGTGGTGCCAGTGGCTCATGGGGTCTGCGTTGTGAGTGGTGCCAGTGGCTCATGGGGTCTGCGTTGTGAGTGGTGCCAGTGGCTCATGGGGTCTGCATTGTGAGTGGTGCCAGTGGCTCATGGGGTCTGCGTTTTCTGCTTTTTCTGTTCTCAGCGGGACCTCTGGCCCTGGCCAGGGACCTGCTCACCGATGACTCTGAGCCCTTCTTCGTGCTGAACAGCGATGTCATCTGTGACTTCCCGTTCGAGGAAATGCTCAGGTTCCACAAGAGTCACGGAAGGGAGGGGACTATCGTGGTGAGTGTCAGGGTGGGGCAGAGCTAAGCAGAGGTGGTCTTTAAAAGCCAAGAGGTCTGACCAACAGTGTGTGTGTGTGTGTGTGTCTGTGTGGGGGCGGGGGGCATGTGTGCCAGGTCACCAAGGTGGAGGAGCCATCCAAGTACGGTGTGGTCGTGTACGAAGTGGAGAGTGGCTGCATTCACCGCTTTGTGGAGAAGCCTCAGGTCTTTGTTTCCAACAAAATCAATGCGGGGATGTACATTTTCAGCCCCTCCATGCTGGATAGGATACAGGTCAGTGACTTCGCTCCCTTCACTCAATGGTGACGTCAGTATAGCTGCCAGTATGCAGCCTTGAGTTATTCTGGTCTTCCGTGAAGCTTTTTCCACAATATAAGTGCCTCCATCCCTCAAAGTCCTTTTAAGTTTTTCTTTGGCCGTCACCTGCATGCTGATCGCTCTGTTTCCTTCCTGTAGCTGAGGCCCACTTCCATCGAGAAGGAGATCTTTCCAAAAATGGCCCAAGAGGGACATCTGTATGCCATGGAGCTTCAGGGTATCACGACTTCAAGCCCAGTGTCGCTTTTCCCTTTGTTATATCCATAACTAATGCCAGTCTCATGTCAGCATTGCTTTAGAACAGGGGTGGGGCCCTGTCCCATGGAGGGCCAGTGTGGCTGTGGATTTCAGCCAATAAGTGGGTCCCCAGGACTGGAGTTGAGAACCACTGTTTTATTATTGGTTGATTGTGAGGTCATCCCAAAAACCCGCACCAGCCATCCATGGAACAGGTTCCCCACCCCTGCTTTATGTATTGTGTTCTTGTCCTGTTCTCTGTGATGGACCGCTGTCCCTTCAAAGCCGTGTCTGCTTCTGTGATACAAACATACTGTCACCTTTTTGAATTTAGCGAATACAGAACCGTATTCGGTGTGCACCTTTTCTTTCCAGGGTTCTGGATGGACATTGGCCAGCCCAAGGACTTCCTGACAGGGATGTGTATGTACCTGCAGTCTGTGAGGCAGCACAGTCCAGACAGACTCCGCACTGGGCCTGGTTTCCTGGGCAACGTCCTTGTGGTGAGTAAGAGACCCAGGAGGAGAATCATTCAGAGTTGCCCTAGCAGACTGAGTTTAGAATTTGGTGATCAGTGATGACGCACAACAACGAAATGTGGCCTCTGTATTTATATGTATGTGACATCATGATATAGCAGGGGGCAGCTAATTCAGTGCCCAGGGAGCAGTGCTTGGGGGCGGTACCTTGCTCAGGGTACCTCAGTAATCAGGGATTCGAACTCACAATCTTTCAATCACAAGTGCGCTTCTCTAGCCATTAGGCCACCACTGCCCGCTGTATGTGTGGTTAGGATGCTTTCACAAGTCCCAAATTACTTGCAGGCCTGTGAATCAGTTTAAGCTAATCCCGTTACATCGACGGCTACAGAAAATATGGAGGAAGTTAAACGGATGTCGTACAAGGAACTCGTAGAATGAAGAACGCCACGCAAGCAGCTCCTGCATGCCTTGCTGTGGATCCTCCTAGGGTCCAGGCCCATGCTAGCAGGATGGTCTGACATGACCTTCCACCCACTGGGATGTTGATGGTGGGGATGGTGCTGGTGACCTGCTCAGCTACAGAGTATGATTCTGTCCTGATTAATGCCATCTGATCATGTATGGGTCTCTCTCCCAGGAACAATTCGCTGTTGGCTGTTCATGGTCACCCAGGTCAGTTCTGTATTCGCTGACATTCACCTTGCGAAAACAGTGTTTCCCAAACCCAGTTCTCGGGGGAACCTGGGACAGTCCATGTTTTTGCTCCCTCCCAGCCAATCAGGAACACCGAATACCTAGTACAGGTGTGCTGGGAGCTGAGAGGAAGCAAAAACCTGGACAGTCCAGGGTTCCCTGAGTACTGGGTTGGGAAACACTGCTCTAAAGTAGGGATGTGCAACCCCCTCACTGTGGAGATGGGATACACATCGCCAGCGATCACTTACATTAGATACACTACTACTAATGCGATGCGATATGATTCACCGCTATTGAGATACAGTGATATTAGACACAATTTGATTCAACACGCTACAAATGCAGCGCAAAAAATGTGATGCTATGTACTTCGATATAGTACAGAAACGGTTTCAAGAGGGGAAATCAATTTAAATATAAAATTACTGGTCAAAAATTATTCGTGACATTTCTGAATAACTAAGGCATGTGGCCTCTACTGATGTTTATATATCAGTGAATTGGATTTCACCGATGGAAAGATGTTGGAAACAATGTATCTTGAGTTCACCCCAAATCGTATCTGGTGCACACTTATCACAATGCGATTGCCCTGATTGCTTTATGCTGGTGCACTGTTGCGAATTGGTGAGCCTTACCGTCCCTGCTCTTAAGGGTTGAGTGAAGCGTGACCCCTCTGTCACGTCCTCTTCTCACTATTGTATCTGCATATATGTAAGAGACCCAATGTGTGATGGGATGTTAATTTCTTAATTGAATCACAGGCCACAACCGTAAAGTGCCTGCTTTAGATGTAATTGTCATTATTCATTTCCTTCAGCTTTTTCTGTATTTGGCAGTTGTCTCTATATGCAGTGACATTTGTCTAGGAGACGTCTTAGTGAGCCTGAGGCATAGGTCGCACCCTGAATGGGCTTCCAGTCCATACATTTGTTCCGATTCACAAAAATATGCAATCAAGGGATAAACCCTTTACTATCTATGGTACCGTACCAGCCTAGTTTGCCAACATATTGATACAGCAGTTTGCAGCAGTCATCCCATAGTATGATTTATTCATTATTAGAGTATGTAATCAAAGAAAAACTGATTCCATCTTTGCTAGGAATTCCAATCATCCGTGTGGAGAGCTCAGATGAAACATATGTCTTCATTCCACTAGGGGGTGCTACTGTGTTAATTGTTTCATTTAGTCTGCAATCATGTATTTTCTGGCCTTTTCTTTATAGCACGTTTTTGTTATTATTTTTTTATTAAAGTGGATTCTACAGAACAAGCTCTCTTCATTAACTTCCAGTCGTAAAAATGTGAGATTTGAGGGACTGAGCTCGTCCCCAAATATTAAACTCGGTATTTTTTTTTATGAAACGCTGAGTTCTGCTGTGCCATCCCCCTCGGCAGGACCCTACAGCTCAGATCGGGCAGAACTGCACCATCGGACCCAACGTGACTCTGGGCGCAGGAGTAGTGCTGGAGGATGGGGTGCGGATCAAGCGCTGCACCGTGCTGAGGGGATCTCGGGTGCGATCCCACTCCTGGCTGGAGTCCTGCATCGTGGGCTGGAGCTCCTCTGTGGGCCAGTGGGTAAGAAATGCAAATGGGTGCACACTCACACTCACTCGCACACACACTCACTCGCACACACTCACTCACTCGCACACACTCACTCACACACACTCGCACACACACACACATACTCAGGTTCTTGCAGGTGCACATGTAAGCGTACACTTAACCTTGACACTTATGAGGTAATGCCAATCATGCGGTGATACACACACACGTGTTCACCAACAGGTTTGCTCACGTTCTGCCTTCACATTTTGAATGAGCTCAGTCTGGAACCCCATGGCATGGAGGACATGCCCAGAAGGGGACAGCTCACGGTTTCCCCGCCACTGCGATGAGAACGTTTTCGCTCCTGTTAGAAGTGCATGTTTACTTTGTCCGATTCCGCTCTGTTCTCTCCCCTCATGTCCTCTATTTGCCACATCTCCTAGTGGTGCCTTTCAGTGATGGACTCGCTTCTGTCACCGACAGGTACGGATGGAGAACGTCACTGTGCTGGGCGAGGATGTCATCGTCAACGATGAGCTGTACCTCAACGGGGCCAACGTGCTGCCTCACAAATGCATCTCCGACTCTGTGCCTGATCCGAGCATCATCATGTAGGGGGGTGACGAGCAGGAGGGTCCTGCACTGAGCCTGGGCAGCTCCCACAAGAGGCTGGACTGAAACGAAGGGGCTGGAGTCACAGCCTGGGCCTGTGTGAGATTCGCTATGCATAATGGAGAGTAGCTCACGATCGCCAAATGGAAGTGTGTGTGTATGTCTGTGTATGTCACTGTATGTGTGAGGATGTTCTAATCAAGAAAAAGAAAATCAAGTGCTGAAGGTAGTAGAAATTAGGCTTTAATAGCTACATCGGATGCTACTATCCTTTGCTGCTGCTCATGCCTGCGTTTAGCCAAATGGGAAAATTATAAAGTAGCTGCCAAGAATTTGGCGGAGCGCAGCGTTGGCTGGTGGTGCCTGATCAGTCGCCCCATCTTGGCTTTCCGGAGCCTCGTCTCTCCATTTATCAGACCCAGAGATCAGACCTTTGCATCAGCGTGAGGCCGTATGACGTGATTCTTTGGAACGTGTGTCGGATTTCAGCTTAAGGATAGTGATCCAGCGTGTGCTGATGTGTACAGAGAGGGAATCGGGGTGGCATCTACCATCCATCAATGGAAAATCCAGGTGCACATACCCGCCGATGTAAAAAAAGTCTTTTGTATGTACATTCTTTGGTAACAGACACAGGGTATGCATTAAGATAAGTGTAACCGCTATTACAGGGGTAATAGTAATTTCAGAGTATTTATGCCTTAAATAGCTGATATTTCATAGCACCTGATATCGTCGCCAGCCAGAGGTCTGTATGCCCTATGTCAATGCAAGTGTTTACAAAGGGGGGAAAACGTACATTACACTGTTGATCATGATTTTTGGACAGCTTTAACTTTAGTCAGGCAAGCTTTGTGAATGCTGGTCACAGCTGATCACATGGTAATCCGGTCATTTCAGTCTGGTCACATCTCATCACATGGTAATCTGGTCATTTCAGTCTGGTCACAGTTGTCCTGACTGACACTCATTCCTATTTGTTTCATGAATCTAAAAAAAAAATGGGTTGAACAGTTGTAAATCACATTGCATATTTTTCTCTGCCAAAGGTAATGTGAGATTACCTGTGAGATAATCCCTGAATTTGTTAAAAAATATAAATTATATATATATATATATATATATATATATATACACTAAACATACTTTGTAAAAGTATCAAGAAATATTCAATTCAAGAATACAGTGGTGGATGTCTTCAGACTGATGTCAGACTTAAGCTCTGCTCACTGTACACAGTGAAGAAATTTCTCAGTGAACAGCACCTAAGATTCAACAATAAGAGTAAAAGTTTTGTGTTTAGTAATAATATACTGTAATTAACCTTACTGGGTTGTCACTTTTAAACCCTTGTCTTGTAGCAATTATAAGCACACCGATTTTTAAGATTGTATGTCAGTGTGAAGAGGTTTTCATTCTGATGTTGACTCGAGTTAGTTGGGAGTCTGAAATAGGTTTTATTTCTATCAAACGTCTCTTCCCATCCAGTTACTGTGATTCAATACGATGCCTCATGTCTCATCCTCTCTGCCTTGATCGTGGGCGATGTTAGGCCTAATAAATACAAATGACGAACATTTACTTAAAAACGTAAAAGTTTAAATAGCAGTGCTTCGAATAGCCAATGAACATTCAGATAAGTATGCTTTTGAAATTAACATGACCTAATAAACTCAAAAATGCAACATGATACCTGCACAATTAAACAGTAATGTTTACGTGGTTTTGTTAGTTATTTTTGTGCCATCTCAATTCTTCCATAAAAAGACAAAATTGTACAGGGGTTGAGACCACAGGAAACATCCTCCCCTCGGTCCGCGAGCATGTAAATAACAAAGTATGTGAAACATTGAATTCCTGCGACCTTGTATCGCGCGCTAGCTGGTGATGTCATGCCTTTTTTGGGGGGGAAGGTTAAGTTGGGTGTTCCTGATTTGTAAGACCGACATAGAAAAAAGTTAATTGCATACGGAGCATTTCTATTGGTCGAGCGACTGTTCTTTTTAAACAAGTTTATTATAATTGGTTGGCAAAGTTATGCAGGGATTCCCAGCCGAGGCTTCGAGTTAAAAATCCGCGCTGTCAAATGAGCTCGACAGTGCGGGGGAGCGGGTCGGGGCAACGGCGGTACTGTAGCTTTGAAACGGAGCAGACGGCTTGAAAGGCGGCTGGGATGGACCTCAGCGCCGGCTTGCAGAAGGTGAGTTCAGATGCGAGTTTGACTGCGTGCCGCCTGCGGGTAACCTGGACTGCCAGCTCGCATTTGGGCGACGTAACGCACACGTGCGTGTTTGGCACAACATCATTAGTACAGTACATGCATATAATAAAAGGTATTAATTATTATTCATATTCTTTTCTGATATCTGAATGTGATAAACATGAATGCTAAATGTAGAGTAGCTGGCGGTTCATTCAAGCATTATGAAATATTCTTAAAGTTGTTTTAATTTCAACAAACAGCTTGCATGGGCTTTAAAAAGGAAACGTACGAAGTCTTGACAAGCTTGAGTTTGCCGGACAAGCCGGACAACTGCTGTCCTGTGTGTATTATTTATTTACGTTTTATTTAACGACTATTTAGAATTTAGAGTAATGTACCCAACCTGATGTGAATTTCTGGCGTAATTTCTGAGTAAAGCCAGGGAAATATCCAACGGATTGACATTTAGGGCAGTCGTTCCGTTCAGAAATTCACAGGATAAGACCATCAAGAAAAAAGAAACCGAACAGCAATTTATCTTAAGTGGACCGGACCTCTCGAGGGCTTTGCCGTGAATTCGCGCATTGTTGCCCGGCGAACCGTCTCCAAGAATGTGGCCCCAGCGCTGCGGCGTTTCCCGGCGGGTCCAGCGCACTTCCAGACGCGCCTCAGCCTCCCCCTGAAACGGCAGCTCCCATTAAAATACTTTCCAACATTTCAGCAACCCCCACTTCTCTTTCATCTTCTCCTTTTTAAAGAGAAAATTGCAGTAGTTAAGAGAAAGCGAGCTGAACGTCTTACAGACCTCACTGTATGCAAAGATAACTTTCAGTGAGATTTATTTTGTTGATATTTTCTTATTTTCTTTATGAAGCTCCAAATGCTGACACATCAAAATTGAGACCCAGCCTTGCGATGCTGTCTCATTTACTACATGGTGGGCTAGATGGCACTTGTTCAAGAACTCAGTTTTGCTGCCATTCTGTCCTCGCTAAAAGGTGACCGAATAGAAATGCCATTGTTTGACTTCAGCAGGCCTATTTGAAATGAGCTAATTGTTCTCCTTCCAACTATCTTCCCGTGGAATTAACTTGCCAGTAACTGACATGTTGTGAAAAGCGTGCGAGGTCAGATCTTTCACTCATTATTCTGCCGTCTCCTTCGTCGTCTCAGTTGCACGGGAGAACAATTATAGCCCCGCAACAATGGCTTGTTTCACAGTTAACACTTTTCCCTCCGGTGTTCTGGGCCATCTTTCCATCTCTTTTTCATCGCCAGTAAGAGTGAGAAATGATGTTTACCATATAGGTTGAGAAGCGGTCAGTCATGACCCCAGACTTAATCGATTCTGACTGGTGTGGGTTGAATTCTGACAGATCTTATCTGCATTCTTTTTGGAGTTTTCTTATAGAAACAAGAACACTAAAGATTTATCTTAAGTTTTATCTTTCATTTGTTTAAATTCATTGACAACCAGTTCATTCCAAGGGTATAAGTTTTAGCTGGGGGGGTTGTGGTCTCCACCCATTCCTCATGACAATACCATTACTTGCTCACAGCCTGCCTGGGTCTGAGGGATTATATTGGGCAATTTTGATTGTGGAGGGTTACGCCCCCTTGTTATTTATGCCCTTAGTTAATTCACCTGTTACTTAGATTAATAATTAATTTATAGCCCTTGAGCGGTTAGATAACTGAATGGTTGATCCATCCATCGATTTTCAGTGGTTTCTTGCGGTTGGTGTTGTGAGGGGGTGGTGATCTAGGTATACCCTGTACTGGAACCCAACAAGCGGTTCATGAAATTAAATGATTATACTTTTTTGATCCCTGTGGAGAACTTATTGCCTACCCCATCTTGCTCTCTGTAGGTGAGGGCAAATGGGGCAGTGAAGGGCAGCCACCCATAGCGGCACCCAGGGAGCGGGGGGGTTAAGGACCTAACTGAAGGGCTCACAGACCTGCTGAAGCCAGACTTGAACCGGCTGATCACAAGCATAGACCCTTGGAACCACTTGGAGTTCCACTCTGCCCCCAAAACATGCTTCCGGCCAGTTCCAAATCGGGGACCTTTCACGTGATAGGCAAACATAGCAATCACTACACTATGGAAACTCCGATGCATTTTACTGAGAACTTTACACAGTCTATCACAGACCTTTTTTTGTATTAATCTGCATCCTCACATCGGGAAACGCCATCAAACCTATAACGCTCTTGTACTACCAGCTACACCTAATCATAATCTTATCAAAACCATGCAACACAAGCTTTATTTGTTAAGCGTGGGAACCAAACGTGGTGGTTCTCCGGATCCAATCGCACGGAGTGCCGTTTATTTATACCACACATGACCATCAGCCCTAGTGTGGCTGCTCTGTCGCTGGCACTTATCTGTGACATACTAGCATGTCGCTGGGCGACGGCTTACACACCCCAGGGACGATCCGGGTGGAGCGGGGGCAGATGCAGAAGGATTAGGGGAGGGTTTAGTGTCATGGCCCCTCCGTGTTTTGTTTGTTTAGCCTTTTGTTGATTGGTGTTATTTTTTACCCTCACCTTTTCACCACCGGCTTTAGTGAACATGCCATCAGAGGTGCCCTTTGCTCGGCGACATGACGCCCTCAGCCTAGTATTCCGGGAGCCCGACCACAAGCCTTGACCCGTCGACGCCGTGCGATGTATTTCGCCCTGATGGCTTCCCTCACTTTGTCACTGTGGGAAGCTTCTTTGAGCTTCCATGAGTGGAGGACTACAGAGAGATAGGGAAAGAAAGAGCTGGCACTCGTGCTATGTGAAAATAAACGGCTGCAGTGCATAATCGTGCGCCTCTCGGGGCTCACGGGTGTGCAGGTTTGGGCCGTAAGGGGACCGTGGGGACACGTCAGTCTGGGTGCGTTGAGTCAGCCCTTACAGACGGCGGTTATGCACTCGGGCTACATGAGACATCGGCACCTCATTGAACGTGTTTGTCAGTGCAGATCGCTCGTGCGAGGGGGAGGGTGCACTACGCCCTGTGAGGTTCAAGCCTTTATTTTGTTTTGCAAAAATGAGGGGGGCATTAGTGTCGGAAGTGTCACCGGAGACGTTCTGTCACTGGCTTCTTCCCCGCCTTTGCGCCGTCTCATCCCGCTCTGACACACTCTTACGCACACGGGACTCGTCTGTGTTTATCTGTCTGTGCCCCGGGGCATGTGACTGTGCCTGTCCCCTCATCCCCCACCCCCTCCGGCTCCCTAAACTCCCGTCTTCCTTTCTCCGTGTTTTTCTTTTGTCCTTCCCAGATGTCAGTGGGGCGGCCGCCAGCAGGAAGAGGTGCGGTCTGTCTGACATGTGAGGGGATCTGCTCTGGATTCCAGCCACATTCCTGGAGGTAATTTATTCTCTATGCAAAAACAGCTAAGAAACAATTAAAGCACCCCCCCCCCCCCCCCCCCATGGCTGTCAAATTTGTTGCCCAGTTTAACCCACCACTGAGATTCCTCCATGTTTCTTGCCTGTTTTTGTAATTAATCATATTACCTTTCAAACCCCCCCCCCCTTTTCTCTATTTAACCTTATATGGGCATCAGGGACAGGCTGTTTTCTTTGAGATTCAGGAGTCTGCGACAGTGTAGAAGTTACCCTGTGTGGGTGGCGAGGCCCCTTTCCTCCTTAGGTCACCTGCTTAAGGGCGCTCTGAGGCTCCTAGACTCAGGGCTCCGCGTGAATTTCCTGAGGACCCACTGGTAATCAGATTTATGCCTGAATTTCCACTGCGTATCTTGTCAAGGACAGCCAAACCGCAGACCTGTCTCACGGGGCCGCGCGGAGACCCGAAGCGAGTGTGCCGTGGTGAGCCGTTAGCAGCGGGGATAGCCAGGACCCTGCTGGGATCCCGGATTTCTCAGAAAGCCTGTCTCTCGGTGCAGGTGAAGCTTTACCCATGGACAGTGGGTACAGGGTTTCCCAATCGGGTCCTTGGGATTGAGCTGGAAGGGAGCAAAAATCTGTACTGTCGGGCAGGGAGCTCAGAGGGAGCAAAAACATGGACCATCTGTGGGTCCCGGAGGACCAGAATAGAAACACTGCTCTTGTGCACCGTGAAATCAAGAGGCTTTCCCCCAGATATATGCCACTGTAAATACTATTTTGCAGTGAAAATCAGATGCTGCATGGAGGACGTTTGAGATTCCAGCACAGGGTCGCATTGTTAGATTTCTGGCTTGGATTTGCAGCTGCTTCTTCGGAATTAGTGCTTGGATTCAAGAAGCCGGCTGTGTTGTCATCTTTGACCCCAAATTCGGCGTCGGCTTGTAAGACGGATAGGGTGTGGTAGACACACATACTTGGTTCTCCTGTGCCTAGCGGCCAGTCAGTAGATGAGTGTGATTTCTCTCTCAACCCCAGCAAACACACCCGCACCCTGACGCCACATCCCGCACTCAGCTGTAACGCCTTCCTGATGCCTGTTTTCTTTTTCGACTTACTGAAGCAGTATCCCTTTTGTTTTTATTTCTCTCCATTCCTAAATAAGGCCCCTCCCATCCCATGTC
Source organism: Stomatorhinus ivindoensis (assembly GCA_019775895.2). NCBI lineage: Eukaryota > Metazoa > Chordata > Actinopteri > Osteoglossiformes > Mormyridae > Stomatorhinus > Stomatorhinus ivindoensis. The sequence continues at coordinate 4,650,265 of JABFEB020000124.1, read as the reverse complement.
ACATGGCTCCATTTGCCGTCACGCCCGGAGCAAGTGTCACACATGTCCCCCAGGTTCCCTTTTCCACTGTAGTCGTGGGCAGTCAAAGAAAAGTTTGTTTAGATGATCTTCATGTCGGTGTGAAACTTATTTTGTCTGTGATACTGTCAGCCATGTCCAAACCTCTCTGGTAATCACGGTAACCTCCAATCACTGTCATAGTATACCATATTTGCTAATCTATATCTCTTCATATAATTTCACTAATTAATTTGTTGTGTCATGGTGGAATTTAAGGAATATATAGATTGGATTTGGTGCCCATTAGCAGAGGTTTGGAGGGGGAGTTCTAGCCATCCAAGAGATCAGGAACTAATTTATGGTGTTACTGCTAGACTGCATATATTCTAATGTTAGATTTTGTTTATTTCTGAACAAGTGTACATTTGCTACTCAGATAAATATCTTTCAACATTTTTTGACTGTCTCAGATTTTGGTACAGTACTGTATTTAATCTTAAAGTTATTTGTGTTTAGTGGAGAATATCGCAGATAGCATTCTTGAGTCTTGGACCTCTTGGTGTGTATGTGTGTGTGTGTGTGTGTGTGTATGACTTGACGCCCCACCCTCCCACCCAGGAAAGCCTGCACCCAGTGCCGCTGCAGCCGGGAGGAGCACGCCCCCAGCTCGGACAGCGAGGACGACCGCAAGATGGGCAGCCTGCTGGCCGAGTCGCGCTACGCCCACTTGACGGCCAAGGTGAAGGGCGGCGATGGTGCCCGCGTATACAAGCGCAACCGCATGATCATCACCAACCCCGTGGTGTCGCGCAAGGACCCCACCTTCAACACCATCACCTACGACTGGGCCCCACCGGGACTGAACCAGAAACTGGTGAGAGAGAGAGAGAGAGAGACCAGACTGGAATGATTTTGTTTATAAATGTACATGATTTGTACATTCCTCTGCTGGCATTTTACTCTGTCTGCCTCAGCTGGGGAATCAACTTTTTAAATGACTTTTTTACTTTTATGCTGACATATTGGTTTGTTTTTAGGTTTTTAACCTCCTTCTGGGTAATTCAGACTAAAGCATTTCGCAAGCAAATCCTTGTTAGAAATATAGAGAGAGATGTACTTGACTGGAAAAAGGTGGCAATGGGGGGGGGGGGGGTATCGGTATTTTCACTGGCATACT